>CM062862.1:5685791-6285791 GCA_031772225.1 Eubasilissa splendida
CGAGGGGCAAGTAAAAAATAAGGTTCATACATTTTTTTCAGTTATAAGTTATTTTTTATTGAAATAAATAAGTAAACCATCTGAAAGCTTGTACTTTATTCTATTTTTCTACATAGTCTCCTGATTTTTCTATGCATTTTTTCTGACGAGTTATCCACTTCTGAAAACCCGCTTCGAAGAATTCCGCCGCTAGGCCGCCGATGAACTTGGTGACCGCTTCTTTCACCTCTTCATCTGTATTGAAGCGTTGTCCCTCTCAGGGCCGCCGAATCGGGGTGCTGAACTGCCCCTCTCAGGGCCGCCGAATCGGCATGCTGAATTGCCCCTCTCAGGGCCGCCGAATCGGTATGCTGAATTGCCCCTCTCAGGGCCGCCGAATCGGGATGCTGAACTGCCCCTCTCAGGGCCGCCGATTCGTGGTGCGTGGCGGCTCCGGCGTCATCCGAGTGAGCCTGCGGCGTCCTGCCCGTGGTCCCGATGCCTCCGATGTCTAGCGGGAAGACCGCCTGCTGGCCCCCAGCCGGCGGCG
This sequence comes from Eubasilissa splendida, assembly GCA_031772225.1. Lineage (NCBI taxonomy): Eukaryota > Metazoa > Arthropoda > Insecta > Trichoptera > Phryganeidae > Eubasilissa > Eubasilissa splendida. The sequence continues at coordinate 5,686,321 of CM062862.1, forward strand.
CGGTCCGTCCCGTTCCTGGCGCCGCGGATTGTGCGGCGCTCGGTCCTGCTGCCCAGGCGGTTCCCGGCGCGGCGGGCCATGCCGCGCTCGGTCCTGCGCTTGGTGCTGCGTCCAATGTAGCAGCCCCTCTCAGGGCCGCTGAATCGTGATGCTGAATTGCCCCTCTCAGGGCCGCCGAATCGGGATCCTGAATTGCCCCTCTCAGGGCCGCTGAATCGTGATGCTGAATTGCCCCTCTCAGGGCCGCCGAATCGGGATCCTGAATTGCCCCTCTCAGGGCCGCCGAATCGGGATGCTGAATTGCCCCTCTCAGGGCCGCCGAATCGGGATGCTGAATTGCCCCTCTCAGGGCCGCCGAATCGGGATGCTGAATTGCCCCTCTCAGGGCCGCCGAATCGGTATGCTGAATTGCCCCTCTCAGGGCCGCCGAATCGGGATGCTGAATTGCCCCTCTCAGGGCCGCCGAATCGGGATGCTGAATTGCCCCTCTCAGGGCCGCCGATTCGTGGTGCGTGGCGGCTCCGGCCGCCACTCCGCCGGGATTCTCGGCGCCGACCGTGACTGCCTGTGCTCGGAGTAGCGCCTCGCCGTGGTCACGCTGCAGCTCCTTGATCAGGCGACGATGTTGTCGCTCACTCCGACGGAGTTCCGCTCTCAGCTGGCGGATGGTGTCCTCGGTCACGGTCGTAGATGACTCTCGCTGCGAGCCTCGGTCATCCTCAGACTGGCGTTCGTCTGAGTCCGATGGCTCGTGTCTCTGCTCCTCGGTCTCCATCATTTTTTCTTGCTCCTCGGCGTGTCCCGATCGTAATCCAGATCGAGACATGATGCTGTGGAATATCTGCTAGTTGCAGAGCGAAGCAGCAATCCGGTGTCGAAGGACCACTTGTTCCGTACAGGAAACAAGAACTGTATGCAGGGGTGGTTCGCCGGTTCGCTCTGGTAGCTCGGATGAAGATTGTCTGCAGCGTGGTGCAGCGGTCCAGGGGGGTCCAAAAATCTCGTCCAGTGTAGCAGCCAAGTCGTGTAGTAATTCCGGTTCCGTGTCCAAAGTCGATGCCAAGTCAGGAAGCCAGAAGATCCAATAGTTCAAAGTAGTAGCAGGGTCGAAAAGATGAGATGAATAAAAAGTCGTAATTTGCTTATCAAGTCCAGTGGTGCGAGAGACGAGTGAGACGAGAGTGATCTTTGCAGCCACTGGACCATTATTTATTTCACATCTAAAAATACCACGAGCGCTACAGGCTCCAGGAGATCTCCTCCAATCAAAATGCCGGATCCGTCCCCCTGCCGCCCCGCTGCGGTCCAGCGCAGCCACCCCCTGGCGGCGAGATCTCGAAACTTGGTTCATTTTTCTCGCCGCACAGTTGAAGACGGCAGACTCCGAATTTCTCCGGCATTTCTTCTCTCCTCTTTACAATTTTACTTTTTCAGGCACCGCGAGTATTTTATCTTATAGTCTTTATTGCTCCTCGCGATGCCTGATAAGTCTTATCCGGGGCGATGGCCCGGGGAATTAATTATCGCACCTCAAACTTGGAAAACTCGTTTTCGATGCCTAAATGATTTTTGAGGTGCATAATATTATCGCCGGGCGATCGCCCTTTCCATTCTCTATTTATTATCATAACATATTTATTACAAATAATTTTCTACGACTAGTTATGCTAAAAATTATGTGCGGCATAGTCTGCGCGCCGGCGGGGGCGGAGTCTCGCAGCGGCCCGCTACCCCCTCCACTCGGCGGTCCGTTGACGCAGTGGCGGGGAGAATCCAGTGGCGCGGGGTGCCGGGCGGAATGTTTTGTGACGCGGAAAAATGGCCCCTTTTGTTCATACATTTCTCGGGCCACTCTCTACCGCGTCCGTGGTTCGCAAAGCTGTGCGGAACAGTCTGCTTAAACTTTTTCGGCCTAGGCGATTCAGGATGGCGCCATTGTTTGGACTGTTCTTTTGTTTCTGGAGTGACGTAGTGACACCACGTTTCATCTCCCGTAATAATGGAGTCCAAGAATTCTTCGGTATTCTCGGCGCATTCTCGAAGAAACCCCTCGGCACACTTGACACGATTGTCTTTGTGGGTTTCTGAAAGCATGTGTGGGACCCACCGCGCGCACACCTTGCGATAACCAAGTTTATCGGTCAAAATGTTGTCGATGGTTTTTTCACAAACCTCAGGAACCTGGACAGCAAGATCCGATCTTCGAGGAGAATGCGCTCAATCTTCGCCACGACTTCGTCCGACACCGATGGCCTCCCACTCCTTTGCTCGTCGTGGACGTCTGTGCGTCCTTCGGAGAACTCCCTGCACCATTTGCGGACGTGTTGGACGCTGATGCAAGCTGTGCCATAAACTTCTTCCAACTGTCGATGAATTTCAACAGGTTTAAGCTTCTTCGCGTTTAAAAATCGAATCACCGAACGGATTTCACACCTGGCGGTAACGGCGATGGCGGGTTCCATAGCGGATGGCTGTCAGGCCTTTACTGAGCGTCGCAGCGTTTGCTCCCGGTAGTGGGGATGTAGTTAAGGGACCAACAATCAAGGCGGTGTTGCCGGATTTCGCCTAGCATCTCGCGTGGCGAGTGTACAGCGTAAGGAACCTTATTTTTTACTTGGCCCTCGTATCTCAGAGACTTTTTTTAAAATTCTATCTAAAAATGTACTTTCTCTCGTGCCTTATCTATTCAATGGACGTTAACTAACATCACTACTGCGGCCCAGTGCAGCTGTAAAATAGACTGGCCAAACAATCAGGTTCCTCAGCCATGATGCTCTCCTTCTTCCAGGGCTCCGACTTCCAGCAATTTTTTCCTACATTATGAGGTACAAAAACTCGAACTTCTATGGATGTCTCATCACATGTCCGATATATTGAAGTTTTCAGATTTTTATTGTCTTGATTATTTATTTTTCTTTATTTATTTATCCGACTTATTTTGGGCATTCTTCTATAAATTCTCATCTCAAATGCTTCATGTCGCCTTATTATTTCATGCTTCCATCGCATAGAATAATACAGGTAGCACAAATCATCTAACCATTCGCATTCGTAATTTTTAAACTTGTTCATTCCTCACAAATTTCCTGAGCGACCGCACTTTTCGTTTTTCTTTTGTTTTAAATTATTCGCATTCAACACAAGTATTGGCACTAAAACTCCTAGAGTTCTCCATTGCGTACCGCTAGTAATGGATGATAAATTCAGAATACCATTCAGATTGTTTCTCACAATCGTACTAAAGTTACCAACATTTATATATATTGAGATATTGAGAGAGAAATGTCATTATTGGGAACTCGAGAAAAATCGAGGTAAATATTTGTTATCAGTGCCTAATTATTGGGGCCTTTTTTTCAATATTACAGTTTTTCATCAATTTTTTTTCATAAAACTATACGCTCTACCACTTTGGAAAAGATTGAAAGTCAGCAGTCATTTCGCGATCTCAACGAATGTTTTGGCAAAGAAACAATAAGTGGTCAAGAAGTTAAGATCGAGCGATACAAGCTTGGCAGATGAAGAAAGAAGAGGTCGACCACCAAATCAACAGTTATGGCAGCCGCGGAAGAGGACGAGAATTTTGGCTGAAGACTTCAATGTGGACCATTCGACCATCGTTCGTCGTTTCAAAATACTCATAAAAGTATAAAAATTGGCTGGACGGGTCCCCTACGAACTCTCCGACAACAACAAAACCGAACGAGTCCGAATTTTCACCGATTTGCTGCAACGAAACGAGCAAACTCCGTTCCTGAAGAATGCACTGCATTTGCAATCGGATGACTTACCGACCAACAAGTATTGAATCAGAACGAGCGTTTTCATCTGCGGGACAAATATGTACAAAATTCAGGTCAAGTCTAAAATATGAATGTATTCATATAATTTGTTTCACGAAAGCGGTCGTAATTCAAATTAACCAAGATCGATGTGGCATATACATAAGTGATTATCTGATCTCCCATTAACATATCTCAGTAAAAACAAAAGGGACATCATATACTTATGTATGTATTTATATGACATTTATTTTGGTTTTAATCTAGGATACCGTTTTTAGTAAAGGTAGCCACATATAGTTATACTTTAATCATCTAATCTACGTCTATTTTATTTTCACTTACCGGTAAATAACCGGTAAACCGGTAATGGGAAGAATTATTTACCGTTTACGGGTAATTGAAATTTGATGATAAATTGCAATCCCTAGTCCTGAATACGAGCTTTCTGATACGTCCATATTTTAGGATCATTATTAAAAAAATAATGTTAAAAAATAATATTTTCTAATGTTTTTAAAATTTAGGTTTTTATGTTAATGATTGTTTTTGAAAGTTGTACACTACATATTTTCATTCTAATAAAATAATATAACTAATACTTGAACATTGTTTTTACCTAAAAAATTAAATTTGTTCGATGGGTGGATTTTGTGAATATTTAAGACAAACATTTTTTTTTTACTAAAGGTATCAAATAATGGATAGTTTTTTCGTATTTTGTAATAATTTTTTATCATTTAACACAAAGATTCATAGAAATATAATCATTAAAGAGAACACATTATTATTAGGAAGTTGTAATTATTCAAACCATAGGTCTGTTATATTTTAAATACTAATTAAATGTATTAATTAGAAAGATATACATATAAAATAAAATTTTGTCGAAAAATATTGTTGTTACACTACTGGGATTCGAACCTGGATCTCTTTCCAATCCGGGGAAAGTACATTATCCCACTATGCTACAGCGACAGTTTTTTTGACGACAAATTTTCGAACCGATATGTTACACTTTTCAAATTAATACATCTATCATTCCATTATTCTAGCGTCTGTTATCGGTTTACTCAAAGGTATTTCAGATTCCGTAAAAACAAAGTTGATGGCTTTCAAATATCCTGGAAATATATAAAAACCTGGAAAGATATCCGGATTCGAATCCCGGTAGCGCAACAATAATATTTTTCGATCAAATTGATTTTATATGTATATCACTGATGTATGGAAGTGAAGCCTAGAGCTGGCAGAAAAGGAACGAAAGTAGACTGAATGCAGTGCAAATGAGATCACTTAGGCGTATATGTGGCAAATCTATTGATGACAGAGTAAAGAATGAATAAATAAGGAAAGAATGTAAAGCTGGTGTTAGTATAGTGAGAAAGATTAAGGAAGGATCACTGGTTTGGTCATATGGAACGGATGAATGAGGAGAGAATGGTAAGAAAGATATATGACGCAAGTGTTGATGGCACCAGAAATAGAGGACGTCCGCGGAAGACTTGACACGACCAGGTAAACCAGTTAATGGAGGATGGTTCTGTTAGAAGCCTCAACAATCGGCGAGCTTGTATGAGAAGTTGTATGAATGTGGATGAGGCGAGAATTGTGTGTCAGGACAGAAAAGTGTGGAGCTCTATCCTCTCTGCCTACCCCTGCGGAGAAACGGCGTGATGGTAAGTAAGTAAGTAAATTAGTATTTGAAATATAATCCACTGAAAACTTTGAATGCGATTACCTCAGAACGCAATTTTAGCGATAACGCCTCTTTCCCAACGCTTCAATTATTAGGTATTCTCTATATATAATACTTTTCTTATTTTCGTCCATGTCACAAACATATACTGACAGCTGTTCATACCGCACGGTAACATAAAACAAACAAGATCTGCTGTCAATCTTGCCACGTGAGGCTATCGTATCATACAATGTTTCAAATTCTGATTATTATATTCATCGTTTGCAATATAGAATCATTAATCTTGCTATATTAAATTATTGTGTTTTATATGTATTTTATAAGTTTATCGGTAATTATTATCATCATTGCTGGACCACAGGTGAATGAAGGCCTCTCCGACTGTGTCAGTTTTTTCAATCCTCTGCGCTTTTCGACTCATCGACATTCAACATATTCACTTAATTTTTTTATTATCTGTAAATATTTTTTATCTATGTTGAATCTTCCTCTTTCATTTTAATTTTAATTAAATAACACCACAACAGCACATAAAAAATGGCAACTTTAACACAGACAGTAGTCTAGCAAAGTGGCTAAGACAATGCTTCATATATCAGAGGTGGATACCTACTGCATCTCACATAGTAAAGTAATAAGTGTATTATATAATTGTATGTTCACTTGTTATGTATAAAAAAATTGATATCATTAAAGATTTATTTTATCGTATCTTATCTAACAGATAGCGATAATCATCTACCACAGAGTTGGTGATCCCTTTTCAAATGATGATAAAACTCAACAGACATTCAAATTCGCTTTCAATTAGTCTGTTAACCCTTGAAAAATACGTTTTTTATAATATTTAGTAAAGCGATTCAGTGACATATTTTTTAATTTGTGTACACAGATAATGTTACCAGGTGAAACCAGTAAAGTAAAAAATAAGTAATAATTATTTCAATATGATCTCACCGTTGAGACATCGTCCCACTGTCTACTTTATAACAAGCTGCGCAGGCAAAAAAATACTACATATCAAACGAAAATTTTGTAGATATTGAAGAACATTGTAAGACTTAAAAAACAAATATTTAATATGTTCATTTAAAAAATTATTTCACAAAGTACCTAAATAGTTAAATATCATTAATTGACATGTATAATTATACCAATGCAGTATTTATTTTATTTATTTGTATGTATGCGGTACATTAATAGTACGCGATACCATTAATACTTAAAGAAAAAATACAATAATATATTTACTTATAAATGTATAAAATAACAGTATAATTATAGAAGTCTTTGGTAATGAATAAAATGTGCTGTTGGTGTTGAGTTGTTTATTGTATAGAACAAGAAAGGAAGAGTATGGAAGAGAAGTGAAGTATGAAGAGTGATCGAAGTGAGTCGGTGGTGCTCGGTCTCGGGGATCCTGGGTACAGATGTCGCGTTTTAAATCAGCTGGGGACGGCGACGATGGCCGTGAATTTGATTCACCGTCCCTACATAATTATAAACAATAATTTAGAGGCTTTAATTATTTATTTTTATTTTCACAAATTTATTAATAACTCTCAACTGACTGTTTCGTGAAAAATTTTGCCCAGGTGTCTACTGAAATATAGCAAATTCATATTGAATATGTCTAATACGAAAGTTAAATCATTAGCCAGTCTATTGATCTGAGGGATAGTGGAATGTTTGTAATAATTTATATATAAATGTCTAGAATAGGTAGGTATATCAATAGTTTTTATGTATCAAACATTATAGGTACTGCTCCCACAATTAAATATTATTTTTATTGACACTACGAGAATTAGGAGATTTGAAGTCCTTCTTAACAGTAGGTGAAAATAAAAACTAAATTAAATACTTATAATAACCTATTCAAGCAGAGTGGAGCGTGAAAGGAGTACAAATTATAACCTTTTCTACAAAATAATAACTTTCTGAATTTTCAAATCACATCATTGAAATCATTCACTCTTTTCAATCAAATCAATAACAGCCAGAAACGTAAACTTTTTCACTTTGTATCGTATAGAGGATTAATAATAAATAAACTAGAAATCATTGAAATTAAATAAAAATCTAATTTTTTTAAATTTCTTTTCCCAATACTTCAACACTACTTTCAAAATTACCAACAAAAAACTCAATTTTATTTCTTCCCTGCCTCTATTACTCAATTATACTTAATTATGTAGTTAAATACAGCTATTGATAAGAGGAATGGCACCTTTAGAATCTGTTGTTTTTTAAAAATAACATACAGTGTATACAGTGTAAGTTTGGTTTGTAGTCACATGAGCTATTAACTACCCTCGTATACCTTAAAATATGCATATCTCATTCATAATACAAGCGTACCAATAAATAAAATTACTCGTATAAATTGTCCATTATTTTAGCCAGTAATAGGTAAATTATGGTTCTATTCTATCTATCATCCCTTAATAATTTATTATGTAACTTGTATTTGAATCGAATAATCCTACATACGTAATAGCCTCCGCGTACGTGACAACCAAATTATACCACAACAATATTCCATGGAATAATTTTAAATAAATGCAGACTTCGAATTTGTCGTATTAATTTTGAATTCGAAATATCGTTGATCGTTGTAATTTATAGATAAATTGACAATATGAGTGTATACATCAATTTATATATTAAATTATTTTGGTACTGTACTTTCATTGATGTTTTAAATAAAATCAATTAAAAACTTTTGATTTCAACAACAGTTTTGAGTGGGGATCATCGTATATCGATTTCATATTAGATAAGTGGGTATTCGCTTACTTTTTAACTTTCAAAATGATTAATGGAAGAAAAAATTAAGTAATGATGATGTGAATTAATTAATTAAATATTTTCAACTTCATTTTCGGGGTCTTTTTTCCTTATTTGGAAATCTTAAAAGTTAATCATAGACGTTTTAAATGTCATAAATTTCGAAACTTATGTATTGTACGGATTTTTTGAAATCAGGGCTCTCAATTCTATAAGAAAATATATATTTGTGGGATATAAAATCAAAATCAAACATGTCCAATTTTTATGGTTTTTGAGTTAAGTAATAATAAACAAATTAATGTCTAAGACTAGCCTTTTGAAGTCAGACAAATATTGCTGAATTATGAATAAAAACACATTTAAAATTGTCTTATTACTTCAATTGCAGATACGTCCAATTGATAATTAATTCAAACCCAAACAAATATGTTTTCAGCCAATAAGATAACAGTATTTGGTCATGTGACCTGCGGTTACTGGTCATGTTCAATATGATCCCGAATGTGACAATTGTGGTACAAATTTTTTTTGCATTTTACTCGAAAACAGGTAAAGTGGACACGTCTGCTTGTAATTCTGGACCTCACATTTATAAAAATCCGTTAAAATACCATATTTTTTATATATATTCTGAACCTTTTAATTAAATAATACTATAATATATCTTGAAACCATGCGGTCTGACAAAAAATAAATAGATTCTATTTGTCTAGAAAAATAGCATATACAAAAGATTTTCTATTTTACCATACGAGATTCTGCCGGTTCGGCCACAAAATTCTTTAAACGTAGAAAGATTTGTTGAAATGAGAACTGGAAAAGATGTAAGAGAAAATCTGAGAGAAGATGGTGAAGTAAAAGGAAGCGGAAGGAAGGAAGCGGTGACAAGAAACAACGTCTTCAGTTCGTTAACTATTCAAATTGGGAACGTCGCAAGATCTTTTGTATCTATCACTTGCAAATTTTCACTTTTTAGATTTTTTTTCAATTCCCAGAAGAATTCGTAACTTACAAAAATTCAAATATTCCTTATTCCGGTATTACATTATCACGAGAATTTTATTAGGTGTAATTCTTTTAAAATCCATTTCAATATTTAAAAATTCCATTGTGTACTAAATATTAGTTGTTTATTTATTTGAATACCTAATTACGGACATTAAGGTATAAGAAAAGGGAAGGAATGTCGAAATCTGTTAAAATGTGGTGTTGGAGGCAGATACGAAGCGCACTGATGCTCCTATCCTTCAAGAGTTAAGGTTAAGGTTGTCATGGATGGACATTTAAAGTACAACAAGGAAGATGACAATCTCGCAAAACCATTCCAATGTATATTTACTTTCTGCAGTTATCTCACACAGTACCAAGGGGCGGACGTAGGCTAAACTTACACGAACACGAAATGGTAAACCGACTTGGAAGCGGATTACCATTCTCACTCAATCCTTCCGACATCATCTTAAATATCACAAAGAACCAAAACAGTGGCGGATTTACAGTATCGCGCATGCCGCAATTGCGAGAGGTCCCTCTTTTTTATACTAATAAAAATACGAAAGACATATTTAGAAATAAATAAAACCCAGGAAGATAACTTGTATACATAATGCCTAAATGATGATAAATAAAATAATGTATTGTCATTCTTACAATATAGTAAAAAGCATTTATAAATTCATAATGTTATATTCACCCCTTTTTTGATGAGGATAGGTAGTAGTTCCAAAGTCGTCATCCTTCATTTTTTATTTTTTTGAACTTTAATTTCTCAATAAGTCTTCTCATATAATTTTTAATTATGTGTTTGTTTATTAACAGTAAAACATAGCTCTTTTTGATGTAGATTGGTCATTAAAAATTTGGTGTTAGTTGCAAAATCAGTTGCTTTTGTCCGCTGCTATTTATATTAGAATTCAACCAATAGCAAGTTGCTATTCTGAAATTTAAATAGCTGTCAGTATGGAAACTAGCTTATTTTTGGAAGAAGGTGTTGTATTTTAATCCAGACTATAGGAACTAACATCACTCATAATATGAAGTGCATTCATAAATATATCATTAAGGAGAACACATTCTTATTGTGAAGTTGTAATTATTCAGAACATAGCTCTGTGATATTTTAAACACTAAATAAATGTATTAATTAGAAAGATATACATATAAAATTAATTTTATCGAAAAATATTGATGTTGCTACTGGGATTCAGAACCTGGATTATTTTCCAATCCGGGGAAGGTGCATTAATTGATTATGCTATAGCACAAATTTTCAAACCTATATAATTACACATTTCAAATTAATATATCTATCGTTTCATTATTTAAAAGCCACTTACATCGGTAGCAAATTTTTTGTTTTTCGATAAATAATATTTTATGTATAATATCTTTCTAGTTGATTTTAATTTATTTATTCAGAACTAAATTCTGAAACAACAACTTCATAACAAAAAATGTGTTTTCGTTAAAATAAAAAAAATATTAACTTTTAACTAATAATGTGTACTTAGTATAATAAAGTAATTTATATAATGATATATTATACATTATGCTAGATTCTAGGGTTAAGTCATTAGATAGGCCTGTTATTTAACTAATTAAATTACTATTACGCCGATTCCCCGCAGAAGATATTCCAGGAAAAAGGCGACAGAGTCTTATCTTTACAATACTATAAAAGACTCTTTGATCTTTGAATGTATGTAAAATTTCACGTGTACTGGATACATCATTCTAATCCGTGAGCAAAACATATGAAATGATGATTCGTAGATTGCTTAGTACCGAACTCTGCACCGTTCTTTATGCGCACTCGATTTAAATCACCGAGAGAAATCTCATCTGTAGACACGGACCTTTACATTAATCTATCCTGGCTTACCACTGTTATCACATCTGTTGTCTCGTCCACTGTCCCTCTTTTGGAAGTGTTTTTGATGAATGGAACCCTGAGTGTTTGCTTTGAACTACTGCACCTTAATTTTCTATCTATATGTAAAACTGTGTATTCTATGGATTTATGTTATAGGTTTTTTATGAATAAAGACAGAATTTAAGGGACGCTGGAGGGTCTGAATTTTAAATTATGCGAAAATTGCTAATAAATACATTGAATTTCTACTATTTTTCACCTTAGATATTGCATAAACTTGTAGGTAATGAATGTTTGGAATAAGTAGATGAGTTTGTGTATTTGGAAATTATATTTGATAGAAACGGAAAGACAGAGAAAAATATAGAAAGGAGGGTGACTGCAGGGAATAAAGTGAACGGTGCTTTGAATGGAATTATAACTAATGGGAACTTGTCAACCGATGCAAGACTAGCGGTTCACAATGGAGTTCTGGTACCAATAATGATGTATAGAAGTATGGCCTGGAGCTGGTAGAAGAGGTACGAAAGTAGACTGAATGCAATGGAAATGAGATCACTTAGGCGTATACGTGTCAGATCCATTTATGACAATGTAAAGCTGATTTTATAGTGAGTAAGATTAAGAAAGGTTCGCCTAGGTGGTTTGGTAAAATAAATATATGACGCAAGTGTTGATGACATCAGAAGTAGAAAAAACGTCTGCAGAAGACTTGGCACGACCAGGTAAACCAGATACTGGAGGATTAGAAGCCTCAACAATCGACGAGTTTATATGAGAAGATGTATGAATGTGGATGAGGTGAGAATCGCGTGTCAAGACAGAAGAGTGTGGCGCTCTATCTCTAAGTAAGTAAATTTTAAACATCAAAAAACCACAATAAAAATAAATAAATAAAAAGGTTGTAAAATAATAGGTAGATACAATAAATAAAAAATAAAATCAAGTGTGAAAACTAAAATATATTTTTATCAAACTTTGAAATAAAATGCCGTAAAATAATTTACTTCGCTGTTGTATACGGTGTGTCACGGTAATAATTTAACCCGAACACACTGTAAGAATATCGGCTAGAAATATTGTATCCTTCGAAATGTATTTTTCACGAGTGTGCTCACAACGTGTCGACGATTATTGCTTCGCATTGTTCTTAAATCATTTACAACAATGTGGAATATCCGGCTCGAAAGACCAAAAAATACGACAGTAAAAGTCAGGATGTAATGAAAAATGGATGGGGTGTAATGAATGAATGAATGGGATGGATATATAAGGGATTGTGGTTCGCTGGTGTAAATTTTCACCCAGAATAGAATTTTGGGGGTAGTTAAAGATTTGTTAGGATATCCATGATGCACTGCTGCCCGTGTCACAATACATGAAACATGGCAATACCTTTATGTATCCTCCAACCTACTATATTAAATACTTGACAAAGAAACAATGTACATAATAGCAAGATACGAGGCGCGTTTCTTAAGTAAGTACCGTTGCCGGATATTCCCAGTGTAGCGCTGCGGTTGCAATGTTGTGCATGCGCAATGGTTCACTTCATCTGTTGACACACCGCGTGCAACGTTAGAGACATTCACATAGTATGGCCAACGTGTAGTGAGTGGTTGAAATGTTCAAGACAATAGATCAGCCTGCCTAAATGCGCTAAACATGAAACCAGTTGACATTCAGCGCATCAAGCGTGTCTTGTTTTGTCCTGATTTGGCGCCAAGTTATTTCCATATTTTACAAGGTATTCAAAAATGTGTGCGCCGTTATGACAAGTGCCCTAATGTTGAGAAGTAGTTTATTATGTGTAGCATCCGAAGAAAGTCTTCTGCTGTATATTTTAAATCATTCATCAGCAGCAAGTCCTTGTTATTCTTATTCACAATATCTCCTCAACAAGACCATGGTTTTCCAATCAATATTTCTCTTTTTCAATTTCCATCGAGCATCCTTTTTGCGACTCGTGAATCAAACATTCACTGTAGTTTTTATAGTGAACGTCTTTCTTAGTTGGAACATTTTTATGTGAATTGAGAGTTTAGGCTTCTTATACTTCATATTTCATACTCCTCCATCATTCTAGGGTCCATAGATACGCTGCAAGATTTTTCTTTCAAAGTTGTCTGACAGTATAGCTGTCCTCACTAATATGAAAATAAAAGACTTGTATTTTTTATTCTAATCATTTAATTTACATGAGACGCGTTTTAATATTGTCCCCCCACAGGGCGATTTACGTCTCAAGTATGTAAATTAAATGAGTAGAATAAAAAACAAGTGTTTTATTTTCATAAATGTGATTATGATGTTCTACAAACTGACCTTGAAAACAGTAGATATACTTCAGATATCACAGACACCACTGTATGTGTAGTTTTTTTTTAATATTAGTTTTCATATAGAGAGTGTCCTAAAAAGAGAGAGAAATTTTTTAATAAAACACTTTTTTTTTAATTGTGGTAATTATGTATGGAATAACACATCTGATAAAAGCTCTCCTCTTCTTTGATAGCACATTTGTGTTCGTTTGTTGAAATTTTCAATCGCGGATTAGCAAAAGTGTGGCTGGATTTCAGTGATACAGCGTCTAATCTCCTTTTTCAAGACTTGGGTGGTCGTGAGCTAATTGACGTATACTTTTGACTTCAACAAACCCCAGAGAAATAAGTCCAAATGCACGATCCAGGCTGTCGATTCTGGTCACCCAAATGGACGATTACACGACCAGGAAATATATCGTGCAATAATGGCATTGTGCCACATAATGTGTGATAAGTGGCACCGTCCTGTTGGAACCACATATCTTCGAGATTCATACTATCCATGAAATGTTTCTTGAAATGTTCAATTCTTGGGCACGATGCCGAAAGGATGTACCCGGACCCTTAGCAATATTCTGGCCAACAGCCGTGATGTTTTCTGCTGAATGACCAGGACGATTATTTATTTATTATTACATTTCTGAACCATAGAATCAGAAGACACTTCATTGTTTTGGTTGTTCCTAGATCGAAGGTAGGTGAAGTAGGTGATTATTTGGGGGAAGAGATAATGTCGTGTTTAATGTATAGTGATGTAAAAGGAATACGAGTTATGAGATATCAGAACATTATGTGTGAGAGAATTTACACCCAGTACTTACCCGTTCATTTGAATAATAACTTGAGGTGTACGTGTGTAATTATATGGCTAGAGCAGGATGAACAATAAAATACTACTTACAATAGATCGACGTTTATTGATGCTTGGAACATGGTTACCGGCATGATTTTAATACAGATGAGAGCTCCGTTTTGCACACAGGTATATACAGGGTGCGTGCAAATTATAAATGCGATAAACCTTCACAAGTACGTCCTTCATAAACATGGAGTTTTAATATGCCCACTTTACCCCAAAATCTTGAACAAACAACAAATTATATGTCTAAATTGTGATAACTATTGTAATATCTCTTGGATTCCTATCTTCTGCTTTAATGTTTCGTGTAATCTATATTACAAATTAAATTCGGTTTCTTTATACAAAAATTGTACCTCTATTAATACAATAATAGTTATACAGATTATAGATAATAATTACAAGTTGAAGCCGCGTAGATAAAAGAGCGCAGCCAAGGGCGCGTCACCTTATAATGATTCTACACACACACATATCTACCACACCCATCACACCCACGCTCTCATGGCAGACACACACACATATTTACATACAAGTGACATATCTCACAACTATGTTTTCTGACAATCAGTTAGAAAATAAAACCTTAAAAACACAATTAAAATTATACGCGAGTTTAATTTGGAAGGTTATAACTTAAATTTTATCAGGAAGTTGTCATAATTTGAACGCGTGCGAGAAACATTAAATATTGGAGTATTCTAAGAAAACTAATAAATTTTCATTAAATTGTGGGATAACTTTTAGTTTTTAATCACCGCTGTACAGATAAAATTCACCTCCATAATTCAAGACCACTCGGAAAGTTTGTACCCCTCAGGCACACTAGGTAATATTATTTGCTTGACAGATTTATTGCGATTGAGATTGTAAACCTCGACTTGTTATGTACAATGGGACGCTGGTGCTGGAGTCACCGAAGATCACCTCTGAAAGATATTTCAAAACCGCGATAAAGATTTATTAACACGCGTCCCCTCGATCCAGCTCTGAGCAGAGTGATTCATGTATATTTAGGGGCCATTTCACCCCCCCCTGGTTACGTTCCGTATAGTTACATACTCGACGGTTACAAATCAAATTCGCACACTTTGCTGACAGATATAAACACATTACATTACTCAAAGAGATAAATACAAATATTCCAATAATAAATAATGACAGAAGTTAAAAAATAATAATAGATGAATTGCAGATAGAAGTGCATTGATTTTATAGCAACCAGCATTTGAAAGAAAAGCATATATATGTAATTATTTGTTTACGCGCTTTTATACTTCGATAGGGGTAGGCCTGGTAAAAAAAATTTAATATGTGTATTCTATTTGTAAGGATTTAAAAACAAAAAACAAAAGTGAATCTGCTAATGGAAAGAGACAGTTTTTCGGTTCGGACGTAATTATTTACGGCGGCGATATAAAAACATTTTGTATTATATATTTTCGGATTATCGACTGTGTAAAAGTTTTCGGAGGCTGGGCAGCATAGTTAAGGACCACAAGACTACAAAGAGAGCTACATCTATTTTGAATTTGGATAGATTGAATTACTGTATTCAACATTACCTATAGAAAACACAGGACTAGCTATCGAAGTATTTACGGCTACAGTATTAAATACAATTTATTGACACGCATATACGGATACATGTCACATCAATATTCTTCCTATTTTCAAATTAAGATAAAAGCTTGTACTATGAAAATAAGACTATCTTAATAGTCTCCTAGAACGAGGCTCAAACCAAGTACCACTAGATCACTAGGCGAGTATTGTAACCACAAGCACATCATTAATTTTTATTAAGTTCACAAGTTGGTAGTTATTACAATTTATTTAAGTTAGTAAAAAAAAAGAGTTAACTATATATATATAAAACTGAATGTATGTTTGTTCTTTATAATGTACTGCACCCTTTGGCTGATCTAAAATAAATTTTGTATTTTTTTAATTTTAAAAACAAAACTATGTACTCCACACACGTTGGGTTATTTTCACTACTAGATTCGAAAGGTGCAGTGATAACTAAACTAAATACAGCATTGTACCTTATAAAGAGGTAATAATGAATAATTTGGAAACCGTTGAAAAACAAAAAAATTTCAATTCGGAGAAAATACAAATTAACAACATAACATTCCTTAACACTTCACCTTAACTGTTTATATTCCCGCTAACGACTGAATCCTCCTCCCTCTTCTCGAGCCCCGCTCCATTGCCCGAATAGAATACAATACTGTATTTAGTTTAGTTATCACCTGATGATGATAGGGAGTGAAAATAACCCAACGTGTGAATAGTACAAAGATTTGTTTTGAAAATTAAAATAATTATATTACGCCACAAAGTAACCGCCATATCAAATGATATTTAATTTTATAGACTTTTTTTTAAGAACTCCTCCCCCCGATATAAATTGAATTGAAATTGCTGTCCTTTCAAAATTTTGCATAGTTTCACTTTAGGACCCTTAGCAAAACAGTGAAACTCCTATATAAATGTATATTATACTGAACACCATCCATATTCGATACAATTTTTTTCAGATGCACTCTCAGGTTCTGAAAATACAGTCATTTACTTTTAAACTGAGCCTACGTTATAAATATTCAGGTTATGCCTATAATTTTTTTGGCTTAGTAAATGTGATATATAAAAATAATTTTGATCTATTTTTTCTAACTGAGGCGTTTTTCCAAGTCCATTTGCTATCCCTTTATGGGCCCAACTTGGACTGACTGAAAATGCATATAACTTTTTTACACCATATAACACCATTTAAATGACCTACATTTTCTTGTTGACAAATAATTACCCTTTCTAAAGTATTTTGCATTACATTACGCAACGTTTCTGTCTCTAAATATGTTATTTCTGCACGAATATTTTGTTTATGCACCTGAATTGTTGCTGGTTTGTTCATGTAAACTCGGCCATTTAAGTAGCCCCACAAAACGAAATCAGGCACCGTCAAATGGGGAACGGGGAGGCCAAGCAAACTCTGCATTTTTTAAATTAGCCGGTCACCGAAAATAGATCGTACATTCAATAATTTTAACGCGCTCTTGCATTGGGTTACTAGCCATTTTAAACTTTCATAAATTCTTTATTATCTGCAAAAAAATATATAATTAAAAATAAACCCCACCAAAGTTATAAATTTTTAAAAACAGTCAGCCTAAGTTGGCCCACCCTTTATATCTTCATTACCTTTCATTTTATTTCTGTCTAGCTAATCTTCGTAATTTGTCTCCATAACCACATTTCAAATGCTTTTTACAAATTACTTTTATGGAAATGGGTAAAAAGATGCAAATTAGGTTTTTTTAATCAAAATTTTTGATCCAGCGAGTTTCATTTTATTTTGAATCTATTAGTTATATAACTCCATCAAAACATATTTAAATTTTCTGACAAAGAGATTGAGAATTTCCAGAAAACTCTAAACGACATTATAATACATTCGATTTATTGAATTATTATTGAATTTATTATTTCATATTTAAAAAGTCTAACAAAGAGAACGAGAATTTCTAGAAAATTCCAAATGAATTTATTATACATTAATAACAATAACATCCCCACCTTCCTCTTATATAATATTCGGAATTAATCATAGTTCTAAAAAAAAAAAAAATCCTTGACCATCAAAGTTTTATATACTGCATTACATATATCTATAACTTTTTAATTTTTTTTTTTTGTATATTCAGGAGATAATTTTATTTATTATATTCAGGAGATAATTTTCAAATTTGGTCAAATCCATTTATTAAATGAAAAAGATTTTAAAATAAATTCACTTCGTCACTAGAATTTTTGGCTGCGAAAAACAAACATGGCATATAGTCTCCGATTACCTTGGTTGAAAAGGATTAGGCGCTCTTTGAAAGTTAAACCATTTAGATTTAAATTAGTCTTCTGTTTAGATTTGAAAATCACATAACGTCAAACACTTTCAAGAGAATGATCTAGCATTGCCAGTAAAAAAAAAAACAATTAGGAGTCGACTCACTCTTGAAAATTACCTCAATTTTTTAATTTTTTATTTGCAGTTATTTTTTTTTTCACATGGTAATATTTAGGAATTTCTAGGCTTTGGTAGTAATTGGTAGTATTAAATAAAATTATTTTTGTGGGCCTTTAAAAATCGGCGGCCGCCCAGGGTGCCTATCATTGAGCGCGCCACCATGCTCATTCGTATATCATCCGCCGTTCGGTGATTGCATTAGGAGCCATTTTCCACCAGGCGTCAATTGTATTAAAGTGTAAATATCTCCAGGGGCAGTGGCTGTAAGGCAGCTTTAAAAATATAATATCCAATCTAGTACCTGCCGTCTAGCCGTAACGTCCGACCAATAGAATTGTGTTTACAATTTGTTAGTATACTATACCGAAATACATTAAAGATGCTATTGTAAATATGAAGTGCGTCTATTGTAAATATTTAATAATTGATTTTATTTTATATATCGGCGTTTATTTCTAAAAAAACATTCATCAATATTAAAATCCTTAAAGTAACCAATACATCAGAAAGTTCAAGTGTTAATACTACATTCCATTTGCACGCAAGCCTGTTGGCCGCTTTCTACCTCGCTAGGTACATATAAAGTATCTGTTCTGATGGTAGGCATTAGGTTTAATAAGCTAGAATATAAGTTGGAAGTAAGGTAACAAATTAAATTTAATAGTAAAAACAAAAAAAATCATAAAGAAGACAAAATTGTTAATGCAGACTAAAGACATCTAAGAAGTAAAAAAAAATAAAAAAGCAAAAATGTAAGGACAGAAAAGAATTACATAAAATGAGTAGCTTTGATCATTAAAGGAACTCTTCCAGCTGACTTCTTCCAATTTTGAAAAGCGATTCCTATAATTGAGGATACGACACCGTTGCCATCTCTTGTGGTAGCTTATTGTATATCCACGGTCCTATAAAACATGCATGTCTTTGAGCAAATGGGGTTTTCATTAACGGGATTGCTAGACACATAAGAATCGAGGTTTGTGTAAAGCTTGTAAAACGAGCATTGTTCCCCCGTGAAGCGATTCATTGTGACTAAATTTGCAAAGACCAAACTCCCGCACGCTGTTACCCGCGTGCTTCTCCTTCGTGCGGTTCCTTAATAGTAGCAATTCAAAAAGTGCATAGCCTACTATGTATTATAGTGAATAAATCTTACAAACAAAATAATAAAAACTGCCTACAGATTTTTAAGACTTGGCAACATCTTATCACTTACGAATCTGAAAATAATATATTACGCATTTGCAATACGGTATTTTTGGATGGGGAGGAGCATATAAAACATCAATGTTACAAAAAGAAATCACTCAAAAAATAATAATAAAAATCATTCTAAAAAAAAGACTATTCAAGTATACAACTTTTCACAGATTTCAAAGTACCAAAAATAATAGACATATACAAAAAAAAACAATAATCCAAATTTCCATAATTAAAAATCAATTAAACTTTAGAAGCGAATTCCGATATACAAGATTTAGAGACCAAATTGTAATTTCAAAACTAAAATATACCGCAACCCAAAATCACTATATTTATCAAGGCATCACATTTTTTAACAATCTTCCCATCACAATTAGAACAATTAAAGACTACTATCAATTTATATTTGAAGTAAAAAAATATATACACAAACTAACTGAAACATAAATTATCTCATATATACTCCTTTTCTATACATATACTCTCATATAGAAGAAAAAAATGTTAAATGAATTCCTTTAACGAAGAGTGTACTGAAGTAGGAGTGAAAATTAGTACTGCAAAAACGGAGGTAATGCTTCTAGAAATGTATCAGAAGCAGTATACGATCAGAATCCAGCACAGGATGCAGCTAGAGCAAGTCAACAAATACCTCGCAGTGAATGTACTTCTAGCGATGAGAGACAGGAAAGTGAAATAATCGAGGGTTGCTAGTGGGGTTTTACGTTGCCTTTATAACACAGTGATAAAGTGAAGGATCTAAATCAATAGGCAGTAATGTTAATCGGCATCTTAAATATAAACAGTCATAATTTCTCTGAATTTTCCAACCATTATAATTAATATTATTCATATAATCATAGCACAGGAGTAAACATCGCCCATAGAAAAGGGTTTGACCTCCGGTTAGACAATTTAGAGGCACTTGAGATAAAAAAAAAGCAGTGAATAGTGGTAGTGAAATTCTTAATAATCAAGTAAATGTATCCATTAGCCCTACATTAGGTATTTTTCCATTTAAACCACTTAAATATCCATCACTATTGTACTTTCCCCCCTTTTTTATCCCTTGATGGTCAGTCTATTGCTTTAGTAAGTTTTACTCTTTCCATATATGTATATGTATTCTGTTTCTCTCTTAATGTATATATTTATATATATATATATATATAAGTGCACTCTTTTTGTATCCATTGTTAGTTTTAAATACGCTCTCACAAAGTTTAGCTAATCAAACTGGTTGGCGTTGTATTTAATAAAATTCTTGGTTTTTATACACAGTTTAATTTAAACAAATATATCGACCAAAAAAGTGATTGTTTTCTACGAAAATATAAATATTTGTAATTGCATTTTTTTTTACCGAAATGAGAATGAAAATTCTAATCGCGTTAAATAATTTTGTAAGTGTAAAAAACGTAATCAAATTCAACTCTAGAAATACATCTACAAGTCCATGAACAGATTTTTTTTTCTTTGTTTATTTTGGTCTCATTGTGAAATATTATGAAATATATATCGAGCCTCATTATAGTAATTACGTAATATTATCCATTGTATCATCGTGAACTAACGCTTTCTTTGAATATAAATTTGAAAAGAAACTGATATTGTATATTGATTTGATTGAAGTTTTAAATCTACTTTAAAATACGAATTATATGGACCTGTAAACCTTTTGTTCCGAAAGAAAATTTTAAAATATTAAAGTTAACGACTTCATTTATGTCATTTAAAAACACATACATTTTAATATTTGATCAGGATTTTGCATCTACATAACTATTATGCTTTAAATATGAATTAAATATATTAATTATAAAGATATACATATAAAATCAATTTTATCGAAAAATATTGTTGTTGCGCCACCGGGATTCGAACCTGGATCTCTTTCCTAACCGGTAGATGGCTCTGTCAAATGATGGAACGATTAAATGTATTAATATCAAAAAGGTAACATATAGTATCGAAAATTGTCGCTAAAAATAATGTCGCTGTAGCTTAGTTGGATAAAGCACCTTCCCCGGTTAGGAAAGAGATCCAGGTTCGAATCCCGGTGGCGCAACAATATTTTTCGATAAAATTGATTTTATATGTATATCTTTATAATTAATATATTTAATTCATATTTAAAATATCACAGACCTATGTTCTGAATAATTACAACTTCACAATAAGAATGTGTTCTCCTAAATATTATGCTTTCATAAGTGTGTACTGTAATTTGTATTAATATTTTTTTAACGTACGAGTAGGTACTTTTCCGAATATAAACAATTATGTTTAGAATGTAAAACATGATCATTAATAATGATAAAACTATTTTTGTACTCAGAAGTAACTTTTGTGTTTGCTTTATGAAAATACTGTAACATTTTAATTGTAATAATCTTCTGCGCTAGTTGTGATACCGACTTCCAGTAGTATCTTCATATGCACGGGTTACAGATTCGTATCATGATAAATCCTTATTGTGTTCGAAGTTATGGGTCAGCAATCAAACTCTTTATCATGTGACAATCAGCAGTTTATTAAATACTCGAATACAATTCACCATAAAATAAAAATGTGCAAATTACTTGATTCGCGTCGGAGCAGTAAGATCGCGCTCTGACAGGAGCGACTCACTTATATGACATTCTCCGCACACGCACACGCATACACCTATCACTTCCCATATTGCGCTCCCGCTGACCCACACACACTCATTCTTACACTCGGACTTCACATTATTATACAATACAAAATATTTCACGACTGTACTGCTCTGATTTTTCAGATATAGTGGCTGTATTATCAGAAAGGGAGACAACATGGGAAAGTTGGTAATCTAAGAGCTCAATGTCACCAACACGATAGACTTGTTATAACTCTGATGCAGATCCCACTCCTAAAATGCACAAGAAATGCCACGGTCTTAAATAGGCAGCTACAGATCATCCAAGCCATCATCCACCAATATCCGCAGTTCTATAATCACGACTGCTTTCATTCAAAATACGACGACGATCAATAAGGCATTTAGATTCAATTAGGTTTACTGTACCTATCTGTCCCCTTCCACCCCTCTTCACCCTTAGCTTAGAGCACGACTTTTTCTGTATCATGTCTATGACTTATGAACTGTCAACGTTCTGCTATGTGCTCGTTACACTGATCTGATTGTAAAGTTGCTGTTGCAGTTGTATTTCGGTTTCTCGCGGTGCGTGCCGAAACTATTATTGTGTTCAAAGTGCTTTTTGTGATTCGGCAAAGTTTTTCCTGAAGTTTATAAGAGCTGCGACTACAGCAAGAAAATCCAGGTAAGTCGTGCATCCAGGTTTGTCCTTGACCTCTTATTGTTCTGTCCCTACACTAAATTCCTATCACCCTTCCTATATCTTGTTTTCCCACCTTTTATGTAAATAGCTTCCTTCAGTGTCCTATGTGTGTCGCGTGGATATGCACCTGAATTTAATGTGACAGACAGTAAGGTATCAGATAAATATAAAATGTATTTACGCGCGTTTGATATACTTTGAGTTTTGTGTTGTTGGTATGCCTGTTTTTGCTCTATGTGGACGGTTCACCACTTAACTTCAGAAAATATCCAACCGCCATCAGAATCAGCCCCCTATCAAAAAACGTTCTAAAAAGTATATTCAACGCATGCGAGGAATTTGTGGGAACCAACCAAGAACGTACAATATTAAAGTTCATCAGAAATCAGAAAAGGTCTAGCCAGCAAGCTAGCAGCCCCGGTTTAGTGGTGATTTATCTAACTGAATGACACGGTCTTATTATCAATAGAAAACCCAAGATCAGAATTTTCTATTGAAAACAAATTAACTCGCACAGAATGAAATAGAGTACTGTAACGTAAAATGGGTGGGGGGTGTATGGTGAGGCGCGTGAAGCGCACCGATTCCATCCCACCCCCGGAAATCCACGCATTCCACCTCAACGAGGTGAACGCGCTTTTCTTGATTAATGCAGCCGAGCGGTGATCGGGCTGCTGGCATGCCGTTACACAATACACGCCAACTCGTCTCCTCACATAGGTTGCTGATATTCAGGATAGGAACCGGGAAGGTTGTCAAAGAGAAGTCTGGTTGTATAACATCATGTATTATAAACACATAAAAATAACTTACAAGCTATAACTTACTTGACTAACTTATTCTAATACTTAAAAGCTACCTTACAAATAATCTAAATCTAGGCTTAATCTAAACCAGCCATCCTCGGGGTCAATGGCTCCTGGATCCCCGCCACGCGGTACCCGGCGCCGTCCCTCGACCCCTCCTGATGCTGTGTGGGTACCGGACAGCCGTCACCGAACGGTATCCCTCCGAGCGTGATACGTCCACCTGAGCGCCCCACCTGCTCCAGCAGCCCTCCTCCCTACTCCCGGCTGCTCCGTGGGCTCTTGATACGCTGGATAGGCGTATCCACCAGAGCGGCCCACACTCTCGACAGCTCCTGCAGAGCTCGTGTCTCACAGACACACAGGCTGTCATCAGCCTCAGCATCGTCCTCGATGCTCCGTAGGTCTGGGCACCATCACCGCGCGGACTCCATCCGGGCGGGATACCTTATTGCCAGCGTGCCCCACCTACCAGCAGTCCTTCTCCCTACTCTGACTGCACCGTGAGCTCTGGGTGTAAAACACCCTCCTGAGCGGCCCACACACTCAACAGCTTCTGGCAAAGCTACTGCGTCTAACAGACGCACAGGCTGTGCACAGCCTCAGCACCTTCCGCGACTGGAGCCTCCGAGCGCCCCGCAAGGCGGATCCACGGCGCCCTCCTCCAATCCTTCATGATGCTCTGTGGGTACTGGTCACAAGGTGACCTCCTGAGCGCCCCACCTGCTCGGGTCCTTACGGACGTCGCCAGCCTTGGCCTTGATGCCGAGGCACCTCGAGCTTTCGGAGTCAGCGTTGTCGGGGCTAAAGCCCTTATTGTGCTGACCCGATAGCCCTCCGCTACCTCCAGTTGGAGATATCGGCCGCGGATGACCCTCCTCCTCCGGTCGCCTCCGCTACAACCGATAGAACGTCCTCCGTATTCAGGCCTCCGTCCGAAGAGGGATGGCCCAGAGTCTTCGGACATTCTATCCCCGCTTCCGCGCCATCTAGGGTAAACAACGTACCGAGTCCCAAGGGACAGGATAAACGTCAGCATCCCTAGACGCGCTCTCCTCCCCCTCCTCCGCGCCATCTAGGGTAAACAACGTACCGAGTCCCAAGGGACAGGATAAACGTCAGCATCCCTAGACGCGCTCTCCTCCCCCTCCTCCGCGCCATCTAGGGTAAACAACGTACCGAGTCCCAAGGGACAGGATAAACGTCAGCATCCCTAGACGCGCTCTCGGGTTTGTCCGGTATACCAGTTATCACTAACCAGGGTCCAGCGACTCACCCCCACCTCGTCTGTCTTCTCTAGGATTTGTCGCGCCTTATATACCCAATTTCTGGGTTCCATCTCTTTCTCACTCAAGGGCAACCCTTAGGGAGAGATGTCCTTTTCCCACTTATTGCTTTAAATGGCATGTCATCTTTTTTTCTCTATCGGCCTTCACTCGATCTAAATTCCTGGTAAAAATGTCAACATCCAGCGAGGCCAGATTTCTAAAAGAATAACATCCCTTAACTGCCGAGGTCGCCGGGACATGTTTTAACGGTCCTCGAAATAATGGGCTGTTGACACCCAAATGACGGTCCCAACGATTTCTCTTTTACCAGGAATTTTAGATCTCGTAAACATTTGGTACAATACTTACGATTTAGATACACTGAATTTATTTGAATCAAGTTACAATAGTTGAGTCCTAATAATAATAATAATAAAAAATAAATAATGCGTTTATTTCAGCGTGATCGGGTTTTTTTATAAAGATCATATTTGCTATAAAGATAATACATATTGTTGCGTAAAAGCATAGATGCCGGAAGAAACAGGATATTCGGAAGGAGGTTTGCACTCACCGCAGTCCAGTTCTTCTGGCACCTCCAAGGTGGACTGCAAATTAATATTTATCTTAAGAATGCACTGTATTAGACGCGACGTCTCAATTTAATACTAAACTCCGATTCACAATAATTTGCGGTAATCCGCACCGTTTCAAGGTCGTCTTTCGACTGGTGGTGGCATGCCGGGTGAGGAGGAGAGAGAGGAGGGGTAAGGCACAGTACATTATTATCGTTCAAGAATAATTAACAAATAAATATATGTCCCAAACACATATAATAAAATTCATTTAAGTAATAAAATAATGAAAAGAAAAACAGAAAAAATATATAAAAAAAGTTCACGTCACGGCTATTATTGTATCTGTCGTCATTGCCATTCTCTGGCCAGGGAGCCAGCTTTCCATGAGAGCGCTAGCAACTCAGAAGCGAAACGAATCCATGTACACAGAATTCGGCAAACATTGTAGATGCGCAAAATGTGCGGAGTGCGTCGCATGAGCTGCTGAAGAATAATATGAATAATTAACTAGACACCATGCGCTGACTTATATCCTAAATTGCCGTCACAATGTCCGAGTAGGCAACATAAACGAGTAAAATTCTAGTCAAGAATAATATTTTAAAACATCACGACCAGCTTTTAACGAATCAGTACCATATTGATACGATTAATTATACTTGATTAACAGCACGTTGAATGCTGGAGTGAATAGATATATCGCCGTCAACTCCGAGGGAAACTCGGGGAGCTATCTCGAATTTCCACAAAGATGAAAGCTTTCACCGAGAGATAGTGCTCCGCGGTAAACTTGTTTAGTAGTCACAGACAAAATGTGAATAGGGGTTCCGGTGGAAACGAGAGATAAGCAGCGCAAGGCCGGGGGTGGAGATGACAGCAATAATCTGTTCTTTCAAATGAGACAGCAACGTTATTGAATTAAACGTTGGAAACTAGACTGAATTCGAAAGAAGGATATTGCGGCTTATCTATGGATCTGTGTGTACAGAGAATCTGGCACAATGGCGAACTTTACAGTGTATACAAGAAAACAGACTCGCAAAATACATAAAAATTCTGCGACTGAGATGGGGGTGACATCTACAAAGGAAGCATCGTAAAAAGGTTCAGGTCGCGAAGAAAATACAAGGGAGAAAATATCAATTAGAAGACCAAGGTTCCGCTGCCGGGGAGACAATGTGAAGATGGATGCTAATGACCTTATGCTGGAGATTTGAGATTTGAAGAGATTTCATACTCCTACAACAACACTGTATATCGTTATTTATTTACAAATGTCGATGGATAGACGAAACGAAATCCATCTTGAATGATATACAGTATTGCACTAAAATATAATAGTATATTTATTTATTTTATATGGTCGTTTAATATACCATGAAATGTCCATGAAGATATACATCGTTATGGCATTCGTAACTCAGATCTGCAGTTTTGTAGCAAGAGTGGTCTCACTTATTACTTTACTTATAATTTCGGTGTTTCGTTGCACAAATCGTACCATTATTTGAAATCCATCATCTTTTTTTTACGGAATCTCAAATACCTTCGAGTAATCTGATAGGAGACGCCATAATTAATAATTATTTTTTTATTAAATTTTAGACACATTTATACAAATTATATATTATAAGTATTTTTAATCATTTAACACAAAGATTCATAGAAATATAATCATTAAAGAGAACACATTCTTATTGTGAAGTTATAATTATTCAGAACGTAGGTCTGTGATATTTTAAATATGAATTAAATATATTAAAAAGGAAGATGTACATATAAAACCAATTTTATCGAAAAATATTGTTGTTGCTACCGGAATTCGAACATGGATCTCTTCCTATCCAGGGTACGTCAATTAACCGACTATACTTTACCAACACAGTGCATTGACGACAAATTTTCAAACTTTTATGTTACACTTTTCAAATTAATACATATATAATTCCATTATTTGAAAACCACCGATTTTATTTTTACGAAATCTATAATACTTTTGTGTAATACGGATAATAAGGATACAACGTATATATTATTAAGAACACATTCTTATTGTAAAGTTGTAATTATTCAGAACATAGGTCGGTTAATGCACGTTCCCCGGATAGGAAGATATCAAGGTTCGAATACCGGTAGCAACAACAATATTTATCGATAAAATTGATTTTATATGTATATCTTTCTAATTTATACATTTAATTTTAATTTGAAAAATAATATATTTAATTCAGTTAATGCTTCTTGAAATGCTTTTCTAATATCTAATTAATCTTACCAGGGGGTAAGATAGTGTTGCGTAGGGGTGTTGAAACTTTGAAATGTTAAAATGGAGATCTCACTGTAGTATTTATGTACCTGAGTGAATGTGCCGATAATTTTATATGTTAATTAAATGTTTTGTCACAAAAGCGAATAATAATCCGAAAATCTATGTACATGGTTTATCTACCAACAAACAAACGTGTATATGATGCCCTATGTACAACATTTCCTGTGTGCCGCATTAACATCTAAAAAATAACACATGCGACCTCTACTCGCGATAGAATTCCCTTGTTATAATACAGTATAAGTGTAATAGCCTATTTATGATTGTGAAATAATATGAAAACAAGGAAATATAGTTCGTACGTAATATGTACGTATACATAATTTGTGAATTATTTTAGTTTCACTAGCCATAATTTTTCTTATCCTCGCTTCTTTTAAAAAGTAAGGAATATGGAACAAATCATAAAAGACTATTCTTCTTTCTTTCTTCATATTTGTAACAATATCAAAACATGATGCGTAATACACTACCACAAATCTCAGTCGTCTCTTAACAACTGCCCCTAATTACCTTTTCAACTATTTTGAAAATTTATGGTGACACATTATCACGAAACGCAAAATTTAAAAAAAAAATTTAAACTGATTTATTTCTATACTTTTAAAATAAGCAATGTTATCTTTGTGGTTAAGATTCATATTTTTATTTTTTATCTTTGTTTAATTAACCACTAAAATGAGTTTAAATACATCTACCGGTTTCGAAAAATACCATTTTCTTCTTCAGGATGTCATAACTAACTAAAACATATATTGTTTCTTTGACAGAATCTATTTTTAAAAATCTATTTTAAAAGAAATTTTTTTTTTTTTTTTTAGTACCTAACTCAAATCATTACTTAATACAAATTTACTCGAATAATTTTTAGGAAAAAATTTTAGAATGGGACTCGTAGTTAAATTTAGTTGGTTGTTTATAATTTTTTGATTAGTTTTACACGCTTTATTTATCTCCAACGATTCCAAATTATTTAATTTGTGACCAACACCGTTTATATGCAAAAATTTTCGAAACCGGTAGATGTATTTAAACTCATTTTAGTGGTTAATTAAACAAAGATAAAAAATAAAAATATGATTTATTTCTGACAATATTAACAAGCCTGATTTACCTCAGCTGGAAAAACATCTACTGGCGATGGAAAAGCCCTATGTTCAATTTCCGGTGGCTGATCTGTGTTTTTCGAAATAAAGCCTTTGTATTTATAATGACATTTTTATACTTCAGTTACATTATCAAAAAATGTAATTATTTTAATATAATACATAGTATATCGTAAATATGAAACTGTGATAATTATATTTATATTATTTTTACTGGTTTCCTATTGTCTCAAGCCTTCGACACAATCGCGTAAAAATACATTTTTCTACAAAAATCAGTTTTGCTTCGTCGACGATACAATTCAAGTTTGTAGACAAACACAAAAGGTTTTTATATTTTGCGGAGACTGCTTTATTTTCACATTCCCGGGTGAATTTCTAAAGTGATAAATCGATTTTAAATCGTTTACTCAAGATTTCCAATGATGGGTATTTTCACATTTGTAGTAATGCAACTCACCGTAATCGTGTAGGTGAGATAGGTGACGATTAGATATCGAATAAGTCAATTTAATTATGCAAAACATACGAAATTCGTCAAAATAATGCGAAGACTGTCGACTAAGTTTGTAGAATGATTTTCGTGTACATTGTGTGGTAAGCACTGAGGTAACAATACTACCCGTGTATATAATGCAGCATTCTATTCAGATGCAATTAAATGGTTGTAGCGTGTCTAGCCTGAACGATAACTGAATATTGTGCATCAGAGCAAGCTCCGCAGCGTTCACAACCATTGTTGTGAAAGTCTTTCTCGCCAAAAATCGAATCTCTGTATTGGAACACCCTGTCTATTATCAAGAAAGACACGAAGGAGTTACTCTTTAGGATCCTGCACTAAAAATAAGTACCCTTATCTTGGTTACACTACCCCATCATTTCCGATATAGATTTCAATTATATTGATCACAATTAAAATTTTGTTTTGTCTGGGATCCTGGGAAAAATTTAGATATCCCACCCTCTTCCTGATTGGATCATCGTAATTAGATATTTAGATCATCAAAAAAGCAAAACAAAGTCACCCCCCTAAATTTTAAACCCCTAATTAAAATTACTAATATATATCTGTTTAATTATTATTTCAATAGAACTGCATACTCCTCGTTCTTATTATCGAGGCGTAAAATCAATAAATATCGATAATAGGAAAGAGATCGAAGTTCAAATCCTGGTGGCGCAACAACAATATTTTACGATAAAATTGATTTTATATGTATATCTTTCTAATTAATATATTTAATTCATATTTACTATATTTTCTATTGAAATGTAATGATTCGGTCTGTAATGGACAATCTCAAAAAGATTTGATAAAATAGAATCATAAAATGAAACTGGTCAGAGCACTCATCTTCCCTGTGGTGCTGAAATATGAACTCTGAGAGAAAGGGAACGTGAGAGGATAAATGCTCTGAAAATTTATTGCTGGTGATGTATGCTCCATGTATCGTAAACAGCCCGCAGAACAAGAACAAAGACGCGCTAAAAGTGTGGTTTACGAATTCGGAACAATCACTATAAATGCAGATGAAATAAAAAAATATAAAAAAACGTAACCCTTCGATACAAAATGGTGAAACTTATCATGCAAGCCTTCTCCTATGCTCCGCTCTGATCCCATGCTTCATGGCATACCTATAGGGTACAATTATTTATTGTTTCTCATACAACACTACAAACCACATTCAGAATTGAACCCTCATAAATATTGGAATTTGTGCCGTAACTTCAACAACACGAGAGATAATCCATCATTACCTTAATCCGCGAATAGATCTGTGGAACAATGCGTGAATTCCGCGTTGGAACTCGACCGCGAAACCGGCAGGAAATTATTTTGTGGAACGTCCAGCTTACATACACTTCGGAAGCGGAACACACAGCTGCAAACAGGGTCACCACAAATTTAGCAATAATCTCTATTTTTCTTTGATTTTAGCATATGAAGTTATAAAAGAATCCTATAGCACTCTTACATATGTATGCATGTTTATCACAAATGATAATTGAATGAGAAATTCTTACATTTCATTGAAAATAAGTGTCATATTCCTTTGAATGAGTACATAACACATTTTTGTTCTGAATATGTATATATAATATAATTGTTTAATGTAAGTATATAGATAAAAAAAATATTGATAAGCTAATTCAATAAATAAGGATTTAAAATCATTTTCACATAATTACCATGTAAATAATAATTGTTTATTATATTAAATAAAATAACACTCACTTTGTATGAAACCACGAAATTTAGTATACGTCAACCGGTTTCACTTATCTCAAGCTTCATCAGGACGTATTTAAAACTGATCATAAATACAAAAATAGTGCACTTATATATATACATAAAGAGGGAGACAGAATATAAAATTACGTGTGATAGTGAGAGACAGAATACATATACAGATAGACGGACCATTAAGAGATGGAATACAGTGTTGTTGGATATTAAATTGATTTTAAAGAAACATACCTAATATGGGGCTAATGGACATATTAATTTGATTGCAAAAATTGGCGTACCATTGTTTATTGCCTTTTTTTATTTCGAGAGCTTCGGAATTGTCCAACCGGAGACCAAATCCGTTTAAAGAAAAGACAAGAAAAGAAATACAAAAAGAACACAAAAGAAAAAGCTAAAATGGCAAGAATGATAAAGTAAAGACATTAAGCCTGTTACGTATTGTCATGCCCAAGAAAAAATGGATCAAACGCAATCAAGATGTTCACACCAACCTTCCTACATATGTTTTTGGTGCTGGTATAAAATAAAGTGATATATAAATGAAAATATGTACATATATGTAAGCTATTATTTATAATATATATAAATTTAAATAAGCGTAAATGATAAGAGTAGAGCTTCGTTGCATAAATTATTACGTCACCCGTAAAATCGGTGTTCTCAATCATTTTATTTTTCGTCATCCATAGCATATGTTTAACACGATAGCTGCACACTTTTACGTAATATAGTTGAAGCAGACCTTACGTATTTTACGTGACATGTGACATGGATAACTTTCAATATGAAAAGATGGATGGATTTAACCAAACGGTATATTTTTATTAAAATACTTATTTTCGAATAATCGAAAAAGCGCGTGTGCAAAAAAATATGTATTTTCTAATTTTACCATTATTTGAATTATTATTAACTCAATTTCGTCTGTATATTAATATAAATATTGTATCTAGATTTTCTACTTTATTATAAATGTCTTATTAATTTTAGTGCCACTTATTGAGGCAATACATAGATATGAGAAAGCTAGAATAATGTTGACGGAATTTCATTTTCATTTTTGGTGAAGAAAAATTTATTCTTACTGTTTAAAATTGACGTATTTTTCATAAAAATATTATTTTATATTAGGTATTTAAATCACGTATGTTTTTCGCGGCCCTGTTCGCAGATCAGTCTGCACGGGGGCGGTAAGGGGTATATTGAATTCCGGGGAGGGGTTGGATTGTGAATCTATAATGGAATTGCCTCATAAGCCGATTACAAACAAACATTTGTGGAACGGGAGAGCTGTGGGAATCAAAGTTCCAACCATTCCACAGCTCGGTTATTAGGATTTGGAAATATTACACGATATCGCGCCGACGATCGTCGGCCGGGGGTAGCAGAAAGGGTAGAATGAGGGCGCTGTGGCAAAAATCGTTTTGACAAAGTGCCAAATTAAGTGTTCTGTATGTTCTAGAAAAACAAACATCGTGTTTGATAATAAGATTTGTCTAATTCGGTTCAAGGAATACTCATATTAAAACTATTGAATTGATTTGTTATTTTTGGTAGACCTGAGTTAATTATACATGAGAGATAATTAATCTCAGGGTTTAATGCCATAATTATTGTCCGCAGATATTTGTATGAGATTTTCGTCTCAAAACAATCTACGTAACGGGGATTATGATTCTATGAGATTACTTAGAAATAAGACTCGACTTTTGCAGTCCATCATATACTCTACTTAAACTATACGTTTGTACCTCAAATGTCAGTCCATTAACCGGAAATATTCCGTGGAATATTAACTATTATATTACTGTAATTACTCTATAATCCTATATATTTTTCATTAAATATAATAAAAATAATCTCGGTTCTATGAGATATCTGATATTTATTTAATAACAGTGCCTTTGTAGGTAAAAATTCAATAATTGTGTGTTCTCGGACATATTCAAATATTGCTTAAATAATATACTGGTCAAAATAAGAAAAATATATAAAAATTTAAAAATAATAATTTTCAGACGTATTCTAGTATAATGTATTAAAAACATTTTACAGATAAAGAATATTGTTTAAAATAATTTTCAAAAAATCAGATTCTCATTAAGTTAACATATATATGAATTTTCTAATTTGGTCCATGGATGGCGATGGTGTAGTGGTACTGGAAGCGAGTCCACACATTAACATATACACAACTTGTAACATATATACAAAATTGATAAATGTGGTGATTAATGGGGTGAGAATGATGAACGTTATATTTATATAAAGTGATCACTTAAGCCAGCAGAAGACAAGCCCTATAATTACCTCATATTTCTATATATTTTTCATTAAATATAATAAATATAGCTTCGTCTCTATGAGATATCTGATATTTATTTATTTTACTAATATTAAGTGGATCTTAATCCCCTCTGCAGTTAAAGCAGAGTAGGTCACATTAATATTCTTACTATTTTCAAACTAAGATATACGTTTATGCTACGAAAACTGTATTAACTTGGTGATCTTCTGGAAAGAGGCTTGAACACCCGACTACTATATCATTGGGCGAGTATCTTAACCATTACACCAACAAGCCACTTTGTAATTTAATACTTTATGTTTGTCTATCAGAATAAATAATTGCATGTAAATAATTCTATATATGATTCTAGATGCATATGTTATGTATGTACATGTTAAATCGAATGCCGCGTATATGAGGCCGACCTAACCAAAACCAATTATCTCCAGATCAAAATCTCAACGCGGGCACAATTTTGAAATTTATCTCAACTATATATCTGACATTTAACTCATCACGTTATAACGACATAAGCCATAAGAGACTAAAACTGAACAGTTTAAATAAATAAGTAGAAGGATAAAATCTTGAAATACTTGTACTCTGCAGAACTTACTATCTAAAAATATGAATTAAATATATTAATTAGAAAGATATACATATATAATCAATTCTATCGAAAAATATTGTTGTTATTGGTGGCGTGATTTTATATGTATATCTTTCTAATTAATATATTTAATTCATATTTAAAATATCACAGACCTATGTTCTGAATAATTTCAACTTCACAATAAGAATGTGTTCTCCTAATAATTAATAAATAATTGTTTAAACAAAATATTTTGTATAATCATTAATATAAAATGAGGTCACAAAGTAATTTTGCAAATATTGAAGAAAAAAAAATTATTTTAGTTAACTTGATATCGTTTATTTATTATATTATAGTGTTTTAATGCTGACCTCACTAGGCTTTGCCCGTGCTAAGGAAAACATTTTACAATAGACAGAATAAGAAAATGATAAAACTCTGTAATATACGAGTACTTATTTGATGAAAACTGAAAAATTCGTTCATATAATTACTTTTATATTGTGTCGAAACTTTTGCAATGTAAAGATGATTATATTCACCGTTAATATTTTCAAAGAGTTATATGTTAATACAAGTTTTAATAGTTATGTTTGAAGTAATCTAAAGTACGTTAGTCTATTTTAATATAGTATCTGAATAGTTAGGTGGGTGAATCAAAATTGATCAGTCACGATAAGTCATACCTTGGAAAACATTGTTCAAAGTATTCACAGTATTGGCACTGTTTTGAGTTTACACGATGGTTTCTAAATTAGTAATCTCTTTACTATAATACTACAATATTTTTAGCGACAATTTTTGAACCCATATCAAATATAATATCAATAAGGTAACATATAGGTTCGAAAATTGTCGCTAAAAATATTGTCGCTGTAGCATTGTTGAATAATGCACCTTCCCCGGTTAGAAAAGAAATCCAGGTTCGAATCCCGGTGGCGCAATTACAATATTTTTCGATAGAATTGATTTTATATGTATATCTTTCTAATTAATATATTTAATTCATATTTTAATTTATTAATTATTCTACATGTGATACCTATGGTATCTTCTTCAGGAAACAATGTAGGAGTATTTGAGATGTCTTAATAATAATAACTATTCAGAATTTTCCAATTTCCTTTTCGAAACAAACCTTTCCCATGATATTAATAAGGGTTTAAAAATTATACATACAAATACTAAGGGTTTACAGTTAGATAAATTTGAAATTTTAGAAATAAGAAAAAGTGTTAATAGCAAGTTTAATATTATAAATAACCAAATCCTTTTTGAAAATAATCACCTTTTAAATTTGTTTTTATGTTAGTTCTTACTCATTCACCATATTATAGTTTTGTTTTTATCTATGTTTGTATTTTTTAATCTCAGTATACCATAGGTATAGAAGATACAATAGGTATCAAAACGTGTAGAATAATTAATAAATAGTGGTTTAAACAAAGTATTTTGTATAATTAAAAAAAAAAATTAAATGAGAGTAAATTAATAATATACTTAAATTAGAAAAAGTAATAAGATAAAGTAAATGTATGTGACATATAGAGTAAAACGACACTACTCTACAGTAAATGTGTATGGCTTAGAGTGTAAGAAGACAATACTTATAGAGGAAATGCTGTCAGAGGGATGAGATGGGAATAGTAATCCGCCCCCATAGTCTGTTTACGTGTAGGTATCTTGACATGTATTGTGTAATTTGTATTACGTGGAAGTAAGCAGGCAGCAGGGACGATCAAGATAAATCGCTACTGACAATTGCACTGAGTTTATTATATAAGTTTAGAATTTACTATGCGATACGAAATACACAGTGCTATCGGCCTTACGCTGGCCATTCAGGTGCCCGCTGGGTGCGTTCACAAAAATGTGTATTTAACAAAAAAATATTTTTCGATATCCCTTTACAAAAAAACCTTAAATAATTATTTCATACGTTTTCCTGGAAGATGGCGAGTATTGTTTTGTTTTTATTTCAATCCCGTAAAGTAAACACGATTAATATACAGAATGAAAATGAAAAAATATATTTTACTGGGAAAGTAACGGAAACGTTATATGTTTTATTATAATAAAGCAGGATAAATTGGAAATCAAATTTTTAAATTATGGAATTTGGATGCTTGTCCACTCGCTCTCCTATCAGAAGCGTCAGTTTGTAAAAAATCGGACACATATTTTATCATCCTGTTTAAAAAAAGAAAACTGGATAATAAGACAATTAAATGACAACACAAAACGGACGTGAGATTATGTGATTAATAAATTGTATATCCTTAACTCGTGTTAAAAATGATGTTGACTTTTTATGTGTGGGATTGTGTCGTCACAATAATACTCATTTGTTGTAGCAAAAGTATTTATTCTGAATGCTTCGATACAATTTAGTGCAGGTCAATATAATATGTTTACAGTTCAACGGTTCGGAGGCAAGAGATACATTTATCTCTTTCACGCATTCGTCATCGTACCAACCTTCCTGCGCACATGCATTCGTCCCATAGATACACCGCAATAAATAACG
The DNA here is from genome assembly GCA_031772225.1 of Eubasilissa splendida. Classification (NCBI taxonomy): domain Eukaryota; kingdom Metazoa; phylum Arthropoda; class Insecta; order Trichoptera; family Phryganeidae; genus Eubasilissa; species Eubasilissa splendida. The sequence goes on from CM062862.1 coordinate 5,722,962, forward strand.
ACATACGATATTTTATTCATGATGAAATGAACATCACATTAATATTTTCATGTTTTATGACCAATCATTGTATTAGAGAATAAAAATATTTTCTGTAGGATGCGTTAAAAAAAACTAATAAAATCTAACAAAATTATTGTAAAAAATTATATATATTTATGTAAATTTCAATGTATTAAAATGAGACTGAAATACTTTCAACACACGGAGGCCACACATATTTTTACCCCTTGTTACCCCAAATAACAGATTCTATGAAATTGATGAGAAGTCTGAAGACAAAACGTAACAAACACCTTCGGACACTAAAGTAAATAAAACGGTTTATTTTGGTTTTCCGATTTAAGGAATAAATAAATGGATTTGAAATATTTTACAAAGTTACATGGGCATAAGATAAGAGAATATCTAAATGAAAGCAGTTTTTCTACAACACACTAAGACTTTTTAATTATCCTAAATTATGTCATTTTCATTTCAAATTTGTATGACGATAGTTTATCAGACAGACAGTTCATATTGACATGTTTCTCTCACATAAAGGTGTTTTAATGGAAGCACGCCTCAATTCACAATTAAATGAAATACAAGGTTATTTTACAAGAAATAAAACGCAATAGTTACGATGTAGCAAAACTACTCTGGTTTAGATGAAAACTTGTACGGTCATATAATGCACGTTTGATAATAGTTTGCAATAAATAAAATATATTGTGACATTAAATAGTATCGTTTATGTGAAATTGGGCGCCGAGCGATCGTAACGTGCAGCCCACAGCTCGGGCGATTCCATCACAGGGCAATTCCGTCAAAATACTGCAGAAATTTCCACAATATCAACGACACAACATAGACAAATGTTAATGTTTTATAGATAGATAAATACTCAGTACTGCACATACATATTCATGGAATACATCTCGTAGTAGTAACGTTATTAAACTGATTTATTTTTTAACTCATTTTACATTGAACATTACAATTCATCGGATACAGGTCACCGGATCCCCCAGAACGATGACCTATTAAGAAATTAAAGAAATCTCGGACGTTTCCAGGAATTTATCAGGGTGTGGGTGTCTCGTTGGGGGTTGCTGGGATGAGCGATGCCGGGAAAAGCAGTAGCTAGAGAGTCCTAACGGAGCATTATACTGACTCTCTCTTGCACCTCTTACGACCTGGACAGGGTGAATTTCTGCTGGACTGTGACCGAGTTCTGCGACTGCAACCGAGTTCTGCGACTGCAACACATTAATGTTACGTCTACCCTCCCCTTTTGGGGGTGTATGATTTATATAGCTTCTTTCTGGCTGCCTTTATGAATTTAATGTGATAACGAGTATCACGTCTAATTGTACAGGTGTGACTCTGGTACGATGATTCCGGAGCCAACCTATGATGGTATTATGGTAATAATATAATAAAATAAAATAAATATGTAAACAACTCTCAAAACGATTCGGGATAAGGTGAAAAAAAAAATTCTAACAATTTTAGGTAACCATAATTTTTATTTTTATATTTTATACTTATTTACTCTTACATTGCATACATTATTTTATTTTTATAAATTTAACATTGCATCTACTTTAAGTTTTACATTTATATATTTTTATACTATCTAATTGCATCTTGTTTTACTCTGTATGTATTATATTATACATTACATTATATTTACTACTATACCGGAAAAGCACTGTCTACTACTGAAATACTAGTATAGCAGGCAGGGCACTGAAATACATGTCTTCCCTTGCAGCAATGTTTTATTTTATTTTAACACTTTGTATATAATGTACTTTGACTCAAAAAATAAATAATTATTATTATATATACATATATATATATACCTATATATACTGGATGTAACAGACCTAGTCCACAATATTTTTTGGGTGGATACCTGACTAAATTACCAGTCGAAAATATTTAAGGGATATGTGCCTAATTTCAACCATGTCGTAGATATAAGCATTAAAAAAAAAAATGTAATTATTTCGATTAATTTAAATATTTTATTGATTTCAAATTATATATTTAATACAAAAAATTAAAGGTCATCGAACGTCGAGCGGCTAGACAATTTGTTATATGATTTAGCGCCTCAAGCAAAGATATAGATTAATAATGGAACAATTTTGCAAATATTTATTTCGAAATACATAGACTTCAAGATAACCACGATTTTTTTTTAAATTTAATCAATAATATTTTCCGTAATAATGCAGAATTTCCACATATTCCTTGAACATTTTCGACTCGTAATTTAGTCCGGTATCCACCCATAAAATATTGTGGACTTGGTCTGTTATATATAATACATTTACTCAATGCTCATATGATCACATATAATTAATGTATACGTGACAAATAACGCTTACGAATGGTAAATTATACTTTTTTTTAAAAACCACGTCAGATTTGAGACACATTTATTGAGATAATATTGCAGGCACATATGTAAGTGCAATGTATTGTTCCGTACAGGAAGCAAAAAAACAAGGGTGGTTCGTCGATCTTCGCTTCTCTCAACTGGTGATGATGATGATGAGGTCAGAAGAAATGAAACACACAAGTATGTTCTTTCTAGGGACACTTTGGTTAGAGAGAATGATTTTCCCATCGCAGTGAACCTGGTTTTATATCACTTTGGACAATGACAGTGTTCATTTAAACAGTTAATCATTCATGAGTTTATGATCATATTTAAACACGTGATGTGCTGATTAGGCGAGTCTCAACAAATTTGTATCGTTCCATTGATTCCCACGAAGCACTGAACCAGGCGTCAGAAAGGCGCTGTTGTGAACAGTGTCACTTATTGTGTGGAGCAGGCGACGACTCACACGCGTGCTGGCGCCTATCCTATAATTTACGATTTGTTTTTATTACTTTATGGTTGCTTTGGTCACGTGTATAAACAACACACCACATCACAGTTGTTCATTGATTAATTAGTTTGCATTTCGGCGCCTGGATTGCGGCCTTGGTTTGATTGTTATTAAATATTCCAGATGAGGACGGTGTGAGAATTAAATCCGGTTCAATACATGTATGTTTTTTAAATATAATTGTACAATGACGAAATAACCCAACGTGTAGTACCTACAATGTTTCGTTAAGTAGAAAGTTTAAATAAATAACGTATGTTAAATAATATGCGTGCATGTGGCTAATGTTCGTCGCCCATAATTAAAAGTGTGACGTACATATAGCGAGAATTTTATATATCTAAATTATATTTTTCCATTAAAATCATCTGCGTCTTTGAAATGGTTTTAAATACTGAATGATATATAACAATCTGTAGTCTAAAATTCCAACACATATAACTCGACTTTTGTTGAAAAATAAATATGATATTTTAGCTAATGGTTAAAGCTTTTCAGAACGTTGTATATTCTTGGTGCCAAAAACAAGTGAAATGTTTTCGAGATGAATTTGTTCGTTTTTGGCACTAGACAGCTATTTTTTGACTTTGCCCTCGTTAAGTGGTGATGCATTTTTATACTTATTTTTCTTCGTCCGCTTTATCCTAATCGGGTCGAGGGCCTGACGCTATTCTACGTTGATTACTTGAGGCCACTGATAGTTCTATCTTTCTTCGCATGCGAAGAATATGTCCAAGCCAACTTAGCTGAGATTTTTCTATTTTAAATTTCTCTCGGATGATATCGTTCCTGATTTGATCTCGTAAAGTCTCTGCAGCCTAGATTATTGATCAATTTCTCTGTCAGTATCCAAATGACGCTGTTAATATTATAAAATAAAAATAGTTCAGAATATCAATCTTATAATTTAAATATACGGGTAGCGGGATGATCTTATTTTACATAGGACCTAAAAATCTAAAAATAATGTATACAAAATTTAGTCCAGGCAGAGAAAAGGTGAGATGTCCAGAGAAATAGGATAGGAGGCAATATTTTGTTACGGTCCTAGAGTAAAAATGAGAAAAATTTATAACGGTAAAGTGAGTCTGAAAAAAGAAAAAGAATGCATATATTTTACGCAGAATCCTAATTTCAGTTAAATATTGATCGAAACGTATAAAAACAGACTTTAATATATGTAAAAAATTGTATAAAATTACATCCAAATGAATATATTTTATTAACAGTTGATTATCTACATTTTCGTCTACTCTATAAAATAACACAATTTCAACTTTAACACTTTTCCCATGAGCAACTAATATTACGTTTAAAATAGATGGACACAAATAAAACAATGTTATAACTCTATTTGAGTTTATTTACACTACTTGAGTTTCAAGAGAAACAGTAACTCTCATCGACAGGTGACGTATTAAACATTACGTTTAACAAACAGTGATCAAAATATTGTATAAATTTTTAAATTATAGATAACAAATATATTTTCAACTTTATTATAATAATTAATATATATGTATTCCAATTAATTTTTCAATGTTTTACGTTAAAAACAGGTCAGCTTCAAGTAACGTGAAGGGTTGTTTTAATGGTCTCTGTATTCCTGAAACTTCTCCATTCACCTGGTCTTCTTTTGCCACCAGTAATTGTTTTCACTGCAGTTACAGCCTTTCCTCTGAAAGATTCATTTTTATGGTTATCATTATAACTGATAGTCATGGCAAGGCATACTTTGCATACGTATCAGTCAGCAGAACGAATGCCTCGATTCTAGAAAAATTAAGCATTGAACAGAATTTGTCTTCAAATATATAGCTTCAAATCCTGAGGTTTATTGATGAGTTATTAGTTATGTAAAAATCGATGGATCAAGGTTCAAAGCAGGGCGATTTCATAAGTCAACATGATGAACTGATCTTCGGATTCGATACAAAACCCGCTCTTGAACTGCAAGGATTTCCATGACCAGAATAGTGCCGACAAATCATCCACAATATCCAGCCACTAATAATAAGACTAATCTCCTTATTAACTTAAAAGTAGAGTAAAATGATAAAGAATTAGTATTGTAGGTGCCATTGTTAGCAAGCTCATTGGCTCAGTGTGCGCCCAGCCGGTACAAGCTGTATACTAATCGCCACCAGATGGCGGTAGCGTTCATGGTCACCACAGTATTATACTGCATTCACTCGAATATGATCATTGCCTCCCTCTATCTACCCCATCCCCTTATTGCATACTGTCTACATATAGCCTACGAGTAGCTGCCAACCTTAAAATTGTTTAAAAAACGCTTGTTTATGTTAATAAGTTCTTAGTCAAAATTCGCTAGAATGAACCCTTAAATTTAACCATTCAATTGCGGTACCAAAAGATACAGGACAACTGAAATACCCCAAAAATGTAGATATTTTTAATAGTATAAGTTAATTTTTCATTTTCAATATGTTTTAAAAATAGTTTTTCAATCTATTATATATTATAATACTCCACTATATAAATTCAATAATATAGGTACAGGATGAATATTATGTTCCAGGTCGATTTTGTTTAGTCTTCAATTTGGTTTGGCAGATATTTGTCAGTTTGCATTTGGTAGTCATAGAGAGTAGTTAATTTCAATTTATTGTAAAGTATCTAACGCTTCAACACGTATTTAAATCGTTAAAACATTATATCTAAATAATAATGGCAATGCTGTAACCATTAAAGGTAATCGCTAGCGTCACATTCGAAAAACTTATTGGTGGCCTGATTGCGTAGAACACATGTGGCTATGGCAGAACGATGCCATCTTACACACTGCCCGAGCTACGCTTGAAATGACTAGCCCGAGCTACGTGAAAAAGAGGTGATATCAAATGGTCTCCGCGATCTCCTGATTTGACGGCTTTCGACTATTTTCTGTGAGAATACTTGAAAGGAAAGGTCTACGCTAATAAAGCAATAACAATTACGACGCACTAGAAAACTATTCGAAATTAAATTTCTGAAATAACACGAGAATGTTATAAAAAATGTGGTTAAAAGAACATTAATTTGTGCCCTTGCCAGAAGCAGCCACTTGGCTAATGTCATAATTTATATATAATTGTAATAAACCAAATAATGGTTAAATAAAAACCAAATTTAAAAAAAATATTTTGTTCTGTCAAATATCAACTTCTAAAAAATACCACTAGAGAAACGATTTAATTGGCTACCTCTTGTTGAAACATTCTCTATTACCCACGATTTTTATTGATTTTATTTTACTCATACAAATTATAAAAATCACCATGTACGTGATTCACTATTTATAACCCACCATAGTATGTATCTACAAACAAACGAATACATAATGTCCCATGTTTTGGTCCAAAGCACAGCTTCAAGCTATACGTGCTACTAATTCCCACTTCATTTTTTGTATGTAAAAATACGTATTCATATATATAATATAATGGTCTATTTTCAGCAAATATCACATATGCAGGATATTTGCTTAAATATCTATTGTATATAGATTTAGGTTATGCTGTTACCAATGATATTATATAATCATATGTACTTTCGTTTAACCAACGTCTTTGGACAAAATAAATCCGTCGTTTATACGACCCTATCATGTATTTATTTATAATTTTAGAGTACTGTTAATAGTGTTTTTAAAGTTTAAGTTTTATCGTAAAATAATACTTTCTTACCCATATAAAAAATGTATTGACGTTTTTAAAAACACTTTCTATGACTGAACATGATTCATTGTTTTTGATTTACTGTTTGAAAATACTTCAAGTAATAACTAAAGGAAATAATTATATTTATTAAAGGTTAACATAGGAAATAGTTATGCCGATTGCTTTTTGTTTTTCTCAAATCAAAAACCAATCCATGCACCAAATTTAAAGAACAATCGTGAAATCAACAGGTTAAAAACACTAAGATAGTAAAAGAGGAAGTAGACACTTCAATGATTTGCACGCAGTTGTAACCCTTTCTAATGTTATTCTGTTAATAGACAGCATAGGTAACGACTCCATACAAAACGGATCAACCGAAAAGAATTTTCAATTCAGTAAATATCCATTTATATGATTTGAGTAATTCACTAACTTAAAGACAGAACTGAGTAATTTAAATAGCACGATGCGGTGAATAAAAAAGAACACCATGAATACAGCTGTGAGAGTTCGTGAGTTTTTAGAACTAAGCAATTGAAGTCTCTATTGGTACACAGATGGCTCTAATTGGAAAATAATGTTTTAGCTTATGTTAATCCAATTTTTAATTTATATTTGTTTCCCAGAATTTTTAGTTATGTACAGATTTTGTTTGTATGCACTGTACGCTCTTGTGTGTAACCAGTTTTCTTGAATAAATCCAACGTGAAACAACTTGACTGACGGAGTACATTCTAAAATCGTAATACGTCACATTCAGAAGATTGAAAAAATCAGCACCTGGGAAAGAATATGAAAACGAGGTTATACAGTATTTATTATGTGTGTACATAATAATTAGGATTCGACCAATAGCAGTCTTCGATACCCTGAATTTCAAATAGTCGCCGATATGGGAATAAGCTTGTTTTTAAAAGAAGGTGTATTTATTTTGTTATTAAAACCAGATTATAGAGATTACCATTAATAATAAAAGTGCATATTAATATATATAATATTAATAAATAGTTTTTTACATTGTTACAAAAAAAACTTATGAGTTAGTGTATTTGGGAAGAATGTTTGATGGAAACGAAAAGACTAAGAACGATGTCGAAAGGACGGTGACTGCAGGGAATAAAGTAGACGTCGCATTGAATGGAATTATAGCTAATGGGAACTTGTCAACTGAGGCAAGTCTGGCAGTTCATAATGGAGTCTTGGTACCGATACTGATGTATGTGTGGAAGGAAGCTGGCAGAAGAGGAACAAAAGTTGACTGAATGCAATGAAAATGAGATCACTTATGCGTATATGTGACAAATCCATTTATGACAGAGTAAAAAATGAAAAAATCAGGAAAGATGTAAAGCTGATCTTAGTATAGTGAGTAATATTAAGAAAGGATCACTTAGGCGGTTTGGTCATAGGAAACGGAAAAATTAGGAGATTATGGTAAGAAAGATATATGACGCAAGTTTTGATGGCACCAGAAGTAGAGGACGTCCGCTGAAGACTTGGCACGACCAGGTAAACCAGATACTGGAGGATGATACTGTTAGAAGATGAGGCGAGAATCGTGTGTCAGGACAGAAGAGTGTGGCACTCTATAGTGGTAAGTAAGCTCCAAAAAAAAATGGAGATTGCAACCCTTATTTAATGATATGTCATTATTTTTCATCTGGGGTAATGTACAATAGTAACCCTGCATTGTAATGTAATGGTTAAAAACGACGAGGGCGATACGCATCCACTGGCCCATCGCCACTGACAAATGTTTATTTTTTCTCTTTATGCTTAAGCGATGTCACTGGTAAGTTCTAGAGTTTTTGGCAGGTCCCTCCTTAAGCAATCCTATGGGAGGTTTTATTTTCATTTTGCGTCGGGGAGGCTCCGTAACAAATTGTTGGGAAACTTTACAACTTCCAAACGTTGAACTGCGATAAAGGACTAAAAATACAATGATACTTCACCGAGTTTTGGGCACAAAAAGTTCCCAAACTTTCCCAGAGAATGGGAGGGGTTGATTTGTAGGAATTTACTTATCTCTAATAAATCTATTTCAGACACTTTTTACGTTTTTTATTTATTTACATTCTTGTAAAAAAATTATCAGCTTCGAAAATAATAGCCGATTTTAATGTCATATAATTTTAAACGTTCTTTTGGGAGGAAATATTTATTAATTTGTTTTTGTTTGACATTTATGGTCCATATTCACGGGTCGCCTTTAAGTGTCTTTCTCGTGGATCTGGATCTGGACGAAAATCTGCCGTATTGCGGTTCTCTGTGTTCTTTGTTATCATTTTTGTATAGTTCTTTCCCCGAGAGGGGGTGAGTTAAGTCAATATTTACTGATCCCCGAGCCCCCAGCACGAATTTATTAGTTATTAATTTTATTGTTATTTTTAAATATTTTAATGTATTTTTTATTATTGTGTATGTTATATCTGATTTTAATTTTTTTTTAAAAAAGTTTACGGGAGACTATGAATGGCTTCTGATTCTTGAGTAAAACAGATATGGGAGATTTTTCTAACATAACGGTCCTGGAATGTCTCTCTTAGATTCGTCTCAAAAGCGGTGCAGAGTTAGTGTTAGTGTAAATAGTGACTAACAAGCTACCTATTATAATTGTTTGGTCCTTCAGAATTAAAAATTGTTGTTGAACTTATTAATATGACTGGGAAAATATGTATTTTCAGCATTTTTTTAATAATATATTTTTTTTTACTGTTTCTTATTACTGAAGTTTCACACTTTTGGGTATTCTACAGCAAATTCCCGTTCTCTGAACTAATTTTTCCTGTATTGATACTACTTTATAATAGCAAATTTTTTGAACGACAATGGTATTGACTTATAACTTGATAAATGGCACAAATCACTCTTGAAGAGTGGATTACCTATTTAAAAGGAGAAGAAGATTCTACTTAGCAATTTAAAATATGCTTGAACGATACAATTTTTTTTTCAATGTTTTTCGATAGAAATATATAATTTCATTTAAATATTACTTACTTACTTACTAACCATCGCGCCGTTTCACCGCAGGGGTAGGCAGAGATGATAGAGCACTACACTCTTCTGCCCTGACAGATTATTCTCGCCTCATTCACATTCATACATCTTCTCATACAAGCTCGACGATTATTGAGGCTTCTAGCAGGACCATCCTCCAGTATATGGTGGTGCCAAGTCTTCCGCGGACGTCCTCTACTTCTGGTGCCATCAACACTTGTGTCATATATCTTTCTTACCATTCTCTCCTCATTTATCCATTCCATACGACCAAATCACCTAAGTGATCCTTTCTTAATCTTATTCACTATACTAAGGTAAGTTTTACATTATATTCTTATTTACTCATTCTTTATAGTCATAAATGGATCTACCACATATACGCCTAAGTGATCTCATTTCCACTCCACTCAGTTTACTTTCGTTACTCTTTTGCTAGACCACACTTTCATATATCAGTGTCGGTACCAGGACTCCATTGTGAACCGCTAGTCTTGCCTCAGTTGACAAGTTCTCATTACCTATAATTCCATTCAAAGCGCCGTTCACTTTATTCCCTGCAGTCACTCTCCTTTCGATATCTTTCTCTGTCTTTCCGTTTCTATCGAACATACTTCCCAAATATACAAACTCATCTACTTGTTCCAAACATTTATTACCTACAAGTATTTAGCACGGTGTTTTGCTTTTCTCTTTCTCGAATACCATCACTTTTGACTTGTTGAAATATATTAATTAACTTGTTTGTACTAATGCACAATATAAATAGACTGTTAGTTATGGCACCATCTAGCAATTTCTACTCAAAAATACATGTAGAAAATTTCAATAAAAATCTGGTATCTTCCAACGGAAAAAATAAATTTCTCACTAAAGGAGTAAGATGTATTTTACATATCAACATCAGATAATAATTTATAATGTAATTGGTAAAGCATTCTACTGGCAATATAGTGTTCCGGGCTCGATCCCTGGTAATAATATTATTTTTTTCTACGAATTTATTATCTTTCTTAGTTAATTGTTGAATTTTAAAAATACTAAATTTTTAATGAAAATAAACCCAAAACTCTAAAAAATATCGAAGCACATTTACTGAAGTAATTATTATAAAACCGAAAAAAGGCTCAATGAATCACTGAAATTAATTAATAAAAATTTTACAAAAATATACCAAGGCTATTTCAATAAAAAAATTAGTGATTAAATAAATAATATTCTAGGATTTTTTAATGATAAAAATGGATAAAGATAAAACATTTTAAGAAATTAATAAAATTATTTTTTCGATGATATCTTGAGTATATTTTAGAAAAGCTAGTTGTTTTTGAAAGATAAATTAAAGTTTTACCTAACTGACTAATCATCACGCCGTTTCTCCGCAGGGGTAGGCAGAGAGGATATAAGGCCACACTGTTCTTTCCCAGTACACCACTCTTGTTTCGTTCACTTTCATACATCATCTCATGGAGAGTGTTCCGTACAGGAAACAAGAATGTAGACAAGGGTCGTTCTCTGATCTCAGCTTCTCTAATCGTGACCGGCAATGATGATAATAATGATTATTATGAAATCTAAAGAAATGAAACACAAAATATGTTCAATATAGGCACACTACTGGATAATGGCCTCCACCAGCAGAATACTCTGTTTTTATTCAAATTCATAACAATACATATAGTCATATTTGCAAGTACCTACACGGCAACAGGCCGCCGCTGTGACGTTTTACTAAGACGTCTTTGTTTTCCTAAAATCTATCTCACGGGTTTTTTGGCGCCACGCCGATGATTACACCTTTAAATTATTAACACGTGTATTATCATATCAATTATATGGAGCCTCCTCGGCGAGTAATTCCGTGCAATACAGAGGGTATATGAGTTATTGAAGATTTTAACAGCGTTATTCCCCAATATTTGGTTTGCCTGATCATGCCAGGTTTTTCGGGGATACCCTTCGTTCACTCCTTCAACACTCGCTTCATGCATGAAATGCCGAATTCCAAAACCCCCTTAAATGATTTTATATGTTTTTGAGTTATGGATATATTTTGAAAGCAAATGTACAAAATGTTTGTTTTTACATCAGCATTTTTTTAAGAGACAATTCTATGATGTAATTTTTTTTTCTGTACATATCGTTCTGGTAGCCATACTGGATTATAGATCACGTGATCACCAACAAGCATTGTGATTGGCTAATTTCATTTTAGAAGGAATAGCAACTTATATTCTGTCTATTTTGGGGTATTTTTAACATGCAATATCAATGGATTTAAGTGGCTTTTACGATTAATAATGTTTTCTACATGTAGCTGATAAAAAAACTATAAAACTGCATATTGAACTCAAATTATCTGAAATCCGTTAAGGGTTTTAGAATATGTATTATTTTACTTAATATGACATACTTAATATATAATTCTATTAATTTTTTATAATAAAAAACCGTAAATCATTAGTTAATAATAGCGGACGCTTAACAAATGCATCAAAAGTCATGTGACTCATTAAACTATGAAAAAAATTGTATTATACGATAATGAATCATTCATTATCCTGCTATTTTAGTGATGAGAGTTCACTGTTTAATTTATATTACCAACAATTTTCACCAATAAAGTGACAGATTTCGAAAGCAGGGGTGAATAAAGCCATAAATAAAGCATACAATTGTACATATTACCAATGGTGAATATTTAAAAATATATATTTAATGATTATTCGCCTTGCCACACAATTAGGCGAGATTGACTTTGACAGTAGTAAATTTGACGTACGAACAACCCGCAAACGTATTTTACCACGTCAAAAAGATACTATAATGAAGATTTACTATGATTCAAAATCTACTACTAAAATCACAACCGGCCATTAGGAAAAACTGGCAAAAAATATATTCATAAATATCTAAATGCATTAATATTTTTCATAACCGTTATCGACCGGAAGAATCTAGAATATCTTGGAGAAATGTGGCAGTCCAAGTATCTAGTGAAATTTATAATACAGCAACTGGTTCAGTTCAATCTTCAATTCAGCAAATTCCCAAGAGATCACAATGCGAGAGTATGTAAATTGAAACATCAATATAATCTTACTTTGTACCTGTGATCTTGCATAGTTTAGCACGAAGCGTCCCAGCAGACTTCAGCAGGAGAAATATGTACAAAGTGAAGATATGGCTGATTGATCAGTAATGTTCATATTATTTACGAAGAAATAAATTGCTAATCTAGACTGTAAGCACAAAAATGAAACATGAATTAAATATATTAATTAGAAATATATACATATAAAATCAATTTTATCGAAAAATATTTTCGTTGCGCCACCGGGATTCGAACCTGGATCTCTTTCCTAACCGGGAAAGGTGCATTATCCAACTATGCTACAGCGGCAGTATTTTTAGCGACAATATTCGAACTTATATGTTAGCTTTTTGATATTAATACATGTAATCGTTCCATTATTTCAAAGAGCCATCTAACTTATTTTCATATTTAAAATATCACAGACTTATGTTCTGAATAATTACAACTTCACAATAAGAATGTGTTTTCCTAAAAAATTAAACACTTACGTTTTATTAAATTTTTCTCTTCCAACAGTGAAACTTAAAGAAAAGCAATAGTCGACCGTAAGAACAAATTATCCGTGAATAATATCGTACAAAATTAAAACCTGGCAGGCATCATAATTTTTTGAGAACCAATAACTGGCACCCCCATAACTTCGAAATTGTTGCTGATAAAGCTTAATTTTAGAAGAAATAATTAAATAAATATGCAATACTTCATAAAAACATGATATCCTTACAATATTTGTTAAGATTTGACTAAAACACAATCACTCTTTAAAAAACTACTGCCATATTGAATTTACAGCTTAGACTATGTTAACTTGTAGGTGTAATGTGGTATCACAATGTCCAATTTACAAATTAAGATAGTTTTACATATGAATTAAATATATTAATTAGAAATATATACATATAAAATCAATTTTATCGAAAAATATTGTTGTTGCGCCACCGGAATTCGAACCTGGATCTCTTTCCAAACCGGAGAAGGTGTCGACCGTTCGAACAAGGTGTTCAAGATCCAACTCTGCTACAACGACGATATTTTTAGCGACAAATTTTCGAACCTATATGTTACCTATTTGATATTAATACATTTAATTGTTCCATTATTTGAAAGAGCCATCTACTCTATTTTTACGGAATCTCAAATACCTTTGAGTAACCTGATAGCAGACGCCAGAATTATCAATTCATTTTTATTAAATTTTGGACACATTGATACAACTTTATTATTAGGAGAACACATTCTTATTGTGAATTATTGGAAAGAGATCCAGGTTCGAATCCCGGTGACGTAACAACAATATTTTTCGATAAAATTGATTTTATATGTATATCTTTCTAATTAACATATTTAATTAATATTTAAAATATCACAGATCTACGTTCTGAATAATTACAACTTCACAAAAATAATCTGTTCTCCTATTTAAGATAATGTTATTGAACAAATTGTAATATGGAGACTTATTAGGTGGTTTTTATAGATGATTTGCCAATTTTTGGGGCCCTGCCAAGTATTGGGTCCTTCACCTTATATCAGAAGAACAACACTAGATTTGATTTTTTTTAAATATTACTTAGATAGTACCTTTACACTAATGCAAAACTAATAAACTGAATGTTTTTAGCAAAATTCACTTTCCGCGTACTACAAAATTGCCTTAATATGGAACATTCTTAGATATTCAAAATATATATTCTTATAATCTTGAAGACAAATCTGAGTTGAGATAAATTACAAAATGTTAAATATTAATAGAGTTATAATTCAATTTGCAGGACATATTATCAACTTTTGATGGTTTTAAAACATTTTGTATTAGTTAAAACAAATTATTTTAAGTAATTAAAATCAAGTTTTATATCAAAAATATAATAATTTCTTACTAAATAATATTTATATCGATTCTATTAATGTGTTTTTTATTTGGCTTTTTCTTTTCATATCAATTAAAAAATAATACGACATTTGACGTTTGACATTTAACTTAGTGCAGTAAGGCGCGAGACAGCGAACATCTGATATATAACTGTACAAAGGGACTGATAGCTGAGATTTATCTATAAATAATGTGAAAAATTGCCTCCACTCGAAAATCTCTCAAAAATCTCATTCGTAGACAGAGACCATTGAATTAATTTCTTCAATATTGCCTAAATCGATAATTAATTTTTAATATACTTTTCTTTTAATATAACGCTGTACATTATTAATATATAAATTTGATAATGACAAAAAACTCAAGATCTTTAATTTTTTGCCTCAAATATACAAAAAAATATCTATTTTATTATCTAATTGGCATTACTCTTGACCAAATTTTATTAAACCTAAATTTACAAAAAAAAAATTATATTATAGGTAATTTGTTGATAATACTGTATAACAAATTCGTCCCATACAGCTTATATTTTTTGCTCGCGGGCACACTCATTATTTTAATAAATTGTACGTACAAAATAGTCCATTAAAAAGGGTGTAATGGACATACATTTATGAGTATATTTTATAAAAGTACATTAAAAATAAAGTATTTTTTTGAACCCCATTAAAAAAAAGTTGAATTTTTTCAGTGTATTGTGTTTAGTGTTATAGTTAATAGTGAATCTGATATGTAACTGGTAACTAAGATGTCCATAGCGAATGACATGAGAGATAAAAGTGAATTGAAAATTATGGTATTCGAGAGGGGTGAAAGTATGACTAAGTATAATGTAATGGTAAATAAGTGCTTAGAACAAGTAATTCATCTCAGTTAGTGATAATATTGGCGATGTTGGCGTGTAGAAAATCTAAACACGAGATATACAATGTATGGATACAAAGTGAGTAAGGTACGTGTCTAAATGAGGGATTAGGGAAATGCGGGATGTAGGAAGAGTGGAAGGAATTCGGGAGAGGAACAGGAATAGGGAACAGGGGGGCTGATAGACCACCCAAATATAAATTCTCAAAGGTATTTGAGATTCTGTAAAAATAAGTTAGATGGCTCATTCAAATAATGGAACGATTAAATGTATTAATATCAAAAAGGTAACATATAGGTTCGAAAATTTGTCGCTAAAAATATTGTCGCTGTAGCATAGTTGAATAATGCACCTTCCCCACTTAGTAGAGAGATCCAGGTTCGAATCCCGGTGACCCAACAACAATATTTTTTGATAAAATTAATTTTATATGTATACATTTCTAATTAATATATTTAAAATATCACAGACCTATGTTCTGAATAATTACAACTTCACAATAAGAATGTGTTTTCCTGACAATCAACTTTATACGTCGTGGGAATGTTAATTTAATCGAGCAGGCATATGGCCACCGAACAGCCTAGATTTAAACCCAGTAGATTATGCAATATGGGGTGTTTTAATGATTTATGATTAGCTAAATATTGTGACAAAAAAAATTACATTAAGAATTATAATTATTAATATTATGTTTTGAAATAACTCGTGTGTTACGAGATGTTCTCACTTTTTTGGACCATCCTGTGTGTATATATATACACAGGGTGCAACAGAGATTATTAACATCTGCGAAAGACCTGGCGTTATCAGATAAATCACACATGGTAGCCCTGTTAAAACCTTCGATGAACGTACATAAGAAGATAATACTACAAGAAGAGTAGTAGTATGTCAAGACAATAATGTTGTGTCCAATCCTCTGTATCTATGATATGATATTTAATAAGTTTGTTTCTAATATTTCTACAATTTTTACCGAAGAAATTGAGCGTGTCTTATAGTCAGTTACGCCTCTGTGTGGTTTAAAACTACCGATTTAATTAAAATCGGGAATGTGCTCAAAGTAATATTTATAAAGATTCAGGTGAATACGTTATTAATGGTTGAGGTAGAACACGATTCTATAATGTCATCTCGCCTTAATTAATCCGCCGTTTCTTCACTCTAATTAAGTAAGCTCACTCACCCCCGCTTCAATATTTCAGCCCTCAGTGGGACTAGGGTGACTGCCGCGGTGTGGGGCGCGATTCGATAGCGTAGTAAAATGAAGTGACCATAAATTACGCCATGGGAATAAAAAAGCTCTTAGTTCCTTTGAATAAAATTACAAAGGAGATTTTAGGCATTTTTAAAGCGTTCATTTTTATATTTTAAAATATCATATTTTAGTTAAGAGATGTATATTAGGGTGGCTTATAAAGTCTAGTAATATAAGATGTAGTGAGAATGGTTGAATTTCAAATGAGTTATTTCTACAATAGCCTGGTTTAAAAGTTTTCAAAGAAGTTGGAATAGCTTTTTTTTCATTTATCAGATGTTCATAAAAATAATGAAAACGTGCATATCTTTATATTTTATTGTACTTCGCTGAGCGTATGATGTTGTATATTGATATATTATGGTAAAATCGTTGTACCTACGATTACAGCGTAGTAGGGTTCTAATTTAATTTAGCTAAGATACAAACCACTTTATTTAGTACATATGCCTAAATATCTTAATTACTATTAACGCTCTCTCAGCGTTATACGTAATAATACCGATGGTTAATCATTTTTATATTATTCGGTATTTTAGTTTATTATTTTTCTTCTAGTGTTTGTTCGCTTATAGAGCATTAGCGATTATGGTGTTCATTATTTTATTTGCTGAACCTTCAAATAATTTGATTGTGGACAACCTGGATAGTGATGGTTAAACCCTTATTGTGTTTGTAATTGTGGACGACTGGTAACTGATTATTTGAAAATTCTTCCAGCAAGCTACACTAGAAACTAAACACCGCGCAGTCAAATCTCAGTTACCTATCATCATTACAATTGAACTCAATTACAGACACGATAATGGTTTAAATAATTAATGTTTACTAAAGTTAACATTAGTTACTTGGTTTAAATAATTAATGTTAATTACTACATCATAGTACGTACAGAGATCATAATATATTAAAAGAAGAAATAAAGTTTTTTTTTAATTTGGATAAAGTAAGTAAATTCTATGTGTTCTCGATATTATTTTATGGAATGGAAGCATGGACAACTGGATGGATAGAGTTACAAATGGAGACGTTATGGTTCGAATGAATGAAAAAAAATAAGTATTCAAAACAATAAAAATCCTAGAACTTCAATATCTTGGATATCTGAAGAGACATGTGGCACCTCAGAATGCAGGGAAAGATTTCTGAAAGTCGGAGCCTTGAAAAAACCAGAGGTTAGTGTCGTAACAATTAGTGTTCTCGCCCGGAGAAAAGAACGATGACAAGTGAAAAAAGAATCAGAACTCAATTTGTGCAATTATCTTTGTCTTATTTAGACCGTTCCTATCCATCCGAGCCAGCCACTTGAACATTGCAATTACTTTAAGTTTTACGTTGTATTTATGTTATCTAGGATAACATATAATGTTTAATGTATTAATACATATATAAAGAGTAAAACAAGATACAATTAGATAATTCAATATATAGGTACTGTTATAGCAGTTTTAATCTCATGTTTGGACTTTTAAATGTTCTTGGGTGTAATTTTTCCCCAGCAAGAAGAGTGCACACAGAACTGCACTCTTCTTGAAAAATATGCAAGACTATGGTTGCAATTTTTCATGTTTGCATTAAGACTGTTGTATATTTTTGATGCTCAAAACTAATGTAATCTTTGTGCAAAATTTTTGTTCAATTTTGGCATGAGATAGTGACAGTTGGCCATTGTGCATAATTTGCTGGTGGATCTTGTTTATCTCGGTAAAAGTTTTTTAGTGTACCAGGTTGATGAATGGACAAGACATTCTTTGAAGAGTTTAATTACAGGATAACGAAAGGGCGAATGAATAACTTTCAAAACCATTTTTCAAATCAAATCCACCGCCATTATCGGCGCTAACAGCTAACCAACTGTACAGGCGACATCTGGGCCCGAGGGCTCTCACTGACAGGAGTCGCGGCCAGTCTCGCCCCGTCGCTCGACCCGACACGAGTCCCGATCCACCGCGCTTTCGTTTTATTTTACCACCTAACTCCACAATATTATTAAGATGTTGCCACTTGCAGCCCTACACAGCGGCACCAGGCTCACAATGGGCACGCGCACAATGGCCAGGTTTCCGACTTGAGTTATTGCGGAGTCGCTTCATTAGCGGCGCTGTAAACGCAGTAATGATCACTCTCAAGTCTCAAGTGACAGCTGTTGCGCACTGCCGTCTCACGTTCGCCCTGCGGATGTGTTTGTGTAAATGGGCTTTAGACAATATTATCCGCTGCCAGTTTGTCAGCTAGACGTGAAGTTGGCAACTCGATATACAGTCAATCAATCAAATCTGACATTTCGGTCAAAACTGACTTATTTGTATTAAAATTCTGTTAATATTTTTATTTTTAAAACTATATAACAAACTTTATTTTGTAACTACAACTATTGAATTGACTACAAATATAATGTATAAAATTTTGGAATTAATTTCCTCATTAACCCTCCCCAAACCATGTAGTAACACAGTTCTACCACTCTAATTAAATCTATAATATTTCTGTAAATATACGCAATATACACTTCACTTGTTAGTTAATTTGAAGTAAAATATTTACGCTTAGAAATGACTAGTAAAACATCAATTATGTTAGGCGAATCCTACGAAAATAATTATTTTTAATTCATTACGTTGTAAAATTAATATGCTGGATAAAATATCATTTGTGGTAAGACAAATAGAGATGGTACATTAATTTCATAATAAAAATAATAACAAAAACGAATATATGATTTCTCTATCTGAATAATTTAATAAAGGGAGATAAGAAATAAGGTAGTATGTATGATGTAGATGTATGAGTATGCAGTATGGGACTTGATGAATGCTACGAATTATATTAGGATATATGATACCATTTCAATATACCATTTGTGGCAACACAGAAAGAAATCACACACTAATTTCACAGTGAAAACAATAACAATCATACGAACATAATGGTGTCTCTTTCTCACTAATTAAATGAAGATATATAAAAAAAAAGGTTGTATTACACAATGCAACCTCCTATACAGAACTCAATGAATGCTCCGAATTACATTTTTTTTATTTATTTGAAGTAAATTTATGGCATTAACCATTTTTTCACATTTTAAAGGCTAATAGAACTCTAATTTCTTACGGTAACACGAATTGACAGCATGGCTGCGTACGAGTATTTTATATCAAGGTATGGTATAGGTTAAAACTGAGTTACTGTCGTTTCTAATTTCCCAGTAGTTCAGTCAACAACAATATTATATGAATGGATCATCTTCAGTAAACAGTGTATATGTAAAGGTATCGAAACATGTAGAATAATGAATAAATAATGGTTTGAACAAAGTATTTTGTCTAATTATTAATATAAAAGAAGACCACAAAGTAATTTTGCAAATATTGAAGAAACAATGTTATAATTTGGAGTACACGTAATATTTTTACAACAGTTTTGATTTTAATACAAATAAAATGTATACTATTATTGTGTTAACAGACCTAGTCCACAATATTTTATGGGATACCTGACAATATTATGAGACGAAAATGTTCAAGTAATTTATGAAATTCTGCACTGTTACGGAAAATATTATTGTTTGAAATTTTTACAAAATCATGTTGAGCTTAAAGTCTACGTGCTTCGAAGTGAATATAGTAGATGGCTCTTTCAAATAATGGAACAATTAAATGTATTAATATCAAAAAGGTAACATATAGGTTCGAAAATTGTCGGTAATAATATTGTCGCTGTAGCATAGTTGGATAATGCACCTTCCCCGGTTAGGAAAGAGATCCAGGTTCGAATCCCGGTAGCGCAACAACAATATTTTTCGATAAAATTGATTTTATATATATATATATATATATATGTATATCTTTCTAATTAATATATTTAATTCATATTTTAAAAATATCACAGACCTATGTTCTGAATAATTTCAACTTCGCAATAAGAATGTGTTATACTAACATTAAATTAGTATTTAAAACATCACAGACCTATGTTCTGAATAATTACAACTTCATAGTAAGAATGTGTTCTCCTTAATAATGAAAACCTTTCTAATTAATACATTTAATTTGTATTCAAAATATCATAGGCCTAAATTCTGAAAAATGTGTTCTCCTTAAAAGCGTTATTTGTTATTATTATTGTTTATATTATGTATTAGTTTAAGAACTTTCATTTAAATAATATGATTTAAAACATATCGGCAAAATTATATTGTTCATTTATCGGTTATAAAAAATAAAAATAGAATTTTTATCGAAAATTTGCACTATTTTGATAACTTAACAACAATATGACTCAGATTCAATACATTTTTCATGTTTTAATTGAAACACGTATTTCAATCGAAAACATGAGAACGGACATTTCACAACTATCAAAATGATAATGTAAAGCGACATACAATCACTAGAGCCTATTAGTTAAATTATACTTTCGGCAGTATGAATATATATATTCTGGTGAAAATGAATTCGGATGATTTCACTAAAACGTCAGTGAAAATATAACTTCACTGGTAATAAATATTCACTGTAACATTTGAGTATTTGGTAATGGGTTGTGAGTTGACAACACTACTGTTAAATATTGAACATGAGTATATTATTTAATGCTTTCGTGTATTTTTAATTTAAATTTTTTTCAGATATACAAACTGCAATATTCATTTTTATGTATTTCATTGTATTTTATATTCAATTTATAATGGTATCCATAGACTGCGGTGGATAGTCGCACTAAAATAAACGCACGTGATGAGCGTTTCTTGACTATATTTTAAATTGTAATATAATATGTACAGTGGCATGCAGTAGGTATTATACAATCATATACAATATATATACTTTCGTTTAACCAACGTCTTTAGACAAAATAAATGCGTCGTTTATTTAATCCCACCATGTATTTAGTTATTATTTTAGAGTACGATTAATCGTGTTTTTAAATTTTAAGTTTTGACGTTAAATAATACCTTATTACCCATATAAAAAATGTATGGACTTTTTAAAGAACACTTTATACGACTGAATAGGAAATAGTTCTGCCAATTGCTGTTTGTTTTTCCCAAATCAAAAACCAATCCATACACCAAATTTATAGAACAATCATGAAATTAACACGTTAAAAACAGTAAGATAGTAAAAATCGTAAATTAAAAAGAGGAAGTAGACACTTCAACGATTTGCACGCAGTTGTAACCTTTCTAATATTATTCTGTTAAAAAAACAGTAAAGTTAACGACTCCATACAAAACGGATCAACCGAAAGGAATTTTCAATTCAGTAAATAGCCATTTATATGGCTTGAGTAATTCACCAGCTTAAAAACAGAACAGAGTAATGTGAATAGCTAGATGCGGCGAATACAAAAGAGCGCCATGGGTACAGCGGTGAGCTGTCTTGGTAGTTTTTGAAACTAAGCCATTAAATTCTCTACTGGTACACAGATGGCGCCAATTATCAAATAATGTTTTCGTTCATGTTAATCCAATTATTTAATTTATATTTGTTTCCCAGAATTTTTAGTAATGCACAGCTTTTTTACTTGTATGCACTGCATGCCCCTGAATATATACCATATTTTTTATGTATTGTGTCATTGAACTGCTATGTACAAATATAAAATTGAATGAGTTAGATACATAGAACATCTTACATTTTTTATTTTATAATGTTTATGTTGTTTAACTATATGTTGTCACTAGGGATTCTGTGTCGAGACTATCCGGGAATTCCATGTTTTTTTAGTGTCTGATTTATCGTGATATTATCCTTTTAATTTGTATTTATATTAAGTTATATAAGTTAAAATAATCAACAAGAAGATATAAAGAAATTAATCTATTTATCGAAAAAATATTTTGGTTACTAGTCATTGCGGTAGAGCAGGTTTCGATCTAGCGGCGAGTGGAGCACATGTGTCAATTCTTGTAACTTCTAACTACTAACAAAGTGAAATATATGGTCAGCTATAAAGATTCTGAAGGGAATAGTGTTATCGGTTTGTTTAAACAGGGGATTATGTTTCCTTGTAAAACGTGATGTAAATATTTAAGATAAAATCGTGTCATTTTTTGTCGAAACCAAATTTAAATGAAATAAAACTAAAATATTAATTAGAAAGATATGCATATAAAATCAATTTTATCGAAAAATATTGTTGTTGCTACCGGGGTTCGAACCTGGATCTCTTTCCAATCCAGGAAAGGTACATTATCCAACTATGCTACAGTAGACAATACTTTTGACGACAAATTTTCGAACTCATATGTTACACTTTTCAAATTAATACATTTATGGTTCCATTATTTGAAAGCCATCTACTTTGTTTTTACAGAATCTCAAATACCTTTGAGTAAACCGATAGATAAATAATCGTCCCAGTCCTGGAATTTGAAAAAAGTCGAGAATACAGCATCCCATGTTGTTACGTTCTGCTCGGGCTGACCGGGCATCCTTTCCATAGCATGGATAGAGCGCCAGGCCTCGAGTTTTACGTCACCGGCTAGCAATAATGGGCTCTTACAAATTTACGGGTTCTTACCAGGTAACGTCCATGGGCCGCATCATGGGAGTTTATTTTGTCTGCATGGGAGGGTGAATACACAATGATAACAAATTTGTTCACTATTATAAACTATAATATAACAATGGCATATTTCACAACCATCCACGCTTCACTTGACATACCCGATTGCTGTCCTTGTTTTCATATCCACGTTTTACTTCACTTTACATTCTTTAAGCACAATATCTTCTTTGATGAATCTTGCACACCAGAGGCACTGGATCAGCTCCCCGAAAGTCAAAATCGCCTTCCCAGAATTATTGCCAGCACAAAGCACTCTGCCATCTATTTATGAATGCAAGAACGGCCGACTTCTAGTTATGATCCTTACAAGCCTGACCTTTTCATTTTCATTGGTCAGCTCTCTTCTTTCAGTAACAGCTCCCATCTTGCTTCATGTCAAAGATTATTGGCCGAACAGCGGACTTCTCATTGGCTGCCGGTCCCACACACAGTGCGACATTTTATATCAGATGTTTTTGGTTAACACTTATACATAAACACATGCATCATAACGTCACAATGTGTATACTGACATTTTAACTTTTTGAGGCAACGCCTTGACAATGGCACATGTTACCTTACCGAAATATCGGCCTAAGTTCCTAACCTAGAAGAGACGCCAGATTCATTCACTAGTGCTTGCGGTAACCTTAAGTTAAAACATATATATATATATATATATATAAACAGACAACAGACATCCTAAAATAAATATAAAATATTATTCTCAAAGTTACCTACTCATATCCAGTATTGTGCTGTGAGTCCCCAACCCATGGCTGGATACTGAAGTATTTACAATAATTGGATTTTAATTAATAAAGGCAAGGGTCCAGACAGATTCCCTCCTTGTGTATAATTGTGCGCTCAGCCTGTCTGTTCCATTATCCTTAATTTTTAAAAGCTTCTCAAGCGCAGGAATCTTCAATCGCTGAACACCTTTAAATATATATTTCACCCATCTTTAAGAGTAGAGCTTTACAAAATTACGCCTAAATATTAAGTACACAGCAACTAGAAAAAAAATATCTGATATTAAAGGTAACATATAGGCTCGAAAATTTGTCACTAAAAATATTATCGCTGTAACATAGTTGGATAATGCACCTTCTCCGGTTAGGAAAGAGATCCAAGTTCGAATCTCGATGGCGCAACAACAATATTTTTCGATAAAATTGATTTTATATGTATATCTTTCTAATTAATATATTTAATTAATATTTAAAATATCACCGACCTATGTTCTTAATAATTACAACTTCCCAATGAGAATGTGTTCTCCTAATAAATACTCGTAGTTTATTGTGTGGGATGGAGTAGACTCTACCTCTGATATATACACATTGTCCTGGCTACTTTGTTAGACTGAAGTCCGTGTTAAAGTAGCTAGTTTTTTTCGTGCTGCTTTGGTGTTATTTAAGAAAGAAAAAGAAAAAATAATAATTTTTAAATAAAAAAGTAGTGGGAGTGTTGTAGAACTAGTAAATTATTAGTGTAGTTACTGTATAATGATTATGTTATAATGTTGGATAGCCATACTTTTAATTGCTTTCTACCCGATCGGATCATATATTGGGTCCATATTTGTGTAATCTTATTGGAGTTGAACGATTTCCAGTTGGTACTGAGTGTGTTGTACAGTTTCGGAGCCGAGAAGATGTAGAATCTTTGATAAAATATCGTTGTTGCTCTCGAAACAGACGTGTAGATGTTCGTTGTTTGTCTTGTGTTGTTTTATTGATTTATTGCTTGGGGTGAGTTGTTGGGGTGTTGTTAGCATGGAAAAATTGAAAATCGCAACACAAAGATTTGTCTTATGTCTAGGGCATTGTACTCTTTAAATATAAGATCTGATGAATATCTAGAGTCATGATCATTTATTATCTTAAGGATTGTCTTTTGTGCTCTTTTTGCCGACTCTAATATTGTTTTTGCTGATCCTCCCCAAACTAAAATAGCATAATTAGTTAAGGAGTACCAGAGTGCAAAGTAAACCGATCTTAAGAGTTTATAGTCAATTATGCATTGTATTCCTTTAAAATAGTAAATTATTTTGAATAATCAGACGTGTGTTAAGCGTTATTTGTTTCATATTTCTATTTCCCAACCTGCTCTGGTCTCACTCACATACATATTCGCGATCGAGCGTACATCGAAGACGTGAGCGATGGGTGATCTAAATGGAACACTCATCGTTCAAACATTAGCAAATCCTCCTGTCCCACAATCATCAACAGTATGCCTTTCTGTAACTGCATTCTGTATTGATCTCCCTAAAATTGTACAAATGGTGTTTTCACGTATTAACTTTGAAATATGTGTATATATGACATTTTTGAAAAATACCAACAAAACTTTCATATGTTATATTTGACAGTGCCACTGTTTACGCACCTTTGTTCCTTCGAGTGACACACCTGGGATTTCTTGTTTGATGTATTGGTCATTTATGTGTATGAATATTGCCGCCTTTTTTGGAGATTGAAGAGCGCGTAAAACGACAAGACGCAATTGCATACAATACACCGTACGGTAAAGGGATCTCAATAATCAGTGCGCATTTTAGTAGGTCGTCGGTCGGAAATCTACGCAGAAGAACAACAACATCAGACCAGCTACGTCGCCAGAGCATCAACGCGCGCAATCATATTTCATATCTCACCATATTATCAATAGTAAACCTGGGAACTACAGCTGTCGAAGGCATTCACGGAAACAGCTACCATAGATAAGGAAAAAAACTGCGACCATAGACGAGATGACAGAATGCTTTTCTTATCTATGACAGGATGACAGATGCTCAATATATTTGCCAACCGTAATACGATTTCGCGGATATATATTTACGCACTGTAATTGAATTTAAAAGAAAATTGTATTTTTCGAAACCGTTATATGTATATAAACTTAATAAGTGGTTAATGAAACAATGTTAACAAACAAAAATAATGAATTTTAACCACAAAGTTATTTTTGCTAATTTCAAATAAAAACAAATTAGATAATTTTAATTATTTTAAAACAAAGAAATGTTTTTTCTCTAGGAAAGTTAATTAATATATTACATTCTACCTCAATACTTTCTAATAATGTCTTCATATCTTGAATTAAATGATTATATTACATATTTTATTCAAGGTAAAAATTAAATATATATTTTTTAACTAATATACGTAGTGTAATTATTTGATCTTTATTGTTTCAAAAAAAGTCTAATAAAATAATTACATTAAATATGGGAGTTGATTTTTTATTATAAAGACTCTCGAATAGAGTATAAAATTGTATGGGTTTAAATTCTAGAACCTATTAAAAATAGACAAAATGAGATTGTGAGCCTTTAAAATGTAGTGAGAAGAAGAATGATAAAATTTAGTTAAAATTAGGCTGAAAAAAAACAAAATTATGACATTTTAAAGACTAAATTACTAAATATGAATTAAATGTATTAATTATAAAGATATACATACAAAATCAATATTATCGAAAAATAAAAACATTGTTGTTGCGGCTACCGGGATTCGAACCTGGATCTCTTCCCTAACCGGGGGAGGTGCATTTATCCAACTATGCTACAGCGGCACTATTTTTATCGACAATTTTTCGACCTTATATGTTACCTTTTTGATATCAATACATTTAATCGTTCCATCATTTGACAGAGCCATCTACCTTATTTTTACAGAATCTCAAATACCTTTGAGTGAATCTGTATAGCAGACGCTAGAATTATTAATTCATTTTTATTAAATTTTGGACACATTGATACAACTTTATTATTTTTTAGAACACATTCTTATTGTGAAGTTGTAATTATTCAGAACATAGTTCTGTGATATTTTAAATATGAATTAAATGTATTAATTATAAAGATATACATACAAAATCAATATTATCGAAAAATAAAAACATTGTTGTTGCGGCTACCGGGATTCGAACCTGGATCTCTTCCCTAACCGGGGGAGGTGCATTTATCCAACTATGCTACAGCGGCACTATTTTTATCGACAATTTTTCGACCTTATATGTTACCTTTTTGATATCAATACATTTAATCGTTCCATCATTTGACAGAGCCATCTACCTTATTTTTACAGAATCTCAAATACCTTTGAGTGAATCTGTATAGCAGACGCTAGAATTATTAATTCATTTTTATTAAATTTTGGACACATTGATACAACTTTATTATTTTTTAGAACACATTCTTATTGTGAAGTTGTAATTATTCAGAACATAGTTCTGTGATATTTTAAATATGAATTAAATGTATTAATTATAAAGATATACATACAAAATCAATATTATCGAAAAATAAAAACATTGTTGTTGCGGCTACCGGGATTCGAACCTGGATCTCTTCCCTAACCGGGGGAGGTGCATTTATCCAACTATGCTACAGCGGCACTATTTTTATCGACAATTTTTCGACCTTATATGTTACCTTTTTGATATCAATACATTTAATCGTTCCATCATTTGACAGAGCCATCTACCTTATTTTTACAGAATCTCAAATACCTTTGAGTGAATCTGTATAGCAGACGCTAGAATTATTAATTCATTTTTATTAAATTTTGGACACATTGATACAACTTTATTATTTTTTAGAACACATTCTTATTGTGAAGTTGTAATTATTCAGAACATAGTTCTGTGATATTTTAAATATGAATTAAATGTATTAATTATAAAGATATACATACAAAATCAATATTATCGAAAAATAAAAACATTGTTGTTGCGGCTACCGGGATTCGAACCTGGATCTCTTCCCTAACCGGGGGAGGTGCATTTATCCAACTATGCTACAGCGGCACTATTTTTATCGACAATTTTTCGACCTTATATGTTACCTTTTTGATATCAATACATTTAATCGTTCCATCATTTGACAGAGCCATCTACCTTATTTTTACAGAATCTCAAATACCTTTGAGTGAATCTGTATAGCAGACGCTAGAATTATTAATTCATTTTTATTAAATTTTGGACACATTGATACAACTTTATTATTTTTTAGAACACATTCTTATTGTGAAGTTGTAATTATTCAGAACATAGTTCTGTGATATTTTAAATATGAATTAAATGTATTAATTATAAAGATATACATACAAAATCAATATTATCGAAAAATAAAAACATTGTTGTTGCGGCTACCGGGATTCGAACCTGGATCTCTTCCCTAACCGGGGGAGGTGCATTTATCCAACTATGCTACAGCGGCACTATTTTTATCGACAATTTTTCGACCTTATATGTTACCTTTTTGATATCAATACATTTAATCGTTCCATCATTTGACAGAGCCATCTACCTTATTTTTACAGAATCTCAAATACCTTTGAGTGAATCTGTATAGCAGACGCTAGAATTATTAATTCATTTTTATTAAATTTTGGACACATTGATACAACTTTATTATTTTTTAGAACACATTCTTATTGTGAAGTTGTAATTATTCAGAACATAGTTCTGTGATATTTTAAATATGAATTAAATGTATTAATTATAAAGATATACATACAAAATCAATATTATCGAAAAATAAAAACATTGTTGTTGCGGCTACCGGGATTCGAACCTGGATCTCTTCCCTAACCGGGGGAGGTGCATTTATCCAACTATGCTACAGCGGCACTATTTTTATCGACAATTTTTCGACCTTATATGTTACCTTTTTGATATCAATACATTTAATCGTTCCATCATTTGACAGAGCCATCTACCTTATTTTTACAGAATCTCAAATACCTTTGAGTGAATCTGTATAGCAGACGCTAGAATTATTAATTCATTTTTATTAAATTTTGGACACATTGATACAACTTTATTATTTTTTAGAACACATTCTTATTGTGAAGTTGTAATTATTCAGAACATAGTTCTGTGATATTTTAAATATGAATTAAATGTATTAATTATAAAGATATACATACAAAATCAATATTATCGAAAAATAAAAACATTGTTGTTGCGGCTACCGGGATTCGAACCTGGATCTCTTCCCTAACCGGGGGAGGTGCATTTATCCAACTATGCTACAGCGGCACTATTTTTATCGACAATTTTTCGACCTTATATGTTACCTTTTTGATATCAATACATTTAATCGTTCCATCATTTGACAGAGCCATCTACCTTATTTTTACAGAATCTCAAATACCTTTGAGTGAATCTGTATAGCAGACGCTAGAATTATTAATTCATTTTTATTAAATTTTGGACACATTGATACAACTTTATTATTTTTTAGAACACATTCTTATTGTGAAGTTGTAATTATTCAGAACATAGTTCTGTGATATTTTAAATATGAATTAAATGTATTAATTATAAAGATATACATACAAAATCAATATTATCGAAAAATAAAAACATTGTTGTTGCGGCTACCGGGATTCGAACCTGGATCTCTTCCCTAACCGGGGTAGATGGCTCTGTCAAATGATGGAACGATTAAATGTATTGATATCAAAAAGGTAACATATAAGGTCGAAAAATTGTCGATAAAAATAGTGCCGCTGTAGCATAGTTGGATAAATGCACCTCCCCCGGTTAGGGAAGAGATCCAGGTTCGAATCCCGGTAGCCGCAACAACAATGTTTTTATTTTTCGATAATATTGATTTTGTATGTATATCTTTATAATTAATACATTTAATTCATATTTAAAATATCACAGAACTATGTTCTGAATAATTACAACTTCACAATAAGAATGTGTTCTCCTAAAAATAATAAAGTTGTATCAATGTGTCCAAAATTTAATAAAAATGAATTAATAACTCTAGCGTCTGCTATACAGATTCACTCAAAGGTATTTGAGATTCTGTAAAAATAAGGTAGATGGCTCTGTCAAATGATGGAACGATTAAATGTATTGATATCAAAAAGGTAACATATAAGGTCGAAAAATTGTCGATAAAAATAGTGCCGCTGTAGCATAGTTGGATAAATGCACCTCCCCCGGTTAGGGAAGAGATCCAGGTTCGAATCCCGGTAGCCGCAACAACAATGTAGACTAAATTACTCATTATTTTACGTTAGCGAGCATACGCGTTTATTGTTTCGTCTTGTAAACCTAACCTATTTGTTATCACAGTAATATACGAAGATATAAAGAAGGAAGCCAGTAAAGTGAGTGAAAGACTTGGTAAAGAATAGAAATCTAGAAAAGAGAAAACTCTTTTTATCACGATGTATCTATTAGATGCTAGAAATGATTACAGATTACGCAGCCCTAGTTAAATTTGGTCTGCTGTGGACCAATCAGCAACATGATAAATGGCTTTGTCTACCACTTTATCATCCTCACTGACTTTTCTATTCCATTTCTCTATTCTCTTCTTTAAAAAAAACTACATTTTTTAAATAAAAATGTAGTGGATGTGTTGTAGAACTAGTGAAATATGAGTGTAGGCACTGTATAATGATTATGTTAGAATATCGAATAGCCACGCTTCTAATTGCTCTCTACCCGATTGGATCATATATTGGGTCCATATTTGAGTAACCTTATAGGAGTTGAACGATTTCCAGTTGGTACTGAGTACGTTGTACAGTTTCGGAGCTAAGAACATGTAGAATCTTTAATAAAATGTCATAGTTGCTCTCGGAACTGGCGTGTAAATGTTCGTTGTTTGTTTTGTGTTATTTCCATGATTTATTGCTCGGGGTGAGTTGTTGTTAGCTATGTATACATCATAGTATCCCCTCACTGTTCTTTAGAATACAACCTTTTTCTGTGTGTATTATATATGACTCAAATCAGTTGACATTCAGCTATTGAGAGTGTCAAACTGAAGAGTTCACATTCCGCTATGCAGCATGCCTTAGTAAAGTATTAATCTTACTATTGTGTAGTTGACTTCGTGCGTATCTTAAAAGTGTGCGTTCCTGGGATATAATAAGAAGAGGTGTGTTTACTAAGAAATCTAGACTATGGGTTTCAACACTGGCAGGTAGATCGTGTTTTCCTTTGTGGTTAGTACTTGAGTCCTTCATTTCCTTTCACTGTGCCAAATTCCTTCCATCCATCCGTATATTCCAAATCTGATCCCTTGCGCAAATAATTTTGATAAATCCACAATTTACAAATGGAAAAAAAACGATTTTATTTCTTCTATAATTCTAACAATTAATTGTGACTTTGTTTTTGACGAACTCACATTGAATCCTTTGTGTCCTCTTCTGTTATAAAACAAATTCAGTTATGAAATTATGAAGCGGAGGAGACCAAATCGTATCCCCATCCTGCTTTGTTCATGAGAAATCCTTCATGAATCAAAAATATTGTCATCTACATGACCTCTCTGTGGTCATATAAGAAATGGATGCGTTCATCCTGCAATCACACAAACAATATAGTAAACAAATCTTACAATACAGCGCAGGATAACACAGATGATATTTGATTAATCTCACCCTTTCTTAATTCAATACGAAGTCACATCTTCATGATTTTAGCATCGGGACAACTTCCTCGTGCTCGTCAAAACTATCAAAAGAAAGAAGGCTAGCGAAGATTTTTTTCTTACACGGTGCTGTGTTGCCAATTGGTAAATGTCAACTCCCAACACATTTCGTGCGCGGTAAGTACCAAATATAACGTCATAAAATATCTTAATCGGATATTTTAATGTTTTGTGATTAGTGTATGTACTATGAACTTATATACAATTCCTTTGATGGATTCTTATTCCTGGGTTTCCTATTTATAATATGAAAGTCAATGCAGATAGAAAAATCACCAATAACCTGGTATTACGGATGAATGTATTGTTCTTATTTTATTATCCAATCTTGGATCTGGATGCGCCTACTGCAATTGTCAACCGCTCCAACAGTGGTTTGACAGCGATTTTCACTGATCTCAGAAAGTGGCGACCTTCACCACTACATTAACCAATCATTCCAACAACACAAAAACCTGGGGTGCCAATCGAAGGAACATTTTAAAACGTTGTGTGCTAAAAAGTGTTTGTAGTCGTGTGGTATTTAATAAATGTGAAAAAAATCCTGTTAAGAAAAACTGACGCCTAATGTCGTAGGGCGAGTTTTACACGCTAATTTAAAAACTAGTATTCAAAACTAAAAATATAACTTATCTGCTTTGATAGTCGTTGTGGAAATTTGAGTCTACAACCATTATTGTTAGACTACACATCCAATTAATTATATCTTAAAGCTGACAACAAAAACATGTAAGCAACATTTTCGAAGAAGTCGTACGAATGTGTTTCATCAAGCTAATTACATAAGATAATAGTGTTTTGGAATAATTACTACTAACTAAATACCAGAGGCGTGCACTGCATACAAGCAAAAAATCTGTGCATTACTAAAAATTTTGGGAAATTAAAATAAATTAAATAATCTCTTTATTATTATTGAAGGAAACCCCAAAAGGTCCCATACTATCCCGGATTCGTTTTGAGAGTTGTTTACTCTCGCTTCAATTCCACTCAACAAAGCAACACGTGCAATAATTTACATAATATTCAAAGCTTTTTAGAATATATTTTAAAGTTAGATTAGTCAATTATGTTCCAGCATTTAGTTAGTCCTGTGGCTTTCCTTTATAGTTGACTTTTTTTATTTATATTATGAAAAATATATAACCTATAAAAGTCTAGCCATTATTACGCGGATTAGCGTAATCTTGTCTATAATAATAACTAGTGACGAGCTCAAAATCACGAACCGTGAATCAATCACTGATTTATTTGAGTCACACTCACTATCGGTGATTGAATATCTAGGAATATCGTGGTTCGTGATTAATTTTTTTTTTTGTTAAATATTCTATTGTTTTTCTGACGCCGTTGTTTAAATCCATTATCACTTAAATCAGCGCCATCTATCGGATTTTCATTAGCGCCATTTATTAGAATCTGTTTTTGTTGGTAATGTTTACTAATACTAGCTTGCTGATACCTAACTTAATTTTGTTCGCTTTTTTTTACATTTTGTGTATGTGCAATAATTATCTAATCATTTATATTAGAATATATTATTACGCAAATGAAATTTTAATAATATAAATAAATACGCTCAAAATTATGTTTTATTTATTTATTTCATGTATTGTGATATCAGAAACTATGATTACAGTCACAGTTTTTAATCACTGATATTATCGAATACTAATCACAAGCACGACAGTGAATCAAGAGTAGCATTTTTTCTCATCACTAGTGTACATGAAGTTTTAATAATATACATAAATAAATACGCTCAAAATTATGTTTTATTTATTTATTTCGTGTATTTGTGATAACAGAAACTGTGATCACAGTCACAGTTTTCAATCACTAATATTATCAAATACTAAACACAATCACACAAGTGAATCAAAAATAGCATTTTTTCTCATCACTAAACATAACCCTCGACTTTTGTCTAGCCGTACAATTTGCCAGCATTTAACTTCACATGTTTTTTTAAATCCTCAACAATCGAACTGAACTAAATATTTTCTTACTGAATTTATGTTGGCATTTTACGTCTGCGGATTTTCTGCATTTTTGCTTAATTCTGTTGTCTCCGAAAAGAATTAAACCTTACTGAAAACTGCATGAGTGAAATGATATTTCCACGTATTTGTCTTATTTGACAGACTAAACGTTTTATTTTCATAGTGTATTCCAATCTATTATTACAGCGTCATTTCGTAGTTGGATGTAATCATTGATATAATTTATAGGTTATAATTTATTATCTGTCAAGCGAGCGAATTTGCATTTTTCGGGATATTATTAAGTTAAATTATTACCAAGATTAAAATAAAATTATTTCCGCTATGAGCTTCGGCTATTCCAATTTGCAAAGCTAGTTATTTAAATAAATATTTTTGAACACCGTTAATAAATATTTTAAATCTGTTTTCCAAAGAAGGCATTGTTTAGAGAAAATATTTTAAGCGAAATCAAAAGCAGAGTACTGTACCGAGCAATAAGAGAACATTCCTGCTTCAGAGTAATAAATTTACAATTATACTCTAAATTTAAATTGATAGAATTGTTCTCAATTTATTTTTTTGTACCTAGTACATATACATATTAGTCGGTAACAGCATAACCAAAGTTTGTGCCCACTGTACACCACTGCTAAAAACATGAATATTTGGAGCTAAGTATTTGCTTAATTAATTTTAAATATGTGTGCAAATACTCTAAATACGAATGACAACAATTTTTCATTTTTGTTCTATTTTGTAAATCTCTCTGTAAATTACATCAAATACCACTACTTTGTACAGAGTTTTCACTTTGATAAAGTATGTATTTAAAATTTAAAATATATGTAAGTACACATAATTACCGAATTGTTCGTACTGGATTCCATGAACGTGAATGACAATCGAGTCAACAAAGCGGTTCATTGTTTCTTCAGTCTTAGAAATATCTATCTTCGCTCCTTCTCTGCCACTGACTATAGATGCCTTCTGTATTCTGTTTTGAAGGTTACTAGATAATATTATTAACTAACTAACTTATTATCACGCCGTTTCTCCCCGGGGGCATGCAGACAATTCTCGCCTCATCCACATTTATACATCTTCTCACACAAGCGATTATTGAGGGCCGTCTTCCAGTATCTGGTTTACCTGGTCGTGCCCGTATTGTATTGTGGTCGTATTTTTGATGCCATCAACACTTGGGTCTTGTTGACGCAAGTCGAATGTACCTGTGATAACTTTCATTCCAATCTTCCGTCACGATGTATATCGCGTCTTTTTACCTGGTCGCATTTGGCAGACGGCGGGTAGTGCAATTTCGAGTAACAAAGGGTCAACACGCATCTTTTTCCAAGTCAACTTTCCTCTGAGGGAGGTCGCGGCTAAGTTTATCTATTTGCACAATTTTGCACAATTGCTATCAGTCGATACAGCTGAGAACCCGGTCCGCCGCACGCCCGCGCCGGGATTCATCTTTTGATCATCATGCCCCAGCCTTGTTCAGAACCCCCATCCACCGGTCATCGCTCTCATGCCGCCTCCTTCCTCGTTGCTGCGCGGTTACTCATTAACCCGCGGGTGAACCGTACATCTCTGGATCCACCGCGGTGATCCCACTCTTAATCTACACCGTATTCCTCCAGAGAGCGGCTCCACCGACCCGCTGCTCTCTTTTCGAGCGTTCCCACCAAAAGCAACGTCTCTCTCCGCTGCCCGCCAGAGTTAGATTCTCGTTCCTGATACGTCCATTTAGACAGCCAATCAACATTAGTCATCAAAGTAGGCTACCCAGACCTCGGCGTGCAAATTCAAACATCATAATATATTATCGCTGTGCTTTAACTTTATCCGGACCGGGAAACCGAATTCGCCAGCATCTGACCACCTCCGAAGTGCAACGAGACTTTCTTCCTTTAATGCGAGTCGAAGACAGTGCAAAGCGGCGTCCAGCTCATGCGATTGAGATCAAAGTAAGGCCAGATTCCTTCTGTTCTTACACCTTTTTTAATCCAAAACGGATTGCGTCAAACAAACAATAATTAGAATTGATATAGTCCACCACGGATCTATTTCCCACCACATCTTATCTTATTTTTCTTACCATTCTCTCCTCATTCATCCATTATATAAAACCAAATTATCCTTTTTTAATCTTACAATGGTAATTATATGTCATATACGTATAATTATTATTTTTTGAATAAATTCTAAATGTATTAATACATGTTTATCGTTAATTATTTAGGAGAACACATTCTAATTGTGAAGTTGTAATTATTCAGAACAGACGGTCTGTGATATTTTAAATACTAATTAAATATATTAATTAGAGAGATATACATAAAAACTCAATTTTATCGAAAAATATTGTAATTGCTCCTTCCCCGGATTGGTAAGAGATCCAGGTTCGAAATTCGGAAACAATAACAATATTTTTCGATAAAATTGATTTTGTATGAATATCTTTCTAATATCACAACTAATATATAATTCATAAACAAGTAAATAAGACGCTTGTAATCGTCCATTATTAAATAAAGATAAACTCCATTTGCCTCAGATGATGTCACACACGTCACGCTAACGTGACGTTCGTTTTCAGCCCCTGAAAGATATGACAGTCGTCTCTCAATAACAAAACATCTGTCAACAATAATTATTATCAACTACATCCCAAACCCTCCCGAGAAACCCTCGCTTAGAAATTGTATAATGAGATGATTGTTATCATCGTCATTGCTCACCCTTTCGAGAGCGGAGCCCTAATGTAACAACAATTGTTATTTTACATAATAAAATCAACTATATTTATATATAACTAGCTGAAGTACCTAGCGTTGCCCAGGTTTTACGCAGAGTGAAAAGACTTAATTTAGATGGATGAGAGTAGTTTTTTTTTCATCTTTTCTCTTATTTTGAACGTCAAGTGTGCAAAATTTCATCAAGAAGTACCAAAATTTTGCTTTAAGGGGTAGAAAATGGGGATGGGGAAAATGGGGGTTTTTCTAAATTTCATTTAGATAGGGACCTTCCTTTTGTTTTAAAGGTCAAATGTGCAAAATTTCATCAATCTCAAAATAAAACTGTAGATTAGTATAAAAAAAACCCATGGATACTTTTCTTTATAATTATTTATATAGTATATAATATTTAAAAACGTCAACGAAAATACAATGGCAAAATAAATTATTTTGTCGAGACTGGATACCCGCATACTTCTAGACGTTCTGCAGCTTATTTATCATATTTTTATTACTTTGCTTTGCATTCTCATTTGAGACTCATTATTTTTCAATTCATTCTGTTCCGCTTTGCATCTCTTCTACAACGTTCTACAGCTGATTTAGCCTTTTCACGTTGCTTTGCATCATGTTGTATAGAAAGAGTCCCGAGTGTTTTAGCATTTATGCTTTCGTGTTGTATCTGAATTTATTTTATGTTACATTTTTGCTTTGTTTGACGTGATAACTACATTTGTTATAAATAACAGCAAATCACAATTTAAAATAAAAACACGTTTTTATTATAATGTTGCAATTTCTGAACTCAGTCATGTGAATTATTAATTAAATTAATCAATTAGAAAGATATACAGAACAAAATAATTTAACGAAAAAAATATTTGGTTGCTTTTGAAAAAATGAATAACCGATATCTCAATTATTAAATTAAACAGAATATAACTTTTAATTTTGTTGTAAAATTAATAGATTACTGTAGTGGTATGGTAACACGATTTCCCGGGTAGACAGAGATCCCGGTAGCATGATTCAATGATTCATTTAATTTGTTTTATTTTACTATGTGACACGAACATACATCAATATGTTAGTTTTGTTATGTTGCTATGCGACACGGACATCTGTTTTATGCTGCTATGGGAGCGAGTAAACGAATGCGACGCAACAACAATGTTTTTCGAAAAAATTGATTTTATAGGTATATCTTTCTAATTAATATATTTAATTCATATTTACAACTAAGATGATGTCATTAATGAATAATCTATATGTTAATAAAAGTACAGTTTACCACAGGAGTTTTATATTAAAATCAACCCTGTTGATGGAAAATGATACTTCCAAAACCGGTTACTTTTTAATACTAAACTCATATGGTTAAATACAAAATCGAATTGTAGGTATAATAAATTGTATTAATAATTACATTTTTGCAATAATTAATAAAAATAATCAAAATATCTTTTTAAATTATTATTATTCGTTGGATGGATGCCTCTCCAGTTGTCCTAATTTTTGTCTGTCCATTGTAATTCGCTGCCACGTACTTCCGTAGAATTGTATGTTTTTGTCAGCCAGCGGGCTTTAGAACACCCTGTCGTTCTCATGATTCTTCTTGAAATACCGTTTGATAACTATTTATTTATTTAATATCATATGTTATAAGTACATTTAACATTTTAATATCTGTCTCACTGGGCTACGCCCATGCCGAGGCAAACATTTCACATTTTTAATCAACAATCATATTATACATAATTAGTTTATCAACTATAATTATAGAATAAGGAAGAATAAAAAGAAGAAAAAAATAAAAAGTGTAAGTAACAAAATATGATTCATACTTATGACATTAGCAAAATTAACTTTGTGGTTATAATTCATTATTTTTATTTGTTATATTTGTTTTATTAACCATTTATTGAGTTTAAATACATCTACCGGTTTTGAAAATATCTAAACACTTACCACGAAACAATAGACCAGCATTTTATAAAAATAATAATATAGTAAATTTACTCATAAATTCTAAAGACAAAGATCATAAATTTAACAATTCTGGTGTCTATAAACTTAGTTGCAAAGATTGTGCTGCATTTTATATTGATAAAACGGATCGAAATTTTAATATAAGTGAAAAGGAGCATTTGAGATGTTTGAACAATAGTGGGTTTTCGGAATTTCTAATCATTTGATAGAAAATGGTCATGGTTTTGATAAAAAAATAGGATTGTCAATTTTGTATGTAAACGGAGTTGGTCATAAATTAAATAATTTGGAATCATTGGAGATAAATAAAGCATGTAAAGCTAATCAAAAAATTGTAAACAGCCGATTAAATCTAACTACGAGTCCCATTCTAAAAATTTTCCTAAAAATTATTCCAATAAATTTGTATTAAGTAACAATTTGAGTTAGGTACTAATTTATTTTTTAAATAATTATTGTTTTTTAAAAATAGATTCTGGTAAAAAAAACAACATATTTTGATTAGTATTGATATCTTGAAGAAGAAAATAGTATTTATCGAAACCGTTAGATGTATTTATACTCAATAAGTGGTTAATAAAACAAAGTTAACACATAAAAAAAATTAAATATGATTCAATATTTTATAAGGATAATACACATTTTAACAAGTTTAAATTATACAGTACAATTTAATTTAATACACACACACAAATGCACAGGCTGCTCACTCATTGGTGTTGGGTCTGAAGTCTTGACTCTGTATGTGTTCATATTTATGGAACATACGTTCGTCCAACACGTGCTATATACATTAGCGTATTCCACTCCCATTGTGTATATTTCTTGGTGTATTCAATTATGTCAGATGTCTGATATTTTTATCCGCATCCTTATTTTCATGCCTCTTCGTGAGCTCAACGTGCATCTTTGCGTAACTCTAAATTGTATATATGTAAACCAAAATAAAAAATACTACATCCATTCGTTTTATATTCTCTGGTGTGCGTGAGTCAGGAGGCAAGTAACATAATATATTACAATTCACAACGAGAGCCCGTCAAGATTCTCCCAATTATATTTTGTTTGTTTTCTTTGATTCCGTTCTCTGTGTACACAATTAGGGTTTTCTGAATTATGCGGTGGTCCCATAAAAAGGTCAATAAATAAAAAAATAACCCAATAAATAAGCGAAATAGTATTATTCCGTATCGCCCGCGGCCCGACTCGTCCGCACCACGTTACGTCATTATTTCCCGACTTGCTCCGTAACAGCCTAAAATAAATAATAAAAAATACACAGTGTTTTCCCGCGTTACCTAAAGGCCCTGGGTTGCCAGTTTAATGAGGTCGGCGCTGGATAGGGGTAGGGATAGGGAACCTACCATCCGCCTACCCCCTACAGTACTGCAGAGGTACTTGTTTGCGCCTGGCAATATTCTGTTATGATATAATGAAGCGGCGTAACTAGCACCTCCACGGATGGTAAAATAAGGGTTCCAAAACAATGTGACAGACACCCTTATTGTTTATTAACATTTTGAGACACGATTATAATGTTTTAAGATTATTACCTAAAGGGGCTTAACGTCAAATATTGTTATATTTTTGAAGGCTGGGTGATTTTATTTATTTATTTTATTACCATCAACGCCGTTGCGGACTTTTACATAAACAATATTTTATTTTTAAGGAGGTCACATTCTTATTGTGAAGTTGTAATTATTCATAACATATGTCTGTGATATTTTAAATATATTAATTAGAAAAATATACATATAAAATCAATTTTATCGACAAATATTGCTGTTGCTACCGGAATTCGAACCTGGATCTCTTCCAATCCGTGTCAAATAACAAAGTGGTTGTTTGATGTTGGTAGTAAACAAAATGAAACTATTTTGTCATTTATGTTAATCTTTCTATCTACATATTTTTGTTTCGAACTATATTATATGTATATAAAATTATTTATTTAATTATTTCTATGGGTATCTTATAAAGAGCACTTTATATTGTTTTGTTTAAGTTGACACTTTATAATAATAATAATATTGGATAATTTGTATAGCGCCATTTTCGTAAAAACTTTCATCTCAAGAGCACTTTGCACATAAACTGTTTATAGTTGTAATAATCTTTGTAAATATGAATTAAATATATTAACTAGAAAGATATACATATAAAATCAATTTTATCAAAAAACATTGTTGTTACGCCACCGGAATTCGAACCTGGATCTCTTTCCAAACCGGGGAAAGTTTCTGAGATAATTAAGTTGTATCAATGTGTCCAAAAATTTAATAAAAATGAATTGATAATTCTGGCGTCTGCTATCAGATTACTCAAAAGTATTTGAGATTCTGTAAAAATAAGGTAGATGGCTCTTTCAAATAATGGAACGATTAAATGTATTAATATCAAAAATGTAACATATAGGTTCGAAAATTTGTCGCTAAAAATCTTATCGCTGTAGCATAGTTGGATAATGCACCTTCCCCGGTTTGGAAAGAGATCCAGGTTTGAATCCCGGTGTCGCAATAACAATATTTTTCGATAAAATTGATTTAGTGTGTATTTCTTTCTAATTAATATATTTAATTCATATTTAAAATATCACAGACCTATGTTCTGAATAATTTTAACTTCACAATAAGAATGTGTTCTCCTAATAATATTCTTTGTTTTTAAAATTAAGAACTGTTATTTTCGCTTATGGAAATGACTTTTTAAAAAAGTGCATTTTTAGTTTCATCATAAATAAAGTCTCTGATGCATTCATTGTTCCTTATGACAGAGGGCAAAGAGTTCCACGCTTTTGGGACTCCCATCACAAATGCCTGTTCACTAAATTTAGACTTCTGGTAACGGTTGGTCGGTTCGAAATCATTTGTGTTAACTCAGGGAGTCCAACATGCTGTTGATAATTTTGTATAGAAATACCATATCGCTCACATCTCTTCGACAGGCTAATTTTTCAAATGTAGTAGACTCATTAAATAATCATAACTTATGTTTAATATTAGAATATGCAATTTAAAATTGATAAATCTTAGAAAATTATGATAAACTCTTTCGATTTTTATAATATGTGAGCCACAGGAGAAAGACCATAGAGTCGAATTATATTCCAGCGTGTTAAAGCGGATCGAATTAAAGTTTTTGGCTGATCTTAACCTTTACCATACCGTGATATAAATTACCCAAATGCACCCATGCTGTCAACTCGTGTTACCATTAGAAACTTTTTATATTTTAAATGAGAAGAAAGGTTTTATTAATTTAAATGAATTTAAAATTATTAATCCTATAAACTTACTCTAAATATTGAGTATTAATTACGAAAATGGTATCAATATCCTAATATAATTCGAAGCATTCATCAAATTCCATACAATACTACCTTATTTCTTATCTCCCTTTATTAAATTAGTGAGATAGAGACATCATATATTCATGTTATTATTTTTATTGTGAAATTAATGTACCATCTCTATTTGTCTTACCACAAATGGTATTTTATCCAGCATATTAATTTTACAACTGACTGAATTGAAAAATAATTATTTTTGTAGGATTCGCTTGACACAACTACAACATTTTCCTTAAAATTAACTAAAATGTGAATTTTATGTTGCGTATATTAACCGAAATATTACAGTTTTAATTGGCCTGAAGACCTATGTTACTGCATGGTTTTGGAAGGGTTAACACAAATCCTGAGGATTTCATCACCTTGTTGCTAATTTTGTTGTAATGTTGATTAAGTGAAAACTTTTCGTCGAAGAGCACACCCAAATCCCGCGTAACTGAGACTCTACTTAGGCCTATATTGTTAATGCAGTATTGTAATACGAGCTGATTTTTACATGTATTAAAATGATGGTAAGAATGAAACGTTGGTTGGTGTCAAATCATTTATTGAGTAAGGAATAGAAAATGAAGATTTGGATTTCTGGGGACGGCAACGATGGCGAAGAATTTGAATTACCGCCCCTATGTATTTTTAGTGTATTCATGAATGCTTCCTAGGCCGAATGAATGTCTCCATTGCTCAGGAAGTCCTTTTTAAAGAAAATGTTTGCGCGTATTTGATATTCTTCGATTGGTAGGAATAGGTTTTTGTGTTAATGATATGCCTGTCTTTGTTCTGTATGAGCAGAGCGCCACATAGCTTGACAGAAGGTATCCAACAGTCGTCGAAATCGGGCCGCTATCAAAAATTGCTCTAGGAAGTTATTCGGCTCACGCGAGGAGTTTGCGGAGACCGATCAAGAACATACAATACTCAGAATAAGCCAGCAGTTCAAGTTAAAGCTGATATATCTCACTAGAGCGACATGGTCTTATTATCAATGGAAAACCCAGGAAAAGGATTCACTGATATTGAAGGTGTTAACACGCACAGAAAGGCTCTCAACAACATGTTGGAAAATAATTATATCATTCTTTGGGAATATTGTTGGAAGAGATGGAAATAGCCCGAAAAATTGGCAGTCACGGAGAATGTAAGAAGACGAAGGGTGAGAAGTTGACTTCAAGAAGACGGTCAGACCAGGTCCGAAACATGACCGGAGTCTCGCTATACGTCGTTCTAAACAATGCTTAAGATCGCAAAGAGTTGAGGAAACAAGTTCACGCTGTAGACCAAAAATATAAATATTGTTTTTATTTCAAATTGATAATTAAGGAGAGTAAATAGAATACGGAAACTCCCGCATAAGTACAGAAGTGCCTGGATTCCAAGGCCAACAAAACCTAATCACATGACTCGGCGTTCCAAAGTGACTGTATCACATGACTGTGTGTTCCAAAAACTTTGTTCGTAGGGTTTGTCTCTTTTTCCCAT
This sequence comes from Eubasilissa splendida, assembly GCA_031772225.1. Lineage (NCBI taxonomy): Eukaryota > Metazoa > Arthropoda > Insecta > Trichoptera > Phryganeidae > Eubasilissa > Eubasilissa splendida. The sequence continues at coordinate 5,766,191 of CM062862.1, forward strand.
TTTGTTTAGACCCACAATAATGTCCTTCACTGACGATGATTTGTTTACAATTACCTGTGGTTGGTTTTTAATTAATGGTCGAATAAAAAATTCTTTATACTCCGATGTTGGGCTGAATGGAGAAAGAAGAAATGAGATCTTCCTTACACAACTTTACCAAAATATGAAGTAACGATTTTAAATTGTTAATTTAACTGGACAAACTCTTGATAAAAATCATATTCAGATAAAAAGTGGAATACAAATATCGCAGATAATAAAACTGCCTGCATTCGCGTGTTTCATCAAAATATACTAAACAGCAGGAACAAACTTGTTTCCCTTTGTACTGACTCGAGATGGGGAAGTGTTTACTAAAAACACTGTCCTCGGATAGACATGTTTTCAGAACTGTTTATTTTTTACAAAACGTGGCTCTTTTTGTTGAAAAAATGATTTTTTATTAGATTTACTACGACATATAGAATGGTTATTTTCTATTTTCAACCTATTACCCATTCCACATACTCAGAACACGTAAATAATAAATTTCAAAAATTAATAAACATTAATTATAAAAGTATTTTTATTAAGGAGAACACATTCTTATTGTGTAGTTGTAATTATTTAGAACATAAGTCTGTGGTATTTTAAATACTAATTTAATATATTAACTAGAAAGATATACATTGTGAAGTTATAAATTGGGGTCACGTACGAAATTGCCCCATCACTTATTTTTTTGTCAAGCACCTTTAAATTCACAAATAGTTACCCTTAAGTTGGTATCACATTCGGTTTCAAGGTTATAAAAACGCTTGCATCAATGGTTCGTTTACTCGAGAAAGCTGTCAGATTTGGGCGGTTGAACGACAGTGTTACTAAAATGTAGCTGTGTGCGATTCACTATAACCAGAGGGTAAATATTTCATATTATTCAATCACTAGTGCACAATTTACTATTAATTTGTTAATCTAATCGCACGGTAAATAATCTTTACAGGAAACAAGACGTGCATGCTTTTGAATGTTACCTTGAAGTTAGTCGCCTCACTGTAAGCGATATTTTTTATTATAATGTTATAATCTTCAACAAATTCCGCTTACGAATTTGATCGCACCAGTCTAAACTGAAAGAGAAGGGCGCAGGTCTGTACCCCACAACATATAAAATCAATTTTATCGATAAATATTGTTGTTGCGTCACCGGGATTCGAATCTGGATCAAACTGAGAAAGATGAGGATTGATTTTGATTTAGTCCTTCATTTTTATGTCAATTTAAGTTTATCGCCAGATTTTAAGGTAAATTATTCAACTTTTTTTTTGCTTTCAATGTAAAAACACTGATATTAGTTCTTTCCTCGTTACACGTCTCACTAAACAAGGCCCAAGATCGCAAAGATTGGAGTCAAGTAAAATAAAGTACCACGATGCTCAGTCATGAGCACATCAACCGAAAGATATATAAAATCCTAATGTCTCTCTGTATGTTATACGTTGGGGGAACAATACATTTCATTGGAGCTAATTTCCTTTGAAATGTGGATACGTGATATTTTTGTTCTGAAAGTACATTTTTAAAATAGTAAACAAAGAAGTTTATTATTAGATATTTGTAGATTGTAACACTGCAATTATAATACTGATATTATATAGGTAGATTATTATTTTAACTAATGTTAATATTTCTGATACGAATATGATGTAGAACGATCATAATGGTTTTTCTTTGCGTTAATAATAAATAATAATAAAAAATACAAAAATTTTGTTAAAAATTAAAAGGAAAGAAAAATGATTTAATGTTTAATGTATGTTTACTTGCGTATTTTCGTTTACTGTATAAACACGGGATTCGCGAGTTTTACTAAAAAAAAATCATTTTTGGTTACTTACATGTATGTTCATATTTACTACCTTTCAAACGTGGATGCGTATGATAAACGTGTAAAAGATGGCATAAAAATTTCAACATTTACCTAAGTGGATTTACAAGCTTTCACAATTACGCATTTTTTCAGCGGAATATTTATCAACATTTGAGAACCTCCGCCGGCGCGATAAATAATTAAGCTAAGCCCGACCGGCGCTATCTACTGCATGTAAATTGGTTTTTAAAATAGACTGTTAGAAGTTTGGGAATTTCAGATTTACGCCCCGCATTTCGGAAAATGTATCAAGCGGAGTTTTAATTAAATTTCACCCATATGGGACGACCACGATTTACAACGCAAATTTCTAACGCACTTTCACGAAATATTTTCCCATAAACATGATTATTCACATCGCGCATTTCAATTTTACCGTCACTAGTGATGGTATCTTGACTCATTTTACGCCGATTTGCAGCGTATGCGATTGAATGTTTAGAATGTTCATTGTCACCCTTAACACTCGTCACGAAGGTTGCGAATTTTTTCACAACTTTTTTCACTTCGCATACCGACGTCTGCCGTAGCAGCAGCTTCTGGATCGCTTTCGATCTGCGATATATAAATCTCAAACTTGCTTCGATAAATTCGGTGCCAACAGTCAGTAGTTTCAATCCATAATACCCACCAACCTATTAGGGTACATCGACGAGTACATCCCTATACACACAGTCCGAATATTCCACGTATTTTATAATACAAGCACTAAGGTAGCAGTCAAACCCTCACATCTAAAACCCTCTGATCTCTCAATTTGAGGCTAACATGCCTCAAATTGTTATTTGACGTATTAGATTTAAAAAAATACAATCACTTTATATGAAACCACGAATTTTTTTAAACGCCAACCGGTTTCGCTTAGCTCAAGCTTTGTCAAGGCGTATTTAAAAATAACAGTAAATACAAAAAGAATGCACTTATTTATACATAATTACATGCGGCAGAGAGAAACAAAATAATGGAAAAGAGGGAGACAAACTAAGGCAATAGACAGAACATCAAGGAAGCCTAATGTAGGTCTAATAGATAAATCTACTTGATTTTAATAAAAATATATTTTTTTTTAATAAACCCGATCACGCTTGAATGAACTCATTATTATTATTAAGAATTTCACTACCACTATTCACTGCTTTTTTTATCTCAAGAACCTCTGAGTTATCTAACCGAAGGGAAAATCCGTTTTTATGGAGGATATTTACCCCCGTCCTATTATTAAATTAAATTCAATAAGATGGTTGGAAAATTCACAGAAACCAAAACTGTTTAAATATTAAGATTCCCTATAATAAGAATATTAACATTACAAGTAGTTTTGCATTTTTAAAATGAGAGACAGTTATTACATGTTAAATTTTATATACTCGAGTGGCTTAATTTGTCATCTGTATCTTTTAAATTTATTACTAGAATACTTACTGGTCTTGATTGTATTTTATTTTATCTAATATGCCAAACCCCAAAGTGATTACTTTACACGAAATTATAATTTTTATTAATTATATGTGAAGTTCACAATAAGAATGTGTTCTCCTTAATAATATAAGTTGTATCAATGTGTCCAAAATTTAATAAAAATGAATTGATAATTCTGGCGTCTGCGGTCGGTTTACTCAAAGGTATTTGAGATTCAGTAAAAATAATGTATATGGCTTTCAAATAATGGAACGACAGATGTATTAATTTGTAAAAGTGAAACATATAGGTTCGAAAATTTGTCATGAAAAATACTGGCGCTATAACACAATTGGTAGTGTACCTCCCCGGATTGGAAATAGAGATCCAGGTTCGAATCCAGGTGGCGCAAAAATAATATTTTTCGAGAAAATTGATTTTATATGTATATATTTATAATTAATACATTAAATTAGTATTATAATTTTATTTATTTACTTTATAAATACTAATTAAATATTTTCATTATAAAGATATACATATAAAATCAATTTTATCGAAAAATATTGTTGTTTCGCTACCGGGATTCGAACCTGGATCTCTTTTCTAATCCGGAAAAGGTGTATTACCGACTATGCTACTTTTGACGACAAATTTTCAAACCTATACGTTACATTTTTTCAAATTAATACATCTATCGTTCCATTATTTGAAAACCATCTACATTGTTTTTACAGAATTTCAAATATTTTTGAGTAAATTGATAATTTAATAAAAATGAATTGTTAATTCTGACGTCTGCCGTGAAGTATTCATTAAAAAAAGTGTGACATGTAGGTTCGAAAATTTGTCGCCGTAGCATAGTTGGTAATGCACCTTCCCCGGATTGGAAAAGAGATTCAGGTTCGTATCTCAGTAGCGCAACATCAATATTTTTTGATCAAATTGATTTTGTATGTATGTATTTATAATTAATATATTTAATTAGTATTTAAGACATCACAGAGCTATGTTCTGAATAATTACAGCTTCGCAATAAGAATGTGTTCTCCTTAATATTTACTTTATATCTAGAGGGTAAAATTATTAAAATAAGACTAGACTATTAATGTTTCATAATGTGTTTACACTAAAAATGAAGAATAAGAATTATACCTGTATGTTTTTTTTTCAATTTTAATATTACCTGTATTATTTCATTTTGAGGTAAATACTCGGATAATGTCGTTATTGAATTCGCTTTGTGACGGTGGAAGCGCGGGTATACAACGACATCTGTTGTTGATTTATTTGACCCACGCATATTGCACACCTGTCCAAACCCTTGATGTATTACAGAACGAAATATATTGTTTATGCTCAAATTACACCGTGATGTGAATATGGTCGAATGGTCGCGTGTCTATTGTTTGATAGAGTGGCACGTAATTATAAATACATTTGGTACGTATTTATTTTCTATTATGCGCATACATAGAAAACACAAATACATTGTAGGTTTATATTATATATTTGTTCGTTATTCATTTGTAGGTACTTTTATATTAAAATAATTTAAGGTACTAGATGCAATCTCAACGATAAATACGCATGACATCTTTCGTACGGAGTACTCTTTGGCGGCACATTATAATTTACGACTTTACACAACGAGAATGCAACAAATTTATGATTTGATAGCAAATATTCTCAAGTATAAACAAATACAGAAATCAGAACCATATTTACAAAATTATTCAAGAGAGAACACAACGGTGCTCTGCGTAATTGCTATATAGCACCATTTGTGGTGATATTCATACGTACTAGAGTAAAGTAGTGATCTTCACGAGTGCTGATTTGTGAGACTATTGCACACTATTTACAAGTTTTTAAATATTGACATTAAATTTAACTCTGTAGTTTGAAACGCATTTCGTTCTACACGCATATAGGTACTGAATTTGAGAATTTGAATAACTGAGCGATACCGGATGATACGAGGACTTTTATTATTTCGTGTTTGTTTATTAAATGGCTAATAATCTCTGATAAATACCGACAGATGTCGGTAGGATAAAGATTCCAAAGAATTTTTGTACGATTTTCACCGCTTCTCAGCGCGTATGTACGCACTAGCGGTGGACGAAACACGGCGTCTCATATACGAGTCACCCGCGGGGAATGGGTTAATTCATCGCCCGGTCTCAAATATATAATGGAGATTACTAATTTTGCAACTAGCACCCTCAAATATCACCGTGAAAACTGTTCCAACCTTATGCACGATTTAACTAGCCAAGTGGTGTCGATATCATCACCAAGATAGTGGAAATTATTTTTTGCATGAAATACATTAACCTAGTTGCTATCTTCGGTTATGATTTCAACTGCACATATCGTTAACTAAATAACTACACACACAGCAACTGCATGCACGATATGTGCACACAGAGACAACTCCACACAAAGTAATATAATATTAAGGAGAACATTTTATTGTTGTGTAGTTTTATTTCCAGAACATAGTTCTGTGCCATTTTAATACTCATTAAATTAATCTACTAGAAAGATATACAGAAAAAATCTATCTAACAAAAAAATATTTATTTGCTACTGGAATTCAAACCTGGACCTCTTCCTATTAGGGGAAGCGCGTTCTCCATTTTTGCTATAGCACTCGAATATATTTTCAACAAATTGTGAACTTATTCTGTAATATTTCCAATTGATACACCTACAATTCCATTTTTAAAGGCAATCAACTTTATATAAGGGTGAATCTCTAATCGCTCTTTTTATCTCGCTTTCCCGGATAAGAAGAGGTCCAGGTTCGAATCCTGGTAGCAGCTAAATATTTTTTTTATAGACAGATTTTTCTGTATACCTTTCTAGTTGATTCATTTAATTTAATAGAAGTTACCTCACGATATTTTACGTGTTTTTAAGATACGTTACGTTTAGTTACGTGAAATTCGGTCAGGTTATTAAATATAAAGTTGCAACAGCAGATTAATAAACCAAGACTATGTATAGTTGTAGTTTGTTTGCATTTATCATCTATATATATACGGCAAATATTTTGAACCAATCTGAGTCGAACCTAAAGCCTCAACTACGTGTATTATTACTGAGCGAGTAGTTTAATAGATTGGGAAGCTGATGCAGATAAGTCGATTGCTGGTCACATTACTATCCACTTTGACTCAGGTCCTTCGAAAATCTGTCTCCAAATTTTGTTTCAAATACCCTAAAAATTCCCAAAATTTCCTTATATTCCTTCGACGCTAAAGTCGCTGGACGTGTTTATCAATGATATGACAAATCGACCTTAAATCTGGCCGCATTTTACGTCACGTAACATAATAAATCATCCCTTACGACCGAGACAGATTCACAAGGAACTAGATGGAAATTGCCGACTACCTTGAAATTGTGTTGAATAAAAATAAAAAAAAAACAAAAATGACTTTTTAAATTTAATAAACATCTGAGAAAGCACAGAAACTAAAATTTAAAACACGTATTCTACATAGAATTTCAACATATTTCTTCCCCAATAGTATCTACAAAAAATTTTAACACCCGTAACTGGTAAACCTCCTATAAAATGTTCCGAAAATTTCTAATTATATTTCTAGTATGTTATTTCTACCATCTTTCTGAGAAATATTTTCTCTAAAACTTTTTTGTTTTTTTCTTTTTATTAATAATAATTCATTCATTTAAAAATTATATAGGAGTAAAAATTAGTATTTTATTCTTATAATACAATTTGGCACGGTAGTCAAATGGTAGAGTAGCTAAAAAAGAAGAGGCCTCGCTTAGCAAATGAGAGGTACCTGAATCGAAACTCGTCACATCTATAATCTTTTTTGATTATTTATTTATTTCATGAAATAAATAAAATTACATAAAAATTCCTATCATCCACTATATATTCCCACAACAATTTTTATGGGTCAAAATATGTAATGTGTTCGTTATTATTTTTTTATTTTTCGTTAAACAGAAAATAAAGCAAATAATAAAAATATATATTTAAAATGACCAGTTTTCGTAAAGTATCAAAGAATTGATAGAAAATATGGTAAAAATAGATTAAACATATCCAGTTTCGATATTCTTCTACTCGTGCCCTATCCGTTCAACGTAGGTTGGCTATCATCACTTTGTTCACTGTGGCCCGGAAAAATTATACAGTAGACTGGCCAAACTACTGTCTCAAGTTTCTTTAACCATGATGTTCTCCTTCTTCTAGGGCTTCGACTTCCAGCAAGTTTTCCCTGAATTATGAGGTGCAAGATCTAGTGCTTTTCCAGATATCTCATTATATATCCGAGATATTGAAGTTTTCGGATTTTTATTGTTTTAAACACATTTTATTATTTATTCATCCGAACCATAATATCTTCATTCGTAACTATGAATCCAGCTAATTTTGAGCAATCTTCTGTAGATCCATATCTTAAGTCGCATTATAATTTATTATGTAAGTGTCCATGATTTAATTCCGTAAAATTAAGAAAATATCAGTATTTGTTTAACAATATCCATTTAAGTTATGACGTATCCTAGGCGGAGGATTATAAAATGTTCAGTTTGTATTGTAAACTGGTAGATGGAAAATAAGTACGGCAATATTAATCTTGTTTAGGCACGCATGGGAGTCGATGTAATTTAAAGATAATTTGATAAAGGTATATAAGATCATTAAAATTTCTCCCCTGTATTTTTGATTAAGTATTTTCAAAGTAAAGTTGAACACAAACAGTTCATTTTTGTTGCACGGTTTCTTGATATTTAATGCCATGTATACGTTTGCAAAGTAAGTTTTTGTGTATTGCGTTGTGCCGCACATTCAATATTAATGAGGGCAAGTGGAGGGGTTAACGAGAATCTGCGCGGGGATGAAGCCACAAGTTACCTCGTGCCAAACTCAGCGAGAAAATTGCGTAAGACTTAGAATTATTTGTGAAAGGGTTGATTATTAATTATTATTTTGTTAGAAATTGACTTATTTATATCAAAATTCTTTATTTCAAAGAGAAGATTATTGTCAAATTAAATTATTCTTAAGTTTAATTATTTTTTATTTATAAACCTACAACTGTAGATACCTAAAAATATTTATTATATAAGTTAGACAAACAGAAGGCATTGAATTACAAATATTTATTCCGTTTTAACTGCTACTAGGAAGATTCAAATTTACCTCTCTGAGGAACAAAATGCTCAAAATAAGCTGAATGGATAGTTACGAATGGTTTGGACGAACAAAGAAAAATAAGTAATTAAAACAATTAAAAACTGAAAACTTCAATATCTCGGACATGTAATGAGACATCCGTAGAATTACGAGATCTTGCACCTCATAATGCAGAAAAAGATTGCTGGAAGTCGGGGCCCTGGAAGAACAAGAACATCATGCCTGAAGAACTTGAGAAAATTAGTGATTGTGTGTCAAGATAACCCAGGAATAAATTCTCGGGAATTCCATGTTTTTTTTTTGCTGTTTTTGCATTTTAAACAAGTTATTTGGCTTATTTCCATCTGATTATTGTCATACCCAGTAGTGACCCAGCGACGAGCGGTGCATGTGTAAGTATATAAAATAATTGAAGTTTTCCATGGTTTGTATGATCAGCTTTAAAAATTTGCACTAAGGTGACATTAGTCCTTAGATATTTACTACTTTACTTAAAAAAACGCTAAAGTAAATGGTTTTGTTGATTTGTTTAAACGGGAAATTACGTTTCCTTGTAAAATGTGATATAAAAAAATAAATTCATGTCATCTTTCGAAGTATAATATGGGAAGAATGAAATTATTTGAAAAACTATATTAGAGGGCTTCAGTCAACTTTGGCCAAATACGTACGTTATTGTCTTCCGGTGTGTTTCTTTATTAATTGTTATTTTACGTGTGTTTTTTTGTTAGTAATCACCTACTTAATTTTTATGGATAAGTATATGTGTTTTTGTATTCAATATATATGTAAACATAATTTCATATTAAAAACTACAACTACATTTTGAATCAATAAGTAGTCTGTATTTGTTTTAATAAATTAATATTATCGTTTATTTTCTTACATAGATAATAATATTTGATAATAGCTACTGTAAATCATACATATGAATATTTATTAAAATAATTTTATTTTTATTTAAATTAAATTCACGATCTCGACTCCCGGTAATTGAAAAAAAGTCTAGAATACAGAATCCCTAGAGGCAAGGGTTTGGCCAGTCTAATGTAGAGATTTTTTAGGCCTCAGTAAACATAGTGATGATAGCCAGCATCCGTTGAACGGATGAGGCACAAGAAAAAGAAGACGAACGGAACATTAATGGTAGATTAATTGATATTTGACCTAAAATAAAATGAAAAACGGCGAATCTTTTAGACTTTCTTTGTACACTGTAGATTACAAAACCCGAGACTTGTTTCGTCAGAATTTTATAATGCCTGATCAGAGATTGTCTCGAGTTGAAAATGTCTACCATGGAAAAGATCTATTACAATTTATTCAGAGTTGTATTACATTTATGCAGATTTATTTTAATAAATATTTGATATTACTTTATAATATTATTTACAAACACACGAGTGATGTTATTATTATTATATATAAGTAGATTTTAAATGATGAAAGTATTTGTAATAATTTTTCAAGATCAAAGTGTCTTATTTCATGACTTGTTTGATAAGTTATTACTTTGCTGTATAAAGTTAATAAACATTCACCGTTATAACAACGCATAACTTTATAAACTCCTTGGCGTGTATATAATCGATGTAAAAAATTGGAATGAGATCCATGTACACAAAAAAAAAGTCGTGTAAGATTAATTAACTATATCTTAGTTATATATAAACATCACGTGTATTTTGTGAACAATTCACTGAGAATGCAGGAATAAATGACATTTTATTAGTATTTTATTAGAAAACGACTACTTAGCTCAAAATCACGAACCGTGAATCAATCACTGATATCTTTAAACCACACTCACTATCAGTGATTTAATATCTGAGAATATCGAGATTCGTGGTTCATTTATTGATTTATGATGCGGCGCATGTGCAAATTAAATTAAAATAGCTATCTAATAGATTCGGCCAAAATGTTTTACGCATTTGACCCGAAAAATAAATTGATATTCTTTAAGGGTTTTCATTCTCTTTGTGACGATATTGAATTGGTTATATATTAATTATACATACTAGAATCTGTTTTTTACGTAAATGAAATTTGAATAATATAATTTAATACGCTCACAAATATGTTTATTTAATATTTATTTCGTATATTAGATATCGTGGGGCGCACGCGTATTAGTAATGTAATGTAATCACAGTAACAGTTTCCAATCACTGATATTGTCGAATATCAATCACAATCACACCAGTGAGTCAAGAGTGCCATTTTTTTCTCATCACTACTGGATATATATAATTTTTAGGTGGGTACTACTGAATTCACCAATTTTGATATATATAATTAAAATAAATGTTGCTTACATTTTTGTTCCAAGTTTGGAAAATATTTAGTTGCTAATATTTAATATTTATGTTCTAATCTCGGTAGCAACAAATTTTTTTTTTCTGTATATCTTTCTAGTCAACTGCTGATATACAAAACTACAGAAAGACCAGTAGTCACTTACGGTTGTGAAACATGGTGGCCAATCCAAATTTAAGAAAGCAAATTAGTAGTCTTTAAGCGTAAAATATTAAGATAAGTATATGGACCTACACTAGAAATGGAACTTACAGTACAAAAATGAATCATTAGCATAAAAATTTGATTGAGTAAGAAACAATCATAGAATTATGTAGGTCTTAAGACCTATCTATTTAAATACTGCAATGGGTTGGCCATGTCGAAAGAATACCAGATAACTGGACACCAAAGATCATGACCGAGTGGATACCCCAGTGGAAGCGACCTGAAGGCAGGCCAAGAAAGATGTGGGCTGGCTGTATGAAAGAGGACTGAAGCAAGATGGGAGGGTATAGTGCCGTGCCGGAGAAGAAGATGATATCTTCCTGAAATGTTCTGAAAATGCAAGTTCACAATAAAAATACGTTCTCCATAAAACAAACTTGTTATTAAGAATGATAATTTCTATAATCTGGTTAAATGTAACAATTTCTTCAGTTGTGACCAATGTTCATCAATTGAAGAAAAATACTGTATCACGAATCTAGGAATCATAAATGATAACAAACTCAAATGGATAGAACATATTATTAATCTTACAAACAAAATAAGGAAAACTGCCTATATATTTTTATGACTCAGAAACATCTAATCACTTATAAATCTTAAAATAATACATTACGTGTTTATTCAGTCAAATTTTCAATACGGTATTATTGGATGGGGAGGAGCATATAAACCTTTAATATCACAATTACTCAAAAAATAATAATAAAAATAATTCTAAAAAACAATGACTGTCCAAGTGCCCAACTCTTTATAGATTTCAAAGTACCAAAAATAATAGACATATACAAAATTTATTTGAAAGCCATCTACTTTGTATCAATGTGTCAAAAATTTAATAAAAATGAATTGTTTATTCTGGTGTCTGCTATCGGTATTTGAGATTCCGTAAAAACAAAGTAGATAGCTTTCAAATAATGGAACGATAGATGTATTCATTTGAAAAGTGTAACATGTACTTTCGAAAATTTGTCGTCAATTCAGTGATTTGGTATAGCATAATCGGATAATGCACGTTCGCTGGATTGGAAGAGATCCAGGTTTGAATCAATAATATTTTTCGATAAAATTGATTTTATATGTATATCTTTCTAATTAATACATTTAATTTGTTTTTTAAATACTTATTTTTCTTTATTTATCCGAATCATAACATCTTCATTCGTAATTCTATCCATTCAACTTATTTTAATCATTATCTCTGTAGATTCACATCTCAATTGCTTCAAATCGCCGTATCATTTCTTCAGTAAGTATTCATACTTCCATTCCTAAAACAAAACCGAGAACATTTTTTTTTAATGTCTTTCTAATTGATTCATCTAAATTGTTTTAATTAATAAAATTGTTGATCATTTATCTCCAATGTTTGATTTTACGTACTACCCTTCAAGGTTGTCACACCCAGCCCCTGAATAATAATTCAAGAGCATCACTCCGCGAATGCACAAGGCTCTATTCAACCCGGGTACCTCCGGCGCTGACGAAGGGATTTTCATTTCGAAACTGTGTTTTCGAGGAGTCGAAAGTCTAGCCGGCCCGTAAGCAATCCATCAAAAGAATGACGTCATTTTTCCTCTCCTTTCTCTGCATTTTTTCCTACCAAATACCCAAGAGATCCGCGCTGGGCGGAATAAATGCGTGGTGGATATTATTTGATTCTGGATGTGGACCATCAACTCGATTGTTTTGGTTTCGGTGTGCTAACTCCACGGATTGAATTATTTATCAACGTTCATGATTTTTTTTTCAGTATTTGAATTTTACAACAACAAAAGTAGGCATCAGCTTTGTGTCGTGAGTGGACGATCTCTTGGTGAGTTATTAACTCACCAAGGGATCGTCCACAAAGATTTTGTTTGATTGAAAGATTGTCAAGGATATACGAGGAAAAGGAGACAAAATCTAACCATAAAAAATACATAGAATTAGAAAATATAGCTTAATGAGATTTTTATTGTGAAATTGCAATTTCAGAACATACATCTTTAATAATTAAAACAAATTAGATTAATCATTCAAAAAAATACATGATTATCACCGGGATTTGAACCCAAAAGAATACGTTTTATTTTCACATTTCATTAAAATATATGGAACAAAAATTACGTGGTAAATTCTTTAAAATAAATTATTAACATAGTATAATGGTCTCTCATTCTCCAGGCAAAAATAAGTTTTAGGTAGTAACCATAGATTTTTTTTATATATTAGTAAACTTTGTTTTAGATTTTATATGAGATTCACGAGTAGGCTGTTTTGTATAAGAACGTTATTACGGATAGTTAGCATCATTGTGGACGAGGGAAACATTTTTTTGGCAAAATATTTATTGATGGTATTTTAAATTATTTAATTGAAACATTGCCGATACCTTTACAAAATCGTTACATTAATAAATGGTATATGTTACGTTGTTCACATTCATCGCTGATTATACTCATATTTTTATCAGACCGTACCGAGCGCTGTCCCTAGCGTTGGCGACTGGAAGCCATCATATAATATTATTTAATTTTTTGAACAAAATTAATTATCTTTGCCATGAAACATAGGACTAAACTTGGTTGTATCCCGAAAAACCTTTCCGAGGTCTTCGTTACTTAGCAAGCATATACTAATTATATTTTTGATTTGGTTCATAGTATCTTCTAAACAATTCTGTCCTGGGTTGATTTTTTGTCGTTGTCGGGTTACATTTAATTGGTTATCATAATCGTGGTGATTTCCTCTGAAATATAACCCGGAACATTATCTACTACAAAAAATAACCCACGCAGATAAATTAGAAGGGGCTGTAATATTATCTAATAAAATCTTCACATTTATCCTACAAATATAATTTTATTTTTGTCCGTCTGTGTGTGTGTCGCGTTGCAACATAAAATAAACATATGTCGATAGATGTCCGTGTCGCATGAAATAAACAAAATCTGCTGTCAATTACATCATGTGAAATGTACACTTAACTAAAGAAATGACAGGGTGACTTGAAGATGACTTATAATTTACGTAGTGTTACGTATAAACATGTTATTGTTTGTATATGAATAAAGGGAAAAAAATTGTATTAAAAATATCACAGACCTATGTTCTATAAAATTGCAACTTCACAATAAAACTGTGTTCTCTTTAAAAAGAAAAAAAAATTAAAACAACAAATGCATTATCTCAAACTCGAAATGAGACATCCATTAATAACCACAAAATGCAGATAAAGATTGCTGGAAGTCAGGGCCCTGGAAAAAGAAGAGCATCTTGGTAAATGAACCTAATACAGGGATTCTAATTTATAAAAAAGTAAATTGGTAAATAAATAATATATTACACGAAATAGGCATTAAAATAATTTTATAGATATTTATTTACCTAGGGCTAAAAATCTTTCATATTATATTCCCCAAACTAATATCACATTACAAGTTTTATACATTTTCAAGGAGAACACATTTTTTGTTGTGAAACTTAATTTTCTGAACACAGCTCTGTAGTATTTTTAATACAAATTAAATAATTCAATAACTATTAATTAATTATTTCTGGCATCTCCTAGCGTGATTTACTCAAATGTATTTGAGATTCAACGGAACATAAAGTTGATTGCTTTTAAAAATGAAATAATAAATGTATCAATTGTAAAAAAAATGAAATGAAATTATGAGATCCATGTTTGAATTCCGGTACTAACTAAATAGTTTTTCGATAAATAAATTTATTCTGTTTATTTTTCTAGTTGATTCATTTCAGTTGTATTATATATTTAATAATTTTTTTTAGTTATTTTTTATTATCTACTAGGAAACTTTTTCGGGCCGCAACATACAATCGCGTCATTCAAAGAAAATTATATATTTTCGTAGAAAGCAATCACTTTGTGGTTTGACAATATTAAGTAAAATAACAATCACTTTGTGTGAAACCACGAAATTTATTAATGTCGACCGGTTTCGCTTAACTCAAGCTGCATCAGGACTAATCATAGATACAGGAATAGTACACTTATATATACAAGAATATAGAATATAAAAATACATGTGAAAGAGAGAGACAGAATACATATATAATTAAATAGAACAACAAGAGAGATAGAATATAAAATTATATGTGAAAGAGAGAGAAGAATACATTTAGAGATAAAAAGGAGATAAGAATGGGAAAGTATAGTGTTGATTAAGTTGATTTGAATGGAAACATAGCTAATATGGGGCTAATTGATAAATTGATTTGATTGTTAAGAATTGGCGTACCAATAATAATTGCCTTTTTTATTTCAAGGGCTTCTAGATTGTCCAACCGGAGGCCAAACCCGTATTTATGGAGGATATTGACACCTGTGGTATTATCAAAAGGATGGTCTTTTTCAATAATGTGGTTGGCAAATTCTGAGAAACCATTGCTGTTTAAACATTTAAGATATTCTTTGAGTCAAACATTGACATTACAGGCAGTTTTACCTATATAAAATGAGAGTCAATTATTGCAAGTGATTGTTATTTTACTTAATATAAAGAAAATTATATTTTTACAATGATGTGTTTAGACTCGAGTGCCAGCTACATCAGCTGTTCTAGACAATCGAATTCTTCTTGACATGTGTCGTCGGAATACCAACTTACGGTAATAATTAGATTTATTCACGACACAAAATATAATACAAGTACAAGTCAAGTAATAGATCTATCCTGAATCGCGGCAGCAGGCTGGAGGTAGAGAGCGCACGCGGCCGCGGCGTGACTCATTTTTATCTCTTTCACTCGCTCCCAATCGTACCAACATTTCACGCGAGCTCTCACATACGCCAACCATAGATATCACACTATAGTACTTTTGTTATTTTTTAAAAAATAAATGATAAATTTAAAAATGACAGGATTGTAAAAGTTAATTATTTATATATTTAAAAATAAATATATAATATAACAACAAATAAAACGGTAAGAAACTTGCATCAAACGTAAATAATAACTAAATCACCTTCATTCTAAATACATTCGCAGATTAATTTGTATTTTAAAAGTAAAAATTGTTTCGGTTGTTCGTGTCCAACCCTAGTAGAACTTCCACCCCTGTAGAACCAACACGCACGCCGTATTGCAGAGTAATTGAGATTTCGTTCCACAAACCGAGGCGGGGAATTTAATAGACTTGTGGAAGTGTGGAATCTCGGGTAATTCCAGGGAAAAGGCCACAACCCATTCTACATTTTCACTACATGAGATTCACATAACGAGATCCACATTTTACGCAAATATCCCTACAAGCTCGACGCCATAACACTACCGGTCATGTGGATGGAAACGAACACAAAAATGTTGAAGCAGTAATTTTGTGGTTGGACATTGAACCATTAAACTCCTCTTTTATGTTTTCATTTTGGGGCTAACCAACTCCGCTTAAGGGTAGTATTAAACGAACATTTAATTTATAATATTGTCTTTACGTGTTTTGTGCGGCGTTAATACATATTTATAGTTGCACATTTTTCTCTCACGTCAAAACAGAGGCGTAACTAAAAAAAATAGGCTCCAATGCACAATGCACGTAGACAGAACAAATAGAACGCTATACTCTTCTGTCCTGATATACAATTCTCGCCTCATCCACATTCATAAATCTGATCTTATAAGCTCGCCGATTATTGTGGCTTCTAAGTGCCAAGACTTCCGCGGATGTCCTCTACTTCTGGTGCCATCAACGCTTGCGTCATATATTTTTCTTAGCATCCTCTCCTCATTCATCCATTCCATATGAACTCCTTCAACCCCCTTCTATATAAACCCAGAGTCAAGATTTCAGACCCAACACCAGTGAGTGAGCAGCCTATTCATGTGTGTTAAATTAAATTGTACTGTATTATTTTAACTTGTTAAAATGTGCATTGTCCTTATAAATTTCAAGTAGGTTATAAATTTCTCAAGATCAAATATTGCATCATATCTTGTTACGTGCACTTTATATTTTTTCCTTCTTTTTTTATTCTTACTTATTCTTAATTTATAGTTGATAGACTAATTATGTATTATGTATGTAATTATGATTATTGATTAAAAATAAAAAATGTTTGCTGCAGCAGGGGCGAAGCCCAGTAAGGCAGATATTAAAATACGAAATATGCATATAACATATGATAAATAAGAATATTAATAATAATATAGCCAAACCACTTAAGTAATCCTTTCTTAATCTTACTCACAGATCAGCTATACATTATTTTTATATTTATTCATTCTTTAATCTGTCGCATACACGCCTAAGTGATCTCATTTCCACTGTATTCAGTTTACGTTCAGGCCTTACATCCATAACTACATCAGTGTCGGTACCAGGATGCCTCTGTGTATGGCTTGTCTTGTCTCGGTTGACAAGTTCCCAATAGATATTATTCCATTCAAAGCGCCGTTCACTTTATTCCCCGAAAACACACTCTAAAACAATGACATAGGATTTTTTACGTGCAGTTTAAATTTACTAGTTCTTAGGCAACTAAAGAAATTCTTAATAAATTAAATAACCTAAACTAACTTTACCTAACCAAACCTAACCTAATCTAACCTAACCTAACTTAAAGTATTACTGGAGTACCACGTGCATGTGAAAAATAATATTTTAAATTATATAATTCCATTTCTTACTGTAGTGGATTTTAAATATAATTGGACCGTATATATAATAGTGTTTATGAAAGTTGTTTTATATTTAAATTTAATTTATAAGCGAATATTATATTTAATTATATATTCAACAATAAAAAAAAACAATAGTAGACCTATGCACCCTCAAATAAGAAAGATCTTGAATTATGGGGATGGCTTTCAATATTTATATATTATAATACAAGATCAATATAAACTAGATGAAAGAATTTGTTTACAACAAATGAAAAATGATAAAAAATATATACGTACATCTATAATAATACAATATGTAAAAAAGTTGGGAAATTAATCATATTATAAATAGGGAAAGATGTATAATACATAGGTTAATAATTTTGAAAACCTTTAATCAATTTTATAACATCCTTTTTGTAAACATTTAGACATTTTTAAACATAATTTGAACATTTTAAAAATGATATGTTCATTAGTTTAGTATTTATCATTTAGTTAGATACCAAAAGTCGATGTCCCCTACCTAACGTGGGTCCTAATGCTCCGCATTGATTGCATTAGTATGCCGCTGTGTCAAGAGTAGATCGTCATCGTCACCATCTCCAGTTAACTGACGACACTGGCGACATCTACATCAGGGGACCCGAGAAAAACCGCGCTCAGTCGATTCTCGATCCTCTTCCTTTTATATCCCTTACTGAATAAACGACAATACAGCAAAGCAGCGTTTTATTTCAGCACCAACATTTAAAAAATACAATTTAAAATTATTATTATCCCAATATATAATAGAATATTTTTATATTAAATTGAGTTCCTTTTATCAAGATATTGCATAGAAATGGTGTGAGAAAAACAAGAAAGAGATATCAACTTGCGTGTAATAAAGCGGAGTCGGATTATTTAGAAATCTGCTGACTCGGACTAATCTTTTTAAATTATGTTATATTTTAATGAATCAATAATTAATATATCATGACTACTTTGCAAGTACCGAAAGTGTATGCTTCAAAAAAACATGCTTCTCTCAAAATGACCGCCTGCATAAATGTATGCATTTGCATCCGGCGTTTCGCTGGGGCGAGGGCGAATTTCGCAAAGCATGTCGCACGTCGCATGCTATCGTAAATTTTTAAACGACGCCACAGCATTTTTTAAACGATTTTAAATACAGAGAAGTCATTAGATAACCTCAATTCTCAATAATTGTATAATACTATTATATATACTTATTAATTTTCACTGGCCATCTTCAAAAATATTAATAAACTGTTTAGGAGAACACATTCTTATTGTGAAGTTGTAATTATTCAGAACAGACGGTCTGTGATATTTTAAATATGAATTAAATATATTAATTATAAAGATATATATATATATATCAATTTTATCGAAAAATATTGTTGTTGCGCCACCGGGATTCGAACCTGGATCTCTTTCCTAACCGGGGAAGGTGCTTTATCCAACTAAGCTACAGCGACATTATTTTTAGCGACAATTTTCGAATCTGGATTCGAATTCGAGATTCTGTAAAAATAAGGTAGATGGCTCTGTCAAATGATGGAACGATTAAATGTATTAATATCAAAAAGGTAACATATAAGGTCGAGGTCCGGTTAGAAAAGAGATCCAGGTTTGAATCCCGGTGGCGCAACAACAATATTTTTCGATAAAATTGATTTAATATGTATATCTTTATAATTAATATATTTAATTCATATTTTTAATAAACTGATTATTTCAGGTGTTACATAGACGTCCTCTGCTCCAGTGAACAATATCAAACCACAATGTCTGATTTTTTAAAACCATCTGAGTTGTGACAAAGATGATTCTTTACTCGGAACCGGCAAGCCTGGCGAAGAGTGGACACTTGTATAAAGAGAGAGATATGACAAGATGATGACGAAAAAAGAAATAATGTTTCCTTCGGTGTCCTCACAAATGTAGCCATCCAACACAGTGCAGTAATCTGTCAAGCAAATAAAAGACGACACTTCAAATCGGACACTGTCCTTTATAGGGTGTTCATGAATAGTATGTCCGAATGCTCTGGCCTAATGAAAAAAATTATTACTACAAAAAAATATTGTAATTTTCGATAATGTTTTATTTTTATAGAATACTAATCATATTTCAAAGCATGTTAACCATAGTCAACTAAAATATTTTTTTAAATTATTTAGGTATAATAGTGATTTTTTAATTTAACTGCACCAGTGTGGTATCTTTGGAAGTACCATCACAGATTACCTTGGGTTATTTCTTCTTATTGTACTCTTAAGTTGCTTGTAGTGAAACTCAATTGATACGTGTAACATCACATTGTTTATTCCAATAATATATTTACAGTAAGGTACAATAATATAACTCAGATATAGCTTATTGCTAAAGCGAAGAAGCGATAAGAAAAGAGCTCCGTTTCCCCAGTGACGGCCTCTTATATCCCATGAGCCCCACCACTCAACTGACACACACATACACATACACACATATAAAAGTGACAGTTCACACAGGTATGCAATATTAACTTAGTTTCAATTTTCTATAAAATATTCATTAATGAATAAGTTACATTCCGAATTATATTCAGTAAACAAAATTATAACGGGAAACATATTTTTGTTGTGAAGTTGCATTTTCAGAACATAGTTCTGTGCTATTTAATACAAATCAAAATGCAAGCTTACAACAAAACTGTGTTTTCCATTATATATAAGTTGTATTAAAGTTACCAAATTTAAAATGAATGAATTTAATTAAATTCTCGCATCTCCTGTCGGGTTTTACTCAAATGTATTTGAGATTCACGGTAATATAAAATTGATTGCTTTTAAAATTGGAAATGTATCAATTTTAAATATTAATTTGAAATTAGCAAAATTAACTTTGTGGTTAAAATTCATTATTTTTATTTGTCAACTTTGTTTTATTAACCACTTATTGAGTTTAAATACATCTTCCGGTTTCGAAAAATACCATTTTCTTCTTCAGGATGTACTGACTTGTAAATGTAAGTGATTAATAAAACAAAGTTAACAAATAAAAATAATAAAATATTACAGAATATAAGTTCAAAAATTTGTCGATTATGTATTCGAGTTCTATAGCAAAAGTGAAGAATGCGTTCTTCGGATAGGAAGGTAGTCCAAGTTCGAATCCCCGTAACAACAAAACATTTTTTCGATAGATAGATTTTTTCTGTATATCTTTCTAGTTGATTCATTTAATTTGTAACCAAATTATTGTTTAAAATTATAAAATTAATATTTGAGTTTAATTTACTATCTTTTATTAGTAACTTTTAAATTGGACGTCGAATGCATCCTCAGACACAAGACGATCTGAAATTTCGTGATGGGAAATTTGCAAGAAGTTATGTATTTATAGATACCGATTCGATGTTTTGATTGGCGCCTTCTAATGGCATACTTTCCGCTGCAATGACTGCGCTGACCCAGTTGGCCATGAAACATGATGCATGTGTCATTCAAATTGCATTATTTATTTTATCATCATCTTCATTATCAGCTGTTTTCTATTCACTGTTGTATGAAGGCCACCCCAAGTGTCTCCCATTTTTCTCTGTCCATTGTTATTCAGTGGCATGTATTTCCATAGAATTTGATTATTTATATTAGCAGCCTGTCAGTATCTTGATTTCCCTCGGATAATACTAGATAACTGTATTTGTTCAGTGTCTGTCCATCGTCCAAGCGATGTGTCCTAAACATTACCATTACATTTTATCTGTTAATTTTGCCTCTTAATATAATAACCTTCTGCGCCGATCGCGATGCCGACTGCCACAGGTATATTCTTGTACACGAGTAACAGTTTCGAATATGAGAATTTGCAATCAAACAATCGGCAGTTTATTAAATACTCAAATACTATAGACAGGAGCGCCTCATATATATGATATTCACCGCACACGCACACACACATACCTATTACTTCCCATGCCGCGTACCCACAGACAAAAACACACAAATACTTGCACTCGGACCTCACACTTAATGTGATGCCCAACATGTAATTTAAATTTATTTTTAGAAACGTTAAAATGTTTTCATTATTGAAAAATAGGTTTTACTGATCATTTATGAATTGATGGCATTCATTAAAGTCCTGGAATAATAATGCAAACCAATTATTATAAAATGGCTCTATGAGGTGACGCATCAATTGACGGATGCATGAAAATATGTATGCAAACATGGCAAGATTGTATGCTAAGACAAAAGGTGTAATGTTCTCATCAGCTTAAAACGTTAAATAATTAATAAAAACTATACGATAGAATAAAACCAGCCCTAAGGTGACTTAATAAATGTTCATTGCTGCTACAAGAAAGACATAAAAATAATGAAGATTTTATTCCAACCCCAACGAAGCTTATTCGGTATCAAAAATGTATGGATTCTTTGTATAATGTAATTAAATTTCCAATTGAGCAATTCTATTCATTAACAGCCTGTGATTTCCATAGCCTCCCTCCAAGCTGTTGTATAGCTGGGCTAATCCCTTGCGAGTAGATTCCTAGAGGGTTTACTAGACTATTGAGTTATGCCATATCTAAGAAAATTTCGAACGCATAGTCTCCGTTCAGACTTTTTTCTATAATATTAAATCTTCTTCTTCTTTCCTTCTTCGTGTCATTATTGACATATAGTGATCTCAACCATATGAGACTCTGCTCGTAAAGCACCTCCACAAGTCTCGGTCCTGGGACACCCTCACTTTAATACATAATGTGGCCAAACAATTATGGAACAATATTTTGTTTACTGTTGTCGACAAAGCTAGCTGTAATGGGTAGTTTCAGGATTAAGGCATTCGTGTATACAAATACATATAATTACATCAAAATTAGTTTAACTTTATCAACAATAGCTTAAATAGTTTAATAATTTACTTACTTACCTATATTACGTTTAATTTCGACAATTTCCGGTCGCCATCTTTGATTATTTGTTTTCCGATTGATAATATTTGGTTTTTTTAAATTGTTGCCCAGAATGACAAAAATCACTGCAGAAGACCGTATTCGGATCAAAAATTTGCGAATTGAAAAACGTTGGGGTGTTTGGAAAATAATCAAAGAGTTTTAAAACAAAGTCTGGTGTATAGCTAGACATTACAGCAGGACAGTGCTCCATCTCACACAGCTAGAAATACAATAAACTTTCTTCGTCGTGAGAATGTTAATTTCATCGAGCCGCGTTTAGGCACCGAACAGCCCATATTTAAACCCAGTAGATTATGCAATATTAGGTATTTTGATGATTTATGATTAGCTAAATATTGTGCAAAAAAAATTACATTAAGAATTATAATTAATTATATTATGTTTTGAAATAACTCATGTGTTACGAGATGTTCTCACTGTTTTGGGCCACCCTGTATATATGTTCAATTTAATGTTTCGGCGAGCACTAATACATAGAATTAACATCTATTCATATGTGTGATTGTGGAGTACTACAAACATATCTCTCAAACAATAAAATTGATATCTCTTCCAGATCAGATCGCGTTTTTAATAGACGGTTTCCTTTCCCGACATTTTGGCAAGCTAACACATGCCATTGTCAAGGTTTGCCTCAAAGTTATCATATAACCGTACTTGTTCGCGGGAGGGTAGAAATCATGCGGGAGATTAAAGGAGTATGTACTCATTCTGTACTGTTACGGAAAATATTATTGTATGAAATTTGTACAAAGTCATCTTAAGCTTCGAAATAAATATTTGCGAAATAATCATTACCCGTCGTTATTTTGCATTTTTGCTTCAGGCCCTAAATAATGTAATATAAATGTAATGGATGTTTGATAATTTAGACTCAATGAAGAAAGGTTTAATAACAAAACAATAAATAATTTATATTTAGTTTAAATATTTTTAAATAATCAATTTCTATTCGCCCCGACGGGTCAGGTTACACAACACCTCCCCTTGAATGATTGCGCTAATGCCTCCCCCAGGGATTACTCCACAATCCGAAGGAGATGGATGTCCTTAGTGCCACTTGTCACCACTTTCAAAGTCTCGTTACGGTATTGTTCTGTGATGGTGGCTTGTTTTATTCGGATTTTTTTTTCTTTCTGTCAGCATTAGAAATAAAACAATAAATATAATAATTTCAAAATAAATTATAAAAAAAGGTGGCCGATATAATACGTTACCATTAAAGCACGTATGTGTAGTCCT
The DNA here is from genome assembly GCA_031772225.1 of Eubasilissa splendida. Lineage (NCBI taxonomy): Eukaryota > Metazoa > Arthropoda > Insecta > Trichoptera > Phryganeidae > Eubasilissa > Eubasilissa splendida. Next base: position 5,790,037 of record CM062862.1, read on the forward strand.
TTTTGAATTTAAAATGAAATAATCATTAAATTTATCGATACAGCATATTATATGTTTTAAATATTGTAGAATTTAGTTTTAAAATTGCAACTTGCACAAATAAAGTGATATTTATACTTTTAAAATTAGCAAACTTTGTGGTTAAAATTCATATTTTTATTTATTATCTTTGTTTTATTAACCACTTAATTGAGTTTAAATACATCTACCGGTTTCGTAAATACCATTTTCTTCTTCACCGGTAGATGTATTTAAACTCAATTAAGTGGTTAATAAAACAAAGATAATTAATAAAAATAAAGTGATATTTCATAAAGATTGTAATTGTGTTATTTATTCCTATATCACATTTTTTTAAGAGAACCACATTGGCCTCGTTTTATTTAAACAGTTGAATATATGTTAGCAGTATTCAAAAATAAAGTTTTGCGAAAGATGGTCCAGTTTATGATAACCATTCAGAGAATCAGGGAGATTAAACGTTGGAACTTTTAGGGCGATAAAACATCCCAGATATCATTAGCAAGATGAATGTGCAAAGAAGGTTGCAGTTGTCTAGATACGTAGCAAGAGTAGATGCACAATACCTCCTTACACAAGCCAGCATGATCAAAACCGAGGCCAAGATAGGTACGGATGGTGATTCAAACTCACCGCCATCGTTGCTTCAGCTGACACCGACACCGATGACATTTATATCTAGGGTCTAGGCTTCAATGGAGAGAAGTCGTCTCCAGTCTGGTCCGAACGCTCGCCGACGATACTCCTTCCGCTCTGCCACGACAAATCTTGCTCTGCCATCGAGCGCCGCCGACTCGCTCCTCTCACTATTCATACTTTATACTTCGCTATCTCCTGTACGCTTCTTTTCCTATCTCTACGTCTACGACAAACTGCTCGATACCACCGAAGCATCTGTCATATCGACGGATCTACAAAAGACAGGCGACTGCCCAGTAGACTAGACCACAACTGTCAAGGAATAAGTACCGCTCTGTAGTGACTGGCCAACTTCCATCATAAATGAAAATAAATATCGTTTGTAAAAAAATTGAATGAAATTTCTAAGATGTACGAGGGCGAGTTAAAAATTATTAAAATTAGTTAAAAATTAAATATTATTTAAAAATAGGTATTTGAGATTCTGTAAAAATAAGGTAGATGGCTCTGTCAAATGATGGAACGATTAAATGTATTAATATCAAAAAGGTAACATATAGGGTCGAAAATTGTCGCTAAAAATAATGTCGCTGTAGCTTAGTTGGATAAAGCACCTTCCCCGGTTAGGAAAGAGATCCAGGTTCGAATCCCGGTGGCGCAACAACAATATTTTTCAATAAAATTGATTTTATATGTATATCTTTATAATTAATATATTTAAAAAATTATCTACACTTTCAAGGTTTATCATACTGCCTTCACTGCATGCGTACGACTGTGATAACGTGTGCAACATTTGATTCATATCATTTCATTTTCATTCTGACTATTACAGTATAAACATGTCCGCTCCGCTAACAGTTTGCACCAAGGAGGAACAACGACCAGTGATTCAATTTCTGTGGTCGGGCAGTGTGAAAGGGACTAAAATTTACCGAAGACTTTTATCACAATTTGGAACAGTGCTTTTTCACGTTGAAGTATGTTTTGTGGATTAAGAAGTTTAAAAGTGAGCGGACGAGTGTGATGCGCGAAGAAGAAGCAGGACGTTCATCAACCCTTACTACGAACGACAATATTCAGCAAGCTCGAGAGACGGTTCTAGCGAATAGGCGAGTTAGGGTTAGTGAGGGTGGGTCTTCATTGAATATCAGTTATGGTTCTACCCATCAAATAATTCATGACGAGCTTGGCTTTCATAAAGTCTTTGAAAATCTAAATAAATTGTACAACGAAAAATGTACATAATTTTAGACCGTGTGAAAAATGTCGGATCATGATTGAAAACTTACATAGTTGTGAGTCCAAAAAAGGTAGAACCGAGGTTAAGATTATAAACGATTGTGGTCATGTATTGGACTAAAAGGGTTAGAGGTCAACACTGACTATCTACTTCACACTCAAAAATAGAAGTAAATGATTAAATAAACAATGGATGTAAATAAATTAACCTTTTTTATCTATATTAATTTTTTTTTCTACATCGTATCTTCATTATAAAGATGTTTTTTTAGAGGTATAAACCATTAAAATTAAATAAAACACAAACAAATTATGATAATGGCCATGGTATTAGCTTTATTTTTAAGATAATTTTTGCTATTCGTGTTTATGAATGTTAACAAATCGAAAGTGATGGTATTCGAGAAGGAGGAAAGCGAGACACCGCGCTAAATACTTGGAGGTAATGAATGTTTGGAACAAGTAGATGAGTTTGTGTATTTAGGAAGTATGTTTGATAGAAACGGAAAGGCTGAGAATGATATCGAAAGGAGGATGACTGCAGGAAATAAAGTGAACGGCGCTTTGAATGGAATTATATCTAACGGGAATTTGTCAACCGAGGCAAGACTAGCGGTGCACAATGAAGTTCTGGTACCGACACTGATATATGGAAGTGAGGTCTGGAGCTGGCAGAAGAGAAACAAAAGTAGATTGAATGCAGTGAAAATGAGATCATTTAGGTGTATATGTGGCAAATCTATTTATGACAGAGTAAAGAATGAAGAAATAAGAAAAGAATGTAAAGCTGATGTTAGTATAGTGAGTAAGATTAAGAAAGGATCACTTAGGTGGTTTGGTCATATGGAACGGATGAATAAGGAGAGAATGGTAAGAAAGATATATGACGCAAATGTTGATGGCACCAGAAATAGAGGACGTCCGCGGAAGACTTGGCACGACCAGGTAAACCAGTTAATGGAGGATGGTTCTGTTAGAAGCCTCAACAATCGGCGAGCTTGTATGAGAAGATGTATGAATGTGGATGAGGTGAGAATTATGTGTCAGAACAGAAAAGTGTGACGCTCTATCCTCTCTGCCTACCCCTGCGGGAAAACGGCGTGATGGTAAGTAAGTAAGTGTTTAAATATGATTTCGCGCATATGGGCGCCGCGGCTTGCTCGAATAAAGTGCAATCTGAAAGTCCAATTTTCGACCAATTTTTGGAGCAGCTAGGCCGTATATCGGCAATAACGCGACGAATGTTGGCTTCCAAATCGTCTATCGTCTCTGGTTTATCAGCGTAGACAAGCAATTTTACATATCTCTACAAAAAATAATCCAAAAGAGTTCAATCACATTATGTTGGAGCCCAATTCATAGGTCCATTTCTTTTTTGCGGCGCGCGTTATGTGGCATGTTGCGCCGTTTTGTTGAAACCACAGCTCTTCCACATTAATGCCAATCAATTGGGGAATGAAAAATGCTCCACTGCAGAAACATCTACTTCGTCGCATACTGTACGATGTCTCTGTGGATGTGTATTACCAATTAAAAAGATCAAATTGATGCGAAAAGGATCCTTGGTTATTCGGTTTACTTGCTCAGATGGACGATTATGTCGACCGTAAAATAAACGTAGCGCAGAGTAAGTTTCGTGAACTGAACCACGATTTTCGAAATAAATTTGCACAATTTGCAAGCGTTGTTCTGGCGCAAGTCTATTCATGGTGAAACGTCAAACCATACTGAACACAAATCAGCTGTCAAATTGTCAGTCGCTGGAAAAATTGTTGCCAATTTAAAAAATAAACCATTAAAAAAACACCCATTGTTAATCCCGGTAGCAACTGAATATTTTTTCGATAAATAGATTTTGTCTTTATATCTTTCTAGTTGATTCATTTAATTTGTTATCTAATTATTTTTAAGGTGCATTTTATAAATTGAAGCTACGTTTTTAATGTTAAGTGAGAAAGATCCGAAAAAAATATATGGACTATATTGACTTGTTGGTCAAAGTATAAAAATCATTACATTTTTAGAAGATAGAAGCTTGTTACAAAAAAGTGTAACTGATAAAATGTGATTTATGTGACAAATCAGACAGAACTAATAGGATTAATGGGTAGATTAGCTGGCAGAGCAACCTACAGTCAGTCGGTAGAAAGGTTAAAAAAATCAGAACATATAGTTCCGTGATGAATAAAATAAATGAATTAAATTACAGAAAAAATCTAATTTTAACTCTAATTTAAGTTATGTCTGAATTCATTTTCAGCGCCGATAAATCAGCGTTTATTTTCAACATTCCTTTAAACCTTGCATCAATATAAAATTCCATTTACATGCAAGCCTGTAGGCCGCTACCAGCCTCGCTAGGTATATATAAATTACCTGTTCTTAGGTAGGTAGCCATTAGGTTCCATTAGCTGGATAAGTTGGAAGTGAGGTAACAAATTTAATTAAATGGTAAAAAACAGAAAAAAACGAAAATCAAAAAGGAGACAATAAGTAATATGAACAAAGTAAAAATTTGTATACAGGCTAAAAACATGTAAGATGTAATATCGGCGTTTATTTCTAAAAAAACATTCATCAATATTAAAATCCTTAAAGTAACCAATACATCAGAAAGTTCAAGTGTTAATACTACATTCCATTTGCACGCAAGCCTGTTGGCCGCTTTCCACCTCTCTAGGTACATATAAAGTGTCTGTTCTGATGGTAGCCATTAGGTTCAATAAGCTAGAATATAAGTTGGAAGTAAGGTAACAAATTAAATTTAATAGTAAAAACCAAAAAATCATAAAGAAGACAAAATTGTTAATGCAGACTAAAGACATCTAAGAAGTAAAAGAAAATAAACAAGAAAAAGTGTAAGGACAAAAAAGAATGACATAAAATGAGTAGCTTTGATCATTTAAGGAACTCTTCCAGCTGACTTCTTCCAATTTTGAAAAGCCATTTCTTTATAAACACGCAGAATTGAGGATGCGGTACCGTTGCCATGTCTCTCGTGGTAGCTTATTGTATATCATATCCTATAAAATACGCATGTCTTTGAGCAAATGAGGTTTTCGTTAACAGGACAACTAGTTTTCTTTGAGTTGCCTGAGTACATTCAGAATGTGTGATTATTTATAGTTGAATACTTAAGCAATACTTAAAATTTAATCGATTTCGTTTGTAGATAGATACAACTCTCTTCCTGTTACATACCTACCCCTATTTAGATGCCACTTAAAAGGGTTGAGGAGTTGGTGCGTGAACTAAGCAGGGTGCAAAGCCTTCCAGTAACGTATACACGTGTAGCTATAAAGACAAGGATTTTTAATCCTTCATTCTGCTCACAGAGTAGCGCTTACCACAGCCTAAGTGGTGTGACATTTTATCACGGTAGGCTCACCGCAGAAAGGCCCTCGATTTGAAAAAGGGCGTACGGTGACCACTTTAACCTTCCACGTCCTTGTATGTAATGTGAGTTAAGGCACTTGAAAGGTGTGTTTTAGCGTCGAGTACTACAGAAGCGCCGCACCATTGGCCCGTTAAAAAAACTTCCTTGTTTTGCATATTAATCTTTGAAATATATCCGGTCACTATGATATTTTGGGTCACTAGAGGGTTATTGACACTCACGTGGTGGATAGTGTATGGAAGAAAGGGAATATAGGAAATTATGCATGAAACAGAAAAGCCATCCAATTGTTTATTCACAACTGATCATTTCAACAAACTTATTCATTATCGCGTGACAGATTTTTAAACATGTAAAATGTATGTAAACTGTGATTGTGTGATTGGCATTCGATTATAACGATGAATTAGTTTTTAGTGTATCAGTGATTGCTCACGAAAGTACGCATACTCGGTAATACAAATCACAGTCACAATTACAGTTAAAATAACAGTTTAATTGGATTAAGTGCTGTAATCTCGTGTGACGTAAGTTTTTCAAAAATAACTGTACTATGCTCTCAAATATTTGTCATATATTTCAATGTAATGCTATTTATTTTTCAAATTTTCACTTAATAGAATTCATAAAAAAATTAATGTAATTCAATACGAAAAATTAATGAGCACGAACATCATACAAGAGGAAAAGATAGACTGAGACGAGACGAGACGAGAAAATATAATCTCAAAAATCGATGATGTACAGTGCCATGAAAATTTTTAATGATAATATAACAAATGAGAAGAAACTACTAAGCAAATTGTGTAAAATAAGTTTTATTAGAAGAACACATTCTTATTGTGAAGTTGTAATTATTCAGAACATAGGTATGTGATATTTTAACTAATATTTAAGATAAGTTTTAGTAAAAATGAACATTTTTGTCTAATTTATGCTAGAGCATATATATATTTACATATTTATTAACTATATAAAGAATAAACAAATAAATATGAATGAGCTCTTTCGCTATAATCATTAGTTTCAAAAGTTTATTTTATCTTAAAATAAAATAGAGAATATAAGAAAACAGATTAAAGTATTTTTTTTATATTTTTGAAAGCAGTTATTCCACTTATATTGTACATATACTAGTAGGGTTTGAGCCACTGACCTTTGGTGCCAAGACTACTCAACTACACGACCCATAAATTAACAAAGCACAAAAAATAAACTTAACAAATGACTTATTCGTTCGGCTTATCTATTAAGTTAATCAATGTTTGTAAACTCATTGTGTATTAGGGTATATATATTATTATTAAGGAGAACACATTCTTATTGTGAAGATGTAATTATTCAGAACAGACGGTCTGTTATGTTTTAAATACTAATAATGGAACGACAGATGTATTAATTTGAAAAAATGTAACATATAAGTTCGAAAATTTGTCATGAAAAATATTAAGTGTACCTCCCCGGATTGAAAATAGAGATCCAGGTTCGAATCCCGGTAGCGCAAAAATAATATTTTTCCTGGAAAATTGATTTTATATGTATATATTTATAATTAATACATTAAATTTGTATATATATTCACTTATTTTTAATTAAATTTAACAAATCAAATTTTATTAAATATTTTTGTTGAGTTCTGTTAGTTTGCGACGATTAAAGCCATTTTTAAACAGTGGATAAACCACATACAATCGACTTATTTAAATGATTTTAGTTACCCCTTCCTCTATGGGTGGTAATTGGGTGGTTTCGGTGGAACCGATTTATATTAATATTCTTATTCTCAGAGGCATTACTTTATCATTAAAAATTTCCCGTCAATGTGTATAATATTTATGTTTGCTAATATTCATATTGTTGTAAAATTTTTATGTTAAGCTTAATTGTCAATTTTTCCGTTTCTGTAAATGATTAGTTGAAATATTTTATAAGTGTATCTATTTATTTTAACTACTGAGATTACCCCATTGTGATTGGTTATTTTATCTTGATTTTAGATTTTTTTAGCATATTAAGAAGTGGTTTATCCACTGTTTGAAAATGATCTTTATCACTGAAACAGCTGTAACATCTAAATAATGCTTAAGCAAACCAGCAGAGCTCAATAATAATACTTATTATAATTTGATTTTTTAAACACAATAACAATAAATATATATTCACATTTATATTATACAAGCTTACTCGTAACCAATCACGATGCATAAATAAAATTAAATGCCCAGACTTTTTAAATTAATTAACAAAATTATTCACTTAAACATTACTTGAATCAACCCTTGATAAATAGAAAATATAACAATAGTTGAAATTTCAAAATAATTTTTTCTTTCGCCTGAAATTAAATGTATTTTTTTGCTTATTGATTATACGCCTAAAAATCTCAAGAAACCATATCATAAACAAGATGTGAGATGATTTATCGAATTCTATGATCGTATATATTGGACACATTATTATCTACAATTTTAGTATACATATTCATAAATTGGCTGATTGAAAATATACAAACTAAACAACTCATATATCATGTTATGAATAAAATAATAAAACTCTCCGATAACTTCTAAATTGAAGTCTTTATTGCCATCGTATAAAAACAATAAATATTCTTCGAAATCATATAAATATATTAACGATAATTTTTATATATTTCTGACTTCTGAAGGAAATGGCTAAATCTGAGACAATGGAATTGGTATTTTTGGAGAGGTGAATGGTTACTTACGCGTTGCAATGAAGGTATTAAACATGTAAAAATTCAATACTAACCTCCTATTTCTATCACCATCTACCGCAAATTACTGGAAATTTCTTGGAATAAAATCAACGCAATACAATTTGTCAAAAAACCTAACCTAACCTAACCTATCCTGGAACTTGTTGATCTAAACGTATTTCTTTACTACTTTACTCAACCATATTATACTCCAACGTAGATTGATGAAAACAAATAGAATGTATGACGAAGATTAATTGAAGAAAGCAGTACATTTGCAGTGCTTTCAATACACACCTGTATAGGGGAGAGTGGGGGATTTACGGACACTTAAAATGGAATTAAAATAAAAACTAAACTAATGGAGACAATCAGTCATTATTTATTTAATATTAATGTATATTTTTTAGATTTTAGGAGCAAAGTAACATATAAAAAAATATTTTAAAAATAGAGTTATATTAAAAAAACACAATCTTTGCTGTTCGTATTTACCCAAAACCTTTGCGGTATTTTCTAATGAATATTAGCAAATAATAACGAAATAGGCTTAATTACCACTACAACTGGTGGGATAAGATCCCGTGGACTGTATCTAGAATAATTTTAAGTAGTTGACGCAACTCGAATTGGAAGTCTGAAAGAACATAAGGGCAGATGGCCTACCTTGCTTTGAAGACCTGAGTTGGGCGTCGTCTTCACCTCTGATTGACGAGCACGTTTATTATGCCGAACCGAGATATCAATCACTGCACTTCCGGAAATCTGGAATCCACGTCCTCTGCGCGGTCCCAGCGTTACGCACGGCGGCAGAAGGCGGAGCATGATCGTAATAAGTATGTGGTCCCGTCGGCGAAATAGCAAGTAATGAATCGGCCAGAGCGGGACAGGTATAGATTATTGGATAGACGAAAGGGGACAGGGAATAAGTATTCGACTTGCGTCAACAACAACTATCACAATTATATCCGTTTGAGGAATCGCCACCAGTACAGTTTTTATGTACTAATTTCAGCACACAAAATTAGCAATAGTATTTTTTTTCTCATTCTAATAACTCCTTCCTTTTTTCTAATATATTTTTGAGAAATTATGTACCTTCAATCATATTTGATAGAGTGGTAAAACCAGACGTCTGAAATTACCCCAATATAAGCCTAAGACCTAATCCAGTGAAAAGTTGTATGAAACCAACATAATTTTAAAAACATTAGAATTATATACACACAGAAAATCAATAACTAAAAAAATATTTAATGACTTATCTTGAAAACCTTAAAGACTTTTCGGCGACTGATTGAATTGAGTTTGCGCAAGCAACATAACAACAGGAGGGGGAAGGGGCTAAGGAATGGTTGTATAACAGTGTCCTTAACTACCTGCCGTTTGCAATTATCCCACTGTCCCTTATACTTGATACCATATCTAAACGTATATAATTGTATAAGTTATTTTTAGGTCTAGACAGTTAGATATTCTTCTCTGACGATTCTCAGAACCCTCTGCCTTCCTCTTACGTCATACACTAGTCAACCTTCATAAAATGAAGACCGTACGCATGGTTGTGTCATTTTCATGAGGTTAGTTGCCATGTTACCTATCAAGCTTGCCAGGAAGGTTGATAGGTGGACCTTCCCTTGGTCGAAGGTTTCAACTGTACAGGCGCCGGAGGCTCACCTTTCATCTGCCCCCTTTCGCCGTATTTGTAGGAAATATACCCTTAGTATTTGCAACACGTATGTATCACTACGCACCGCCGAGTCCTTTCCAGTCTTTTACACCCTTTTGGTTCTTAAAATTAGGTCTCTATATTTTACGATGTTATTGTATTTTTTTTATGTACTATTATTTTTATTGTGTACCTATTTATTGCTTCTACCGAGTATGTATTGATTTTTTTATGTATTGTTCCCATAATATTGTATATAATAACAATAACAATAATTCCTTGTTGTTTATTCAAGCGCTCTACAGACATTTAATGCCAAACCATAACGACCAAATGCAGATAACAATAACATTACGGCCAGCGAAAGCGGTCATTTATCCTCAGCTCATCATTTAGGAAATACCTCAAGCGAGCATCTCCAGTTACAAACTTTATTTGTCCAAGTTGACTTTCTAATCGTTTTGCTTTCAATTGTGAATAGATCTGTATCTTTTATAAGTACTGTGTTAATTAAAAATCTTACTCTAGCGCAACATACATCACTCGCATATTCCACACTCATATATACTGCGACATAAATCATCACACGTGAGATCTGAAAAGAGATAGGACCCTCAGTCTCACTATTTTTAAAACCTTCTGATCCGAAATACATAACCTTCAAATATTAACCACTCCATCCAAGTGACTCAATGACTTAAATTACACACATTTCTAATAACTAATTAGTATGTTCTAAATATTGTTGGTTTATATTCCAATTAATCCATAAATTTATAAATAGAAAAGATCAAACCCTAACACAGATAATGAAATAAGCAAGACCTCAAAAGTATTAAAATCTAAATAAAATCCCGCATCACTGTGCATACGAATTCCTGGAAAATTCCCATAAATAATATTTTTGAGGATAACACTTACTGCCCGATGGGTCAAAACAAAACATGTCCGGCAGTAGTGGATCATTTTAGACCCACCTCAAGTTTTCAGTTTTTCAACCGTTTTGTGGGAAATTTTTTATAAATATTTCATTTAAATAAGATTTAATGAAATGGCATGATGTGCCGTAATGTTTCTGCTAAAAAATTAAAAAATATTACGAATAATGTACATATTCTCACGCATCAACAGACGCCCTACACAGCCTAAATACAAACATCCACTGGGCATATAATCTTCTCGTTGGAACCCGAACAAAATATATGGGGTAATTACAGGGGTTACGATCTGTCCTCGGCTAGCTTAAGTGATCACTTTATATATATAACGTTCACCAATTCTCACCCCTCAATCTCAACATTTATCAAAAATTTTGATAGTTGTATATATGTTAGTACGTAAACCCGCTTCGAGTACCACTACACCGTCGCCATCTACGGATCAAATTTGATAATTCATTTTTCCTTGAAACAGCATATATGTCAACTCAATGAGAATTAGTTTTTTTTTAAATTATTTAAAGCAATATTAGATATGTTTTTGTAGGTAAAAATCCAGTAATTTTGTATTTTGGACATATTCAAATATTGCTAAAAAATACACAATCTATGCAGGAGTGAAATGATCTCATCATAGTCTTCGAAAAAATAGGAATTTACCATCAAAAAATTAAATTATAAAATTATTACTTACGTAAAAACAAAAAATATATATTTACCTTAAAATAAAAAGATGTACAAATCTATCTATCGAAAAAATATTTAGTTATTACCGGCTTTAAATAGAAATAATATACGATAAAATGTACATAAGTCAATTATTTGTTATAAATTTAAATGATTAATATGGCGTAATGATACAGCATTCTTTAGGCAAAATAATATTCCGGGTACGTATCATCGTTTCGCTATAGCGAATTTCTAACTTATATTCTGTAATCATTCCTATCGATACTCCTATTATTCCATTTTTAAAAGCAATTAATTCTATATTGCGATGAATTTCAAATACCTCTGATTTAAAGCCGTTAGGAGATGCCATATAATGGAATAATGGACGTGTCAATTGAAAATATTACAGAAAATTTGTTGAACATGTATTTGATTATTATAGCGAAATGATGAACTTATGTATATTCCAGAATAGGAAGAGGTCCAGGTTTGAACCGCGGCAGCAACTAAATATTTTTTCGATAGTATTTTTCTGGATCTAGTTGATTATATTAATTTCTATTAGATTTTTGTTTTAAATATCGTAAAACCATATTCTCAAATTCCAACTTCACAATAAAATATGATTTAAATAAAACATATATTTTTTATATCGTTTAGAATTCCAGATGTGAGTTTGCCACACGGCGCCACTGCGCTGTTTCGTTTTTTATTTCTAAAAATATTTTTAAGATTTCTTTAAAGGGGATAATATTTTTGTTCACCAATCTAATACATTATTATTCGTCCTCGGTACGAATAAAGCAAGGTGTGTTTCGGCTCGGCTATGTGTTCTGAATATCGAGAAATGTCTGTCTGATTATTTTCTTTCTTTATGGATTATTTTTTTTTAAATTCGATCTCAATCTGATTTTTGAAATAAAAAATATTAACTGTTAAAGGTGAAACTTTGTGGAAATCCATTATTATTTTGTAAATTGAGTTAAAACACTTTTTAATTCCAATACAATTTTTATTGTGTTAAACATTAGAACGTTTTCGGGAACATATTCCCATTATCAATAATATAATTCAACTAAAATTAAAAACAATTTCAGACAGTAATTACGGGTCTATTTGGAGTTAACGGAGGTGGGGTGGAGTTAAATGGATAAGAGAGGGGATGTAAAGATATTTTCTTCACGTTTAATGGAACACTACGACAACTAAGTAACCTTCTTACAATATTTAACTCTTAAGACAAAAAATATAATTCACATGTGAAACAGGAAACAACAACAAACTGAAATTTTGGATATAATGACAATATGTGAATATTTTAACTCCACCCCCACCCCCACCACAAACTCCAACAAACTCCGCATAAACACCGCATATATTACTGTCTGAAAATGTTTTTAATTTTAGTTGAATTATAATATTGATAATGGGAAGATGTACCCGAAAACGTTCTAACGTTTAACACAATAAAAAATATAGTGGAATAAAATGGATGTTTTAACTCAATTTACAAAATAAAAATTATTTACTAAATAATCTAAACTTTTGAAATTACCTACTCATTGCAACTTCATTACTTAACTAAATATTATTATATTTCCGTTGTAGAATTATCCAGGAGGCTGTAAAAACCTGGTTTAACTAAACCCGGTTTAACTAAACCAGGTTCAAATAAACTCGGTTTAACTAAACTAGGTTCAATTCAATATTGTATCTGGCTGATGAATAAATGGTTCAAAAGCATATAAAGTAGAAGTATGAACGAGTAAAAATTAAAAAAAATTTGAGTAGTTGCTATTTCAGAACATGGTTTTGTTATATTTTAATACAAATTAAAATATTCAAATAAAAAATATTTCTTTACGTGTATTACTCAAAGGTATTTTGGAATATATCATTTCAATATAATGTTGTTTTTTTTTTAAATTGAGTAATAGATTAATCAATTATAACAATATACAGAATATTAGTTCTAAATTTGTCGTAAACGTAATTGATTGTTGTAGTGAAACGGTAACACGTATCTCCGAATAGAAAAAGGTCCCGGTTCGAATTCCGGTAGCAACCAAATATTTTTCGCCAAATAGATTTTGTCTGTATATCTTTCTAATCGAATCATTCAATCTATGTCAGTTAATTTCAAAGGCAGATATTATATTCACAATGTAACACGACACACTTGGTGTCATCATTCAAAATAAATACCAATATTTAAAAATAATATTATACATACAAGTATACATTAGTAAGTGTGAGGAAAGTTAGAGATGTTGGACTACATATCAGTATTGCCAAAACAAAAACAACTAAACCCGGTTTAATTAAACCATATGTACTAAAAAAACATTTTTTTTAAATAAACTACTTAACAAAACAACATTTTTTTTTACTTTTGAAATTAGCAATATTAACTTTGTGGTTAAAATCCATATTTTTATTTGTTAAGTTTGTTTGAACAATGATGTTGTTATGAATTGATGTCAATACTAACTAAAAACATAAATTATTGTTTCATTACCAGAATCATTTTTAAAAAAAAACAATTATTTAAAAAATAAATTTAGTACCTAACTCAAATTGTTACTTAATACAATTTTACTCGAATAATTTTTAGGAAAAATTTTAGAACTCGTAGTTAAATTTTGACAATTTTGCATATAAGCGGTGTTGGTCACAAATTAAATAATTCGGAATCGTTGGAGATAAATAAAGCGTGTAAAACTAATCAAAAAATTATAAACAATCAACTAAATTTAACTACGATTCCTATTCTAAAATTTTTTCCTAAAAATTATTCGAGTAAATTTGTAGTAACAATTTGAGTTAGGTACAAAATTTTTTTTTTAATAATTCTCCAAAATTAAAAATGAAATAGGTACTACTATAAATAACTAATTTATTTTGATGAAATCAACATCATCTAACGTGCATCCTAGTGTACACCAGGTAAAGCAACGAAAAAGTGAAATTTCGTTACGAAATCATCGGAATATCACATCACACCTCTCACTAGTGTCGCTACACTGAGTACAATACACCCACGGCACAGTAATACACGGCAGTTTGTGTTTGTCTCTCGCTCTGTCGCATATTTGTCCGATAGAATGCAACAATTAAACACCTCCGTTATTCGATGGATCAGTGCAATGCTGAAAGATCTGAATATGATGACCTTTAGGCAGAAAATATATTTTAATACAATGGTATTTATTTACAAAATCATCAATAAGAAAATATCAGCAGAATTCACACGAAAAATTGATGCAAATCAGCATGAGCACGAGCATCGTACAAGGGGAAGGGATAGACTGAGACTGCCATTCAGGAGGAAGGCTAAATCTCAGAAATCGATGATGTATAGTGCGATGAAATTTTTTAATGAAATGCCAGAAAACATAAGAAAGGAAGAGAAATTGAATAGATTTAAAATGAAACTAACTAAATATATAAAAGATATGTTTTAGTAAAAGAAAATACTTTAAAATAAATTAGAAATAAACTATATAATATATTCGTATAGGATTACAACTTATCTCTTATTTTATCATCACTAATGAACCAATGATGCTGTTTTTATATGTCAATATTTTATACAGTCCATCAACTCCAATACTGCCGAATTTAGTACCAGCTGTTCATTTCCTTCTTTCGCATTCGTAGACGACAATCCTATGTAGGTACTTCACGTGCAGTGTATTCAACAGAGGGAAGTTTCACTTCAATCTATCGTAAGGAACGGGGTCACTCACGAATTTTGTCAGGTGCTCACGCACACGACCCACATAGAGCGCACATAGTGCGAACGAGATGAAACATCACAAATTAGAAAATATGACTTGACAAAGTAACCACAGCCTTAATCAGGTGGCGCAACGCTTCCATTTTGAAGTGCTGAAAACTCCAAAAGGCCTCCATTAAGGGTAGAGGGTTAGGGAAAGGGAGGCTCTATTATTTCATTTTATCGCACCCCTGGGAAAGTAGCCCCCCAGCCCCCGCCCGACCGGGCCAGTGTGCGGGGCTAATACTGAATTTGGTGAGGCGAAAAATCGTAAATTACTAGCGCGTGCTTTTTGATTAATATTAAATATAAAACCCATCTCCGAAAACTAATAGTGAGATATCAAAATTATATGTACATATTATTTTACGATCATGTTTAGTTACATAATATATTATATCTTTAGGGTTATATAAACCGCTGACATCAACTCAATTAGAACGTATTTAGCTTTAGCATACAGTATAACTTAACACCTCGTATTCCTAGGGGAATATATAAAGGATACAACATCATATGTTGTGCTCTAACTCATCTTTTAGTATTTCTATATCCATGGACCTTTTATATTGGTCATTTTGGTCAATGCTCTCACTAATATTATATAATATCATTTTTTTCTTTAGCTATCTCATGAGACTCGAAAGCCTATAAGCGATGATAGCAATAGAGAACTATAATCATCCCTTAACATTGCTTTTGTTTCTTACCTACCTCTCTCAGGTTTATCAGTTCATGTCGGTTTGTGTGTGAGAGCTTTGTGAGAATTAACCGATTCAAATGCTTGGTCTCTTACGATATCTAGCGGATGATTCTTTCTTTGTATTTTAATCAAAAAAGTACATTACTCTCTCCTACTCCGTCACACTCATCACATCACATCATCCTCACTCCTTTGAAATTAATTAAAACAAATTTAGCGAATAAATTAGAAAAATATCCAGACAAAATCTATTTGTCGAAAAAATATTTGTTTGCTACCGGAATTCGAACCTGAATAATATACGGAGATATGTGTTACTATTGCACTAAAATAAACAATTACGTTTACGATAAATTTAGAATTGATATACTGTATATTTTTATAATTGATAAATCTATTCTTCCATTTTTAAAAGCAATCAACTTTATTTTGTTATGATATATATCCTAAATACCTTTGAGTAATACATGTTAGGAGATATCTTTTTAATTGAATATTATAATTTGTATTAAAATGTAACAGAACCATGTTCTGATATAACAGCTTCTCAAAAAAATGTATTGTCATTAAAAATATACTTTCATTTTTACGCGTTACATCAGCCGAATGCAATATTTCACTACGTTGATGCACGTTGTATTTACTGCTTCGCGATCGTACCAGATTCTGCAGAACTTTAGGGAAGTTTTCTCGTGCACAGAGATCAGTGCTGTATCTAACAGAATCCACGTAGCAAACTTTTCGAATGTCAATAACTTTTAACTCCTTCCTCTCTGGACAGCGAAGTATCTGTTAAGAGGCATTCTACACCTATATTAATCTAGTTTATACCCAGTAGAATTTCGTATTAAATTTACTCATTTCACTAGAGTTTTGTGGAATTTTGGAACACATTTTAAATTTAGGAAAAATAATAGATAACTTTTCATGCCCTTGAAACATTAAGATATTAAATTGAGATACTGAGCATTAAAGTTTAGAATATTCATTTTTCGATTTAAAGTAATAAAGTACTTGTAACTGATTTCGGTCACGTTACGAAATATAATTGTTACATTTAATTAGTATTCAAATTAACTTTTTTTTTTGTTATCTCCTAAACTATTAGGAAATTTGATATGTTTATAACAAAGTTTTAAAAAGACAATTATTATCAGAATTTTGATAAAAAAATGACAATTTTGACCAAAATGTCAGATGTTACATTGTTATTCCAAAGTTACGGATTATAAACATTAAAATAATTCTCGCCATTCGTACGTCGGTTGAAGTTTTAATGACGTCAGCCATTTGCGCACACATTTGTAATGAAATAATTCTCTAGCATTTTGACTGGAATACTACTAAATATGAATTAAATGTATTAATTAGAAAGATATACATATAAAACCAATTTTATCGAAAAATATTGTTGTTGCGCCACCGGAATTCGAACATTGAATTGATAATTCTGGCGTCTGGCGTTACCCATGCTACAGCGACAATATTTTTAACGACAAATTTTCGAACCTATATGTTACCTTTTTGTTACCGTATATGTATGTATGTTATCGCCATCGGAATCGGTCCACTATCAATAAATGCTCTTGGTAGTATATTTATGCGAAGAATTTGTGGAGGATGACTAAGAATATACAATAACAGGAATCAGCACGTTAAAAATTAAAGGTTCCCCAAAAACTGTACCGAGATTGATACCAGGCGCTTCTAAATCTATATTTTTGAAATCAAGTACCTCTCATATGTTAATCCAGTGTTCTGCCATCTTATCTACTCTCTTCGTGGACCGTGTTATCAAATTGTCAATAGATAACACTAATTTGTTTATGTCAGAATTTAATACACATACAGTTCAAAGGCGCAACAAAATTGTGGCTAAAAAACTCAGACCGAACGTATGTTCATAGCATGGTCACCCCATCAATATGAACAGATACAGAGTCAAGACTTCAGACCCAACACCAATGTGTGAGCAACCTGTGCATGTGTGTGTGTGTTAAATTACATTATACTGTATTATTTAAACCTGTTAAAATGTATATTATCCTTATAAATTTCAAGTAGGTTTTAAACTTCTCAATATCAAATATTAAATCATATTTTGTTACGTGCACTTTTTATTTTTTCTTTTATTTTTCTAGATTTATAGTTGATAAACAAATTATGTATAATAATATTTTTGTTGATAAAAAATATATAATGTTTGCCAGTGAGGCGGACATTAAAATACCAAATGTACTTACAATATGTAATATGAAACAATAATAAGATAGATTGATTTATTTTTGTGATATACTGTATCATTTATGCAATTTTAACATCAAATATTATTAATATGTTTATTTTTTTTATAAAATTAGTTACTCTTGATGAACCAATAATAAGCCACCTTTAAAAAAGAGCTTCAGATTTCTGTAAACTGCTACTATTGTTTAAATAAATATCAGATATCTCATAGAGACGATGCTATGTTTATTATATTTAATAGAAAATATATAGAAATATGGGGTAATTACAGGGCTTACGACCTGTCTTCGGCTGGCTTAAGTGATCACTCTATATATATACGTTCACCAATTAGTACGTGGATTCGGTTTGAGTACCACTACACCATCGCCATCTATGATAACTTAAGTCAGCCGAAGACAGGTCGTAAGTCCTGTAATTACCCCATATTTCTATATATTTTCCATTAAATATAATAAAAATTAATTCGTCTCTATGAGATATCTGATATTTATTATGTAGGTAAAAATCCAGTAATTGTCCTTGATCATATTAAAATATTACTTGTATTGTACTTATTTCACTGAATTGATAATTTTTTCTTTCGAATCAGATAAACATGATCTATACGGGGGTGGTAAGGCACGTGTATATAAAAAATGTAACGTATGTTTATCTCTTAAATTCAAATGATCATTCATTTGGAATAAAGAAATATCATTTTTATTACTGTCTCATACAATATAGACATATAGCCACTATCCGAATTGTCTTCGCCCTAAGCCCCCGTCGTAAAAGTGCTGACGGCTGGAACAATGAAGGCTCTGCAACCCATCGCCCGTAGATTATTATTAAACATTGAGAATCCATAGAACCGAATGTAGCTTTTTACGAGCACATCAAAGCCACATTCATCCCCCTATAACCCAACCCATGTAAGGGCTGTTTGTTAAGTTGGCACGGGTAGCACATTTAACAATGTACCCAAATTTTTCGAATAATGCCGTGTATCTACCTACCTACGCACAAAAAAAATCGTATCAAGTTTTATTTTCGTATGTTTTCTATCACACAATTGAAGTATGACTTTTCAAATACACCCACCTCGGAGAGTTGGGTTCTGAGAAAATTAATGAAAAATAATCCAAACTAGCCGGGTTATGGGCATTTTATGAGTGAACTCTTCGACTTAGGGCTTGTCCGTGGACCGTGGTGTTTGCGCTCAGGTGAGGCAGACGCCGGAGCACATCCTCTGGAACTGTGTGATGATGAATGATGCACGTGAGATCATGATTGCTGGATTAGAAGGAATAGGTCATCGAATTCCCCGAAACGATGACCTATTAAGAAATGAAAGGAATCTCGGACATTTCCGGGATTTATTAGGGTGTAGGTCTCTCGCTGGGGGTTGCTGGGATGAACTATGCCGGGAAGAGCAGTGGCTAGAAAGACTTAATGAAGCATTCGACTGGCTCTCCCTAGCACCTCTTGAGACATGGATAAGGTGATTTTTTGCCGGACTGTGGCCGAGTTCTGCGACAGCAACACATAAATGTGACGTCTACCCTCCCCATTTGGGGGTGTATGATTTCTATAACTTATTTCTGGCTGTTCTGAATTTAATGTGATAACGAGTCTCACGTCAAATTGTACAGGTATGGCTCTGGTACGATGATACCGGAGCCAACCGATGATGGTATTATGATGATAATGTTAATAATGACTGAATGTAATAAAATAAAAAAATATGTAATTATGACGAATCGAAACGAGAGTAAACTATTCGGTATAGGGTTTAAATAAATATATTTAAAAAAAAAAATATTCCATCTTTGTAAGTTTGATTTTAAAATGAACTAAAACGACACAAAAGTATCATTAATAGACAATTTCTACGGTAAGATCTCTCCCTTATCATAGACAGAAAAAAAATGACTGATGTCAATATTTGATTTTGCTAAAATATTAACCTAGAGATATTAAAAACACGTTTGTTTTTACAGACCTGACTGTAAGGCCATAATGAAACTACCGAAGCCGATGCCGGCATCCAGAAAGTCACAGATGTAGACGGGGAATCTTCTTTTTTTGCATTAAATATTTATTTATTTTATAACTAATTTTTGGAGGCGGTGACTCAAATTCATCGCCACCATTTTCAGCTGACCGATAACTCGAGTGACATCTACATCCGATGTGCGAGTTATTTCTTTCTGTTGATAATATAATAGGACCGTGTTACTCAGTAACGTCAGATCACTACTTACATGTGCTGCTAGCTGGTCCTCTGATGACTCTTGTAAATTTTTATGTTATAGTTTTGGTCGCTCTCCACAAATTCCTAGCGTAAACATCCGGGGACCAGGCTTCTGCCTAGAGAACAGTTCAGCTTCGCCGCTCATCATCGGGTGCCACCAACACGCTCCACTAACTCTTCATATTCTGCTCCTCTCTCATCTCCTGTACTCTTATTTTCTATACCTTTCTTAATAAACGACCACACAAAAAACCGCGTCTCATTTCACCACAAATTTTTACTGTACTTTAAAAACCACCTATCTTTTTTTCAAAACGAACATGAATGATGTCTTAACATAGGCCAATTAGAAAAAATACATTGTGGCGTGACAAATCACATCTCTGTAGACACCGCATGTGAATGTAGCATTGCAAAATCTCCGCCCCAATCGGACTAGAGGAGCGGTCCCCTGGCGGCAAATGGGAGAAGCTGGTTGGAGACACACTTCCGATATGGGACGGCAGCGGGACGCTGCACATGGCGGAAAAAAGTTCATATTTGCGACGACATGGCATTTTTGTATAGTGAATCAGGAGATAGATATTGGACATTGTAAATTTCCGACTGGCTGCAATATAGACCAGTTTCAGTCCCACGAATTGGGGTTCAACTCTGTGGTAAAATTCCTGCTCTGATGTGTCCATCTGTGAGAACGGTTTTCTCCATTGCATCCAACTATATAGTCGTACGATATAGGTCACTGTGTAGTGGATCGTAACTAGGGTTTTCAAGTCACGAATAACGAAGATTTTTCCTGTAGAGTCGATAATTTGTTATATATTGTTGCCACTCTCACTTAAGAGTTATTCTCTGTATTGCGTAAAGGCATAGATGCTGGAAGAAACAGGATATTCGGAAGGAGATTTGCATTCACCATAATCCAGTTCTTCTAACACCTCCAAGGTGGACTGTAAACTTATAATTATCACTATCTTCGTTCAGGAGTCCTAGTCCTTTTGAATGCAGTTTATAGACGCGACCTCTCAATTTAACGCTATACTCCGATTCATTAATTACCGTTAGACTGATGCGGCGGCGTGCCGGGTGAGGATAGGAGGGGAGAGGAAGGCACAGTACTTTAGTTTCGTTCAAGAAAAAACATATGTCCCAAACACTCTGCATTCCTTATAGTTGTCTGTTTTAGTGTATTGAATTTATAAAAAAGCAATGCAGTTTCTTTAAATATAATGTGTCGTATTTGCACTATACTGATCCATTCCGTCCTGTCCGACAAAAGATCCGGCGCCGCACCAAAACTGAACTGGTTGGTGCCAATGCCTTCTGGCGCACTTAAACAATATATATAAAAGCAGAAATTAATAAACTGCTTTAATTATTATTTTTTTAAATATGCCTTCTTCCAATTGATGCGCTCGTGACTAAGCACCGTGGTCTAATGACTAAAAAGTCTTATCCTGTAATGCGAACTGCTTGCTTCTATTCTTCGCGAGTGGCTTCGTATATCCAGAGCTATTTAGCAAGGCTCCAGTCATGTCTCGGACTGTCCATCTTATTGGAGATTAACCTCTCGCTCCAGGCTGTCTCCATCTCTTTTAGAAATATGTCCAGTTCGACCTTTGTAACAAGATTCTATGGATCGCCGATCGCTGTCTTGCGCAAATGTGAACGCGACATATAAAATCGGTATTTTCCATTATCAACCTATCACCTCCTTCCGCATACACAGAACACGTAAATAATAAATTTCAAAAATTAATAAACATTTTAAATATAAATTACTTATATTAATCAGAAAGATATACATATAAAATCAATTTTATCGAAAAATATTGTTGTTGAGCCACCAGGATTCGAACTTGGATCTCTTTACAAACCGGGAAAGGTGCATTATCCAACTATGCAACAGCGATGATATTTTTAGAGATAAATTTTCGAACCTATATGTTACCTTTAATACATTTAATCGTTCCATTATTTGAAAGAGCCATCTACTTTATTTATCATAGACCTATGTTTTGAATAATTACAATTTTACAATAAGAATGTGTTCTCCTAATAATAAACATTAATTATAATAGTATTTTTAATGATATTTTTAAAAAATCTACAACTATTTTTTCGATTGATAAATTTTGCTGTATATTTTACAAATTGATTAATTGTATTTGTTTAAAATAAAAATATTATATAATTCAATTTTGAATGAAAACACTTTTGTCGCGAAGTTGAAATTTCAGAATTCAGAACATAATATTTAAAACTATTTTATATTAATTATTAAAATGCCTATTCACAAAGTTAAATACAATATTGTATCTGTAAATATGTGTAACACGAGGCTAATATTATATTTCGAATGTATTATACTTAGTTAGGTATACATATTTGATTATGGTCTATTTTAATCGTATTTTTTTAAAATTGAAAAGTCAACATCACTGAGCTTTCTCCGAGTATTTCAAAATATAATTCCATTGATGGGAAAAATTGAATATCGTATTATTGACTCAATATGGTTATCGAATCAAAGAAAATACATCAATATTTTGCTGCGAAATATTCCGGGTTACCCGAGTCGTTCGGGATCCTGAGATTCTGGAATATTTCTGTAAAAGCTTAACCCAAATAAGGAATTCTACTTTAGTTCTAAATTCAATTTGACAACTTAAATATCATAGAAACTCCGAGCCTCACGAAGAATCATCTACAATAGAATGGCGGCGGGACTGACGCAAATATGGTGTGGGGACAAAATTTGTTATTTTGAAATTATTATACACAAAATAAAGACTATTTCTACTTTTAAAATCAGCAATGTTATCTTTGTGGTTAAGATTCATATTTTTATTTATTATCTTTGTTTTATTAACCACTAAAATGAGTTTAAATACATCTACCGGTTTCCTAAAATACCATTTTCTTCTTCAGGATTGTCATAACTAACTAAAACATATATTGTTTCTTTGACAGAATCTATTTATAAAAAATCTATTTTTTTCATAAGCGTGTAAAACTAATCAAAATATTATAAACAACCAACTAAATTTAACTACGAGTCGCATTCTAAAATTTTTTCCTAAAAATTATTCGAGTAAATTTGTATTAAGTAATGATTTGAGTTACGTACTAAAAAAAAAAATAGATTTTTTAAAAATAGATTCTGTCAAAGAAACAATATATGTTTTATTTAGTTATGACATCCTGAAGAAGAAAATGGTATTTTTCGAAACCGGTAGATGTATTTAAACTCATTTTAGTGGTTAATAAAACAAAGATAATAAATAAAAAATAAATAAAGACTATTTCCTCGTTTTCATACACTTTTTCAGATGTTGGTTTTTTAATCTTCTGGATACTTTAACAAACTGATAATGATTTGTATAGAGGTGCGTGAAGGTTGTGTATTAATAAAAACTGCAGTTATATTTATTCCAGGGAACTGGTTATAAAATATATATATATATATATATTATATACATTGCGTGCTATTTACTAGTGTATGGTAGACGTGACATACATATAAGTACTTATAATATAACGTATAAACACATATAATTATAAGAACACGTGTTTTTACATACTAAAAACGTAGAAATTAGTCGCATGTTGGCTTGCAGGTGTCCTTGTTAACCGTTAATTGTGTCGCACAACAAACGTCGTATATGGGGCATGGATATAAATATACATGTATCAATAATTATTCATTCAAAGAAAATTACTTTTGTGACATAAAATTTAATCTGTTATTATACTGCACCATTACATTCTAGTGTCATCCATTTTTTTTTATAAATTTGCATTCATTTATAATCTTTCTATTTTGTGTAATAGATGACACTAAAGTCTAATATTTGTCAAAAACAACTTGGTATTGGTTTATCATGTATCTCCATTTTTTATTACTGGAAATAGATATAAATTACACCACTGGTGCATTGTTAAAACAGTATAATAAATTATTTCCGCATTGAATATAGATTCAACGGAAACATTGGCCACCACCAGTCGCATAATGGCAACATTCGGCCACGAGCAAGCAACGGGCGAAAGCCGATTTCTTTTCTACTAGGGTAATATTTTTAGATAATATTAAGTTAATTGTTAATAAAAACTGTTTTAATTGTATTTTATTTAATTAACTTCATTCCTATATTAATAATAAAACATTCTACCGATAAAGATATTTAAAGGAGAATAACTGCAGAGAAGAAAGTGAACGACACATTGAATTCAATAATTTCTAACGAATATTTATTTACCGGAGTCTTGGTACCTACATATGATATATATAAATGAAGCCTAGAGGTGGTAGAAGATGAACAAAAGCATACTAAATTCAGTGAAAATGAGATTTTCTAATGTACGTGGCAAATCTATTTATGATAATATAAACAAATTAGAATAGAATGTAAAGCTAATCATAGCATGAATTGTGAATTGAATTAAAAAAGAGTCGTGTTAAACGAATGAATGGTCGTGTTGATAGAATGAGGAGAGAATGGTAAGAAAGATATATAACGCGATAGTTGTTGGCATCAAAAATAGAGGGTGTCTGCGAAAAACGTGGCGTAATCAGGTAAACATATACTAGAAGATGGTCCTATTAGAAGTCTTAACAATCAAAGAGTTTGCTTGAATAGTTTTATGAAAATGAGAGTTGTATCTCGGGATATAAGAGTGTGGCGTACCATCCTCTCTGCCCATCCCCGCGATTAATTAGTTGTATGTTATATAAAAATGAATGAAGTATTCATATCATGTATATTGACACATACAGATAGGATGGGCGTTAAAATATTATAAAAGGTGCATACTAAATGACTGAATAGTTTTAAAAAGTCATAACTTGTTCGTTTATAATTTTTTAGAGATTAAAATGGTTATATATAATGTCCAGCAACGAGTGAAACTTATTAATTTTTTCTAATCCAGTAAAATATAAATTAAACCTTGCGTACGGTCATGGGATGGGAAATGCAGTGGAAAGAGGCTGTATTTGTGAGCAGGAAAATGGTGATCATTTAAGAGATGTTATTTTTCACACAGAATATTGAAAAAAAAACATGAATTATATTTCCAAATAAAATAATAAAAAAATAAAAAATCATGTCTTTGAAAAGTTTATTTTATTTTATATCATTCAGTCTTTCAGTGGCCACCCTGTATTATATAACATAAAATATTATACAAGTATAATAAAACAAATGATATAAAATAACATAAAAGTTCTGCGACAATGTAACATTCCAATTAAGTAAATTTCTGACAATAGAAATATATATTTTTATATTTCTATTACGTAAAAGTTTATTCAGAATAGAAAATATATAACTTATTCGTAATCCCTAGGAAATGTACACTTCATTTCAATTTTATATGTCAATTTACTTTCGAATTTCCTAACCCGTGACACACAGAAGGACATTTCTGTGATATTTTACGAAAAATAATAATATAATCAGTTTGAAATGAAGGATATAATGCTGTTTCATGATATTTTGTTGCTTAAGTTAGACCACCCCAATTTACTATAAACAATCATCATTAGGGTTCCAACCCCTTTCGGCAGAAGTAATGTCCTATTTCACTTAAGTAAGCCTAATATTAACATTGGATTAAATAAAGCTTCTAACGGGATCTATAAAAGTTTCTGTACAAAATTCAATGCTTCTGGGCCTATTCTCATGTCTCTAGTTTCAATGTAAAACTTTTTTTTTTAATATTAAATTATATCATTTACTTTATAATAAATAATATTAACATTTTTGCGTACATGTTACATATATTATGTTGGACAAGGAATCATTGGGAATTTATAGAATATTTGTGACTGAATTTGGAGGCAATAGGTATTAGAATTTTCAAAAGACTCGTCGCCTCATCGCAACGCTGCATCAGCTTCCCAACTACACGTTTGGACTCACCTAAGCTATGATTCTATGTTTGTCGCACCTAAGTCAAAACAGAGTTGTGGGTCGACTGTTCACGGCGATCAACATAATCACAATAAAGCACATCACACGTAGTTGAAATCACAATTGATATAAATAATTGGGTGATTAATAGCAAACGTGTCCCACTCATTTGCTGTCCAGATAGGTTCTGCTTGACTGATAAATTTTAGCGAGGGGGCAATAGATGGATTATAAAATGAAGGTGACATTTAAACTATAAAAGTATGTTCACGTTTGTATTACGATACCGAGCATATTACAATTACATCTTAACCATGTTTTGATTTGTTTTAAATTACTTAAGAAATATGTTATACAAATTATTTATATGAGATTAAATAAAACACAATCACTTTGTATGAAACCACGAATATTAGTATACTCCAACTGATTTCGCTTAGCTCAAGCTTCATCAAGGCGAATTTAATACTAACAATAAATACAAAAAGAGTACACTTATATATACGTAAAGAGGGAGATAGATATACCTATATTAAGAATAGTGGTAGGGCAATTCTTAATAATTAATTTAATTTATTCATTTGCCCCATATTAGGTATGTTTCCTTTCAAAATAAATTTAATATCCATCAACATTGTACTTTCCCCTTCCTTAATATTTCGTCTAACTGTATATGTATTCTGTCTCTCTCTCTTTCACATGTAATTTTATATTATGTCCCTTTTTATGTATATATAAGTGCACTATTTTCGTATTTACTGTTAGTTTTAAATACGCCCTGACGAAGCTTAAGCTAAGCGAAACGTGTTGACATATAATCAAATTCATGGTTTTATACAAAGTGATTGTATTGTATTTAATCTAATATGTCAAACTACAAAGTTATTACTTTCTACTAAAATATAATTATTTATATACTCGTATTTGATCATATATCTATTTAATTTATGTTTCTGTGGTAGGTATGAATGACGGAAACATTGTGAGTGAATTAAGTGTGGAAGAAATAAAGTATGAGATAAAGCATAATATCAAGAATGCGAAGGTTGAAGTGTATAATAACGTTGCTATCGAGTATATCTTGAATCAATATTTAGATTGAAATAGGGCTGTCATTATGCCTATCTATAAAGGTAAAAGGTCGCGCATGGAATACGAAAACTATATAGTTTTAATATATTGAGCTCGGAATAACTTTTAATAGAAATAACAAAGACGGTGACAAAAAAAGCGTTGAAGAAGGAAAAAGCGTATGTCTGCCTTATATTACTCGGAAAAATTGCATGCTAATAAATTAGTTAGCTAGTTATTACGAAAATACGCGATAATAAAAACTAAACATTACAAAGGATTTTCTAATCTAAGAATGGTCTATTGTAATATATTAATACCATGAGTATAAAATACATGATCTAATTTACATTTATGATTCAGTGCACAATTTTTTTATTTTAAAGTAATTTTCGCATGCCTTAATATTTTAATTTTCTCGTGACGTATTTTCAATTATTAAATATAATAAATTCCCTGTTTCCGGTTAAAGTGGTAATTATATATTTTTTTGGTTGATTGAATTTTTAAATTGTTTATTAGTAGGACATTCTCTGCTAAGATTTTGTGGACTAAACCTACTACCTATACTTTATATAATTTCAGTTATTCTCTACAGATATCCGAACCATGCTCACCTACTTTCAGAGTTATAAAAATCTTCTTATCTCATGCATAAAACAAAGTTGGTTTTTATGCCAATATTTTGAGATTCTCCCGACACTTCCACCGTAAAGCGTACTTCCTAGGTGCCGCTAATACCCGGTCTCCCCTATTCCGTGTTCCATTACCGTCCCAGCGCGCACCCACACCAGCGCGCCGCCAAGGTTCGGAGTGGGGAGAGTGGTGTTCCATAAAACCAACCCGGGATAATGCGTTTTTATGATTATGCCCAGAGTTTCAGGAAAGTCTAAAAATATGTATAGGACAAACGAGGCGTGAAAAGTGGGCGAAGAATGGACGGCTGATTTCTGTACCGATATTCGGTTTTTTGACTCCGGCTTGTCAAATCTTTTATTCAGAGGCTTTATGAAAGGGTTACTCACGCAAGCGAATCGTGTTGAGTAGGTTTATCACTACACCAGCTATCTATGACAGTATTATCTATGTATTTGAACTACCTTTGCCGTGGAGATATATTCTTAAACCAAACTACCAAAAAAGATAACGAAGGAAACACCGAAGGGTGCCACTCTATCACGGAGATGTTATGGGAGTTATGCACTCCCACTTCGATTCCACTCAGCGAAGCAATGCGTGCATTAATTATTAAAATCTACAAAACTTATTAGGACTTCATTCTGTTTTGTCAGTTACCTTGTGGCTTTAATAAGAATTTAAAAAATATTATGTACTTTAAAAAAGATAATGTACTATCAGCTTTACCAGGGTAAACGCTCACATGGGAACAGAAAACGCTTCAAAGACTCCATTAAAGGCCAACATGAAAAGCGATTCTTGGGAAATAGGAGACATGCATATTGGGACATAGGAGACTATCTGGAAGGCACAGTGTGGATACAGCGGCATCCAAAACCAAATAGAAGGAGATTTCATGATGTGTTAATAAACAAATAAACATTTTTGGTACCTACTCGATATTACAATTTACTCCATTATTTTATAACAATCCACAGTAACACACATATATTTTTTCTATATATTTCCCCTACTAAAGAGTACTGGAGTCACTTGCCAGTAGTCAGACTTGCCACACGTATTTGGACTTTGATCATGTATGTAATGTGTCACCGAGGCAAGTCGCCGATCACAATGGTGGATGATGACGGAGTCTGACGGAATAGAATAGGAGCAGGAAACGGGTGGATGGATAGTTGAAAAAAGAAGGGAGTTGAAAATAGGGAATAGGGAATTATGAAGGATGAGAGAATCCTTCAATAGCGGACCAGGGTGGCTTACGGGATAAGAAGGACAGCTCGACTCACCTGACGATGATGATGATGCCATCTCCTGCTTATCCTTAAATTAACTTCAAAAACAAAACTGTCATGGCAAAACTCAGCGGTATATGAACTAGTGATCCAACACGAAATGCTCACACGAGGACACTTCCTCTCCAAATCTCAACGAATTTGATGAAATCAAAAACAAACCAGTCGAGCCAAAGAAACAATGCGAACTGGTTGGGAGTGGGCTAAGGGGTAGGATCAAAACTAAAATTGATGATTTTTTTTTATCAAAAAAATTATTACGAATATGGGACATAATGCATATTGAATTAATGTCCGAACGATACATTACGTATTTAATATTAAATACATAGCGTACAGTACCTATATTTGTATTTTATTTTAAAAATAATTAATTAAGTTGTACATTTGTACATCATTTCACTTTATTTGATAATAAATTAAACTTTTAACTTTAAAAAATATGTCGTATTGTATTATAATCCCACCCCGCTGGCCCATTATTCCAAGCCAGTAGCGTAACGATGTCAATGCAGTCTGTACGGTGCACTGGTGCCCACGTTAGATAAAACCCGATACATTTGGTATCAGTAGTTTTACGAGTATCGATATTTTTCCCAACACTAATATGTAGAACTCGTGAAATATCAAATTCATAGACTAATAATTGTTAAAATCCACTATAGCAACTTTAAAAAAACTTTCTCACATGAATTACGAAAATTCGTGAAAACTCGTTATTGATGTGTAGAGTAACACCCCCTTAATATGTTGGATTACGAACCAGACGATAACCACAAAGTAAAAATCACCCTAAAAAAAATAATTTCAGACTTTTATTATTTTCTAAATTAAAGTATGAAATTTGATACCAATTTTATTATTTCTATTTGATGGAGACAATATTTCCTGACTAAATTACGTGTTGAAAATGTACAAGGAATGTGTGCCTAATCTCAACCATGTCAGAGATATAAGCATTTTTAAAAAAAAACGTAATTATGCAAGTATTTTGACTAATTGATATCATGATATCCAATGTTCATTGAGCGCATAGGACACAATAAGAAGATTGGTCAGTTTGGTTTTGGCCCTATGTGGCTATTAGGTGAGTCCTAACACTGCTATATCACCACAGATACATTTTGCTATTAATTTCGAAGTACGTAAATTTAAAGCTTAAGATGATTTTGTAAAAATTTCGAACAAAAATATTATCAGTAACGGTGCAGAATTTGCACATATTCCTTGAACTTTTTTGACTCATAATTTAATCAGGTATCCATTCATATAATATTATAGGCCAAGTCTTCTACACCCTGTGTATATATATATATATATATTATAGAGAGAAAGTTTATTTGATATCTCGCTTAAATTTGTTGGTCCTGAGAAGGACCATTGCTATCCCAACGTTACGAGTAAATCTCATTACTCATCTTCAGGATAAACCTTGCCGATGAAGTTTCACACTAAAATGATCGTGAAAAACGTATTTCCATGCCGGCAGATCAGCGCCAAGTGAAATCACTATTCTTTACTTTCTATAATTTGGGTATTTACGACCCAATGTTTGGCTTCTGGTAATTCTCTAATTTAAATTATTATTGCTGTTATTTGTTTGTGCGATAAGGTTCGGGTTCGGAGAAATTGATGTTAATTGGTTTCTAATATTGTTATCAATAGATGGGGTAATTTGTCTGTTTTCTAATATATTGAGCCAGGAGTTTGGAAGCCGGAGCGGGATATCCAAAAAACATTATCTCTGACATTATACTCAACCCGTGAAAACCTCAAATTTATCATGTATAAACAAGGATGTATTTATATAATGAGAAAAAACCTTGTTAGAACCACTGTTTATTGGTATATCAACATGCTTCGATACCTATGGTCTCTTCTTCAGGGAATAATGTATACTAAAACTAAAAATACAAACATAAATAAAAACAAAACTATTAAAGTATAGATGGTGGATGAGAAACTATTGTGAAAACGAATTTAAAGGGTAACGATTTTCAAAAAAGATTTGATTATTTATATTATTTGAAGAAGTAAAGGTTAAAGGTTGTTTTTTCTTAGAGGGTTGTTTTTCGAATTGATAACACTTTTTCCAGTGACAGCCAATTCTACAGCTAATTTGTACTAAGTTCGGTTTACCATTTCACCATGAATAGACTTACGCCAGTAAGGCCATTGTGCAAATTTAATTCGAAAATGGTGGTTCAGTTTGCGAAACTAACCGTGCTCTATGTCCATTTTACGGTCGATATAATTGTCCATCCGAGCAAGTAGTTTAAATAACCATGGTTTTTTGCACCACGCATACTCTAATTGATAATACGCATCCGCAGAGACGTCGTACAGTGCGCACCGAAGAAGCTGTTGTTTCTTAAAAAATGATGCCAGCCAGAACGTTACAGTCAATGGAGATCGCTATAGATTCATAATTACTGACTTTTTCCTTCCTCAATTGAATGGAATTAATGTGAAAGAGTTGTGATTTCAACAAGACGGCGCAACGTGCCACACAACGCGCGCCATAAAAAGGAAATTGACCCATGGATTGGTCTCCAAGATCATGTGAATTAACACCTTTGGATTATTTTCTGTAGAGATGTGTGAAGTCGCTAGTTTACGTCAATAAACCAGAGGCGATAGATGACTTTGAAGCCAACATTTCTCGCGTTATTGCCAATATACGTCCCCAGCTGCTCCAAAAAGTGGTCGTAAATTGAACTTCTATATTGCACTTTATTTGAGTCAGCCACGGAGCCCATATGCGCGAAATCATATTTAAACACTAGTGGTATAAAGTTATCTTTCCATTAAAGTCAATACTGTGGCCATTACCATGATTTTGATGTATTTTATTTCATTTTAAAGATCGACATCTCTAAAAAAAACATCCTCTATATATTTCTTTAAATACACCACTGATTCAAGCCAAATCGGTGTTTACCAACCACTATATTTGTGTAAAAAATAAGTATACTAAAAATATATTTACAAAAATAATTAAACTAAACATTTTTGTGAATAGTACTTTACAAAGTACATCTTTAAGACATTAAAATATATAGTATAAGCAGTATTTTCGAAATCAACAATCTTGTACCCTTGTAGGACGAACAGATGCACGGGGTAGGTGGCGGGTGGTAGTGCTGACGTCCAGGATACCATTCAGATACAGGGGATGAACCGGAGTCTGGCAGGACCGCTTCCCGCTCACTGAGGAGCTTTGGAGCTTATCCTCTCTCTGTAAGGGAGAATAATACACATGTCCTGACTTGCAAGAGAAAAGAGGGATCTTTTATTTTTACATTAGAGACAAACTGTTTTACGATGGAAAACATTACGACGGGAAGTTTCGGGAATTTACTTTGTAATTTTTTTTTCGTAATTTAACGTACGTACTTACATAAATATTATCGTGGGACTCGGAAATTCATGAACGCAATATAGCTCCAAATATTTTGTCCATGTCAGCAAGGATATTTTCACATAAAAAAATGAGAATATAGGGGTTGACTTTAAGTTGTCGAGTCACTCGGATGGAGTGGCTGATGTTTGAAGGTTATGTAATTCGAATTAGAAGGTTTTGTATATGGTGGGCCCTAGTCTGTGGAATGCCTCAATTCTCACACGTGCGGATGTTCGTCGCAGTGTATATGAATGTGGAATGTGCGAATGAGTATATATGTTGTGTTACATGTGGACTATTATAACAGCATCTATGCTGGCCTGCTAACGTTTCAGCCGGATAGATTACAATCCATTCTAAATGCGGCAGCACGGATAACACATGGAGTTTCCAAATTATCTCATTTAACATCCCTAGAGTTGAATTTAAATTGTGCTGGTTGATGTACAAGGCGACACACAACATGGCGCTTCTGTATCTTCAAGGGCTTTGTATCCCAGACAATTTGAATCGTAGACGTCAAACTCTCAAGTCAGCCGCAAGAAGGGTTGTAGAACCGACCAACCGTTACCAGAAGTCTAAATTTAGTGAACGGGCATTTGCGGTGGAATGCTCAAAAGCGTGGAACTCTTTGCCTTCCGTCATAAGAAACAGTGCATCAGAGACTTTATTTGAGAAGAAACTAAAAACGCACCTTTTCAAAAAGTCATTTTCATAAGTGAAAATAACAATTTCTAATTTTAAGAACAAAGATAATTGTAGGATCAAAAAAATGTATGTGTAAAGTGCCCTTGAGGTGAAAGTTTTTACGTAAATGGCGCTATACCAATTATCCAATATTATTATTATTATTATTAGAGCGAGGTGTTTAAAATAGTATTTACAAAAGTTGGCGTTTATCGAAGGTCAATTCACAATTGAAAGTACAATTATTAGAAAGTTATCTTGCAAAAATACAGTTCGTAGCTGAAGTGTTTACTAAAGGACGGGACAAGGAGAAGTGATTGGCATTCGCTGGCTGGTGTCTGTCTCGATGTATTATTATCCGCGTTGGTTGGGCACGCTTTTGATAAACGGCCAGAAACATGGCAACTAATTTGTACAGCAATCATATATTAGTAAATAATTTTAAACAAAAGTTAATTTTAAATCTGTTCCAATAATTATGAATGTGGAATATTTTATAACGACACTTTTATTTTTTTAATTTAATATGTATTAGAAAATATAATACATTTATTACTTTTTTTGATAATTTATGTATAGATGTGTATAGATTTATTTGACATCAGATACAAATTGATAGTAGTCTGTAATTGTTCTAATTGTGATGGGAAGATTTTTAAAAAATTGATGCCTTGATAAATATAGTGATTTTGGATTGCGGTATATTTTAGTTTTGGAATATCAATTTGATCTCTCGAAATTCGCTACTAAAGCTTAATTGATATTTAAATTTTGAAAATTTGGATTACTGAATTTTTTTTTGTATGTGTCTATTATGTTGGGTACTTTGAAATCTGTGAAAAGTTGTATACTTAGATTTTTTTTTCTTTTCATTTTTTGAGTATTTCTAATTGTGACATTGAAGTTTTATATGCTCCTCCCTATCCAATATTACCGTATTGTATTATATTAGGTATGTTGTATTACACTTAATATGTAATTTATATGGAAACTGATGAACGATAATATGAACATGCAAATTAGAATTTTTTTGCTATTAAATTTTTGTTTTTGAAACCATTAATTTTCCGTCACTATTGATGTGTAACATCTAGTTGTATCTATAATTAGCAGACTTCGAATCTATCACAATGATTTTGAACGTGGAACATCTTTAGTCGACATCATACTAGATAAGTAGGTACATGCACACTTTTTAACTGAAGAAAAGATGTATGAGAGATTAATGTGAGAATGTAATTTGACATTATTTTGCTAATATATTTTGGTTTATTTTTTTTTAAATTAAAGATATATACTAATTGTTAAGGATATATAATATTTGGTCGATAGTATTTTATAATATTTTTGATAGTTATAATAATGATCGCTGCAATATTAGAAACTTTGAGAAGAAAAATATATCCGATTTCATAATTACACCTTGACTAAAAGCACTTTGCAATATTATTTCAAAGCGTTTTACTGAAAATAAATACCCATGCTTATGAATGAATAATTTAAAGTGCGATAATTTTTCAAATCTGAAAGCTGTACGGCTTCAAGCCCTACCAGAATCCACGCTCTCACATTTAAAAAAATAAAGTAAAAATGCGAAAACGCGACTTCGACGAATAAACCAAGCAGCGGGAGAATTTTGACGAAAGGGCCGATCCGATAATAATATTTCCGCGTGGGCCCGGACCGCCGGCGCTGGGGGCCGAGCCAATTTATGGGCCCGAGTCGATGGAAAGTTTTATTGTAACAAATTTAGGGCCGCACAAGTGAGGGTGATTTTCTATTCTCCGCAGAACTTTGAGGCGAGACCCGTTTTTGTGAAAAATTGAGTTCTTTGACAAACACCTCGGCCCGGAACCCTTTCAAATTATTTTGAAATATGAAAGAAAAATAAAATATACCCGGTCTGAAAAGGCCTATTATGCCGTGCATAATCGAAAATATAACCTTTTGCCGTGTTGTATGATTTTTTCAATTTTCTAGTAAATTGGCAGATCATGTGGGTTGGTATTACAACATTGGCTACCTGAGCTGAGAGTCGATTTCTGACGATGCAAAATAGGATTTGTGTATAGGTACGCCCTGTATTTGAGTGTGTGGAGGTTTATCGCATTCACTTCACATCGACGGTAATGATACCTGCGACGGCCACAGTCATCATTGCCGCCAACTATCCCTGAACGCACCACACATTTACCAGTGCGTAAAATCAGCCACATTATCAAGCCCGGTACCGACTTCACACGAAACATGCCGAAATCTCCGGGAATCGTTCCTCTTTCCACGAATAGTAAATATTTAATTTGTAAATGTTCAACAATAAACTACAGTCAACATTCAAATTCACAATATATCTCCCCGAGCGTTGGGTGATTTATATAGGCACCCATCTCTCACACAACAGCAGAACCTTCTGATCCAATATATCCATATGGTCATAATTCATATTAACATAATCTTTCCACAATCGCATACCTAAGTACCCCAAAAGTTGATTGTCCCTCATTTAAAATAGTCCACAAAGGTTTTTCTTCAAAAAAACACCAACAAAAATAAAGTTTAAATAAAACAATCAAATTGAACGCACAAACCCACTTGTTGTTCAGATGGTGTCCATACTAATTGACATAACCAATCAAAGCACCCTTGAGGTGAAAGTTTTCACGAAAATGGTGATATACAATTTATCCAATATTATATTATTAACACCAATTTTCTTCATATGATGTAAGGGGTGTTTTTTTTTTGAGGTTTGTTTTTAGAATTGGCAACACCTTTTCCAGCGACAGCCAATTTGCAGATGAATAGACTTACGCCAGAACAACTCTTGCAAATTGTACAAATTTATTTCTAAAACCGTGGTTCAGTTCGCGAAACTTCACTACGTCCATTGTACGGTCGACATAATCGTCCATCCGAGCAAGTAATTCGAATAACCATGGATTATTTTTGCACCACGCATACTCTAATTGATAATACGTATCCGCTAAGATGTCGTACAGTGCGTACCGAAGAAACTGGTGCTGCAGTAGAGCGTAGTATTGAGGAAGACCTGAATGAGTCGAATTGCCATTGTGTACAGCAATTTTTCGACTTTTTTGTTCCCCAATTGAATGGCATTAATATAAGAGAGCTACGGTTTCAACCTGATGATGCAAAATACTGCACAGCGTGCGCCATAATCAATTTATTTAAGAAAACATTAGATGAGCGCATAATTTTGCGTAATGGACCTGTATTGGCTTCCAAGATCGTGTGATTTAATCTAACACCTTTGGATTATTTTCTGTGGGGATATGTGAAGTCGCTAGTCTACGCAGATAAACGACATGGAAGCCAACATTCGTCGCGTTATTGCCGATATAGATCCCAGCTGCTCTAAAAAGTGGACGATAATTTGTCTTCCAGATTGCACTTTATTCAAACCAGCTGCGGCGTCTATATCCGCGAAATCATATTTAAACACCAATGGTATAAAATTATATTTCTAATAAAGTCAATATCATGGCCATTACCATGATTTTTATTTCATTTTAAAGTTCTATACCTGTATAAAAAACACCCTTTACTTATTTTTAAATGTTTAAAATCTTAATAATGTTTTTTTTATCACTAACTAAATTAACTTATGCCTTTTTCACTGCAGGGGTAGATATAACGAATAGAATTCCAATGCTCTTACCTTGTCTACTATCCATTTTCATTCTTCTCATGCAGTACTTACTTAGTTTGTCAGGTCTTTGGGCTCTCTATGTTTTTGATGTCTTCAATACTCACCTAATATATTTTCTTTCCCATAATTTCCTTGCTCATACATTTCACATGACTAAACCATCTCAGCTACCCTTTCTTTTTTATATCGACAAAGCTACAACCAACTCTACATTCGCTTCTTATTTGTTCATTCTTCACTCTATCGTATATAATCAACTTTCAGGAACAGATACCTATCTAAACCTTGATATTGTCAAGGATTTCAATTATCTCGAGTCCATAATGAATAACAGCGGTAGCTGCGAGCCAAGATTTGGCGAAAAGTTATTTGTCCAAATATGGAAAGACCGCGGTATTTCCAAAACAACGAAGGTCAGGTTTGTACAGTCTCTGGTGCATTCCATATATTTATATAGTGTGGAATCCTGACTCTGGAGGCAAGGGAGAGAAGACAGATTGATGTCCTTGAGATGTGGTGCTGGAGATATATGTTGTGCATATCATGGATGCACAAATGTCTCAATTCTGCAGGCCCTCAAGGCGTGACATGAATCCTTCAATTTTTTAGGCATCTCGCGAGAAGGTATGGTAGTTTGGAGAACCTTGTTTTAAAGATAAAGAGGGAAAGGAAGAAAACGAGCACTTCTCTGGTGACAACCCTAAAATCTGCAGGATGCTAAAAAAAGTGGAGGAGCATAGTCAAGAGGACGGGAGTTCATGAAGATCAAGATCCTCAGTCATGAGAAGCCATAGTGGATTGATCGTAAATAGATTTTTCACACATGTGCTTATTATATAGTATATTTTATTAAGTAGTTATTCATTTAACCTATACCATATCATGATATAAAATACTCGTACGCAGCCATGCTGTCAACTCGTGTTACTGTAAGAAATTAGACCTCTGTTAGCTTTTGAAATATGAAAAAATCGTTAATGTCATAAATTTACTATAAATATTAAGCATTAAATATAAATAATATATATAATATTATAATTCGGAGCATTTATCAAGTCTTGTATTATTGCATTATAAAATACAACCTTCCTTTTTATCTATCCAGACTGAGAGCGGCTTCTCTATGTCGTCGATATCGGTATCAGTTAGTGGTAGACTTAAATTACCCTACTTAAGACTAACCCATTTTTATAGCACAAACTGTAGGAGTGTTTGAATGCTCGACCATTATCTTACAGTTTAGGTACGTCTTGTCTTTTAAATGAAATAAATAAATAACATGATAAAATACTTAATAACGCTCATTGGATAGTTAATTATTTTAGCAATATTAAATTCGTCCAAGAACATACAATTACTGGATTTTTACCTATTCAAATAATTTACAAAAAAAAATCAAATTCTCATTGAGTTGACATGTATGTTGTTTCAAGGAAAAAATAATTATTAAATTTGGTCCATAGATGGCAAAGGTGTAATAGTACTCGAAGCAAGTCCACATATTAACATATATACAACTTTAAAAAAAAATTATAGATGTGGAGATTTATGGGGTGAGAATGGTGAACGTTATATTTATATAAAGTGATGACTTAAGCCAGCCGAAGATAGATCATAAGCCCTGTAATTACCCCAGACTTCTATATATTTTCCATTAAATATAATAAAAATAGATATCTGATATGTATTTAGTTAATTATTTATTTATTTATTCTTAATATAGTGCATATATAAGTAAATTTATATATGTTCTTATATAATTACGATCAAAATGTTCTGTTTTATTACTACTTATCATGCACATATTTACTTAGTTTCATTTTGAAACTATGTAGTATCTCTTACTTTCTTATATCTTCTGGTTTTTCATTAAATATCTTCATTGCACTGTGTATCATCGATTTCTGAGATTTAGCCTTCTTCTTCCTGAATAGCAGCCTCAGTCTACCTTTTCCTCTTGTATGATGATCGTGTTCATGTTGATTTGCATAGATTCTGCCGATATTTCCTTAGTGAGGATTTAAAAAATAAAAACCATAACATTGAAATATATTTTCAGCTAAAAGGTAATCATATTTAGATCTTTCAGAATTGCACTGATCCGAGTATATCTATTTTTTATGGGTATTATTTGCAAAGATTTCTTTTATAGTAGTATTATAAACGTGCTAGCTAGAAAATTTAACAAATATAGCCTCGAAGCAAGGCATCATCAATTTCTGGCGTATTATTCTGACATGTATAAACAAATTGTACACAATCCGCATTGCAGCGTATGCTAGTACAATTTATATAGAACAATGTTCGAACTTCTGTGGTATTACAATATCTCAGAAACGTTCACATAGGGTTCGGAACTCTGCTGAGGCTTCTCTGATTCTCGGTTGAGGCTTCAATGTACTGACCATCTCTTGTTAACTCTGGCATCCTCATGATTCCGTGTGCTATAATATTCTTTCAGCTTTCTCATCAGAAAGCTTATCAAATTAGATACTCTTGTTAGATCGATTTATAATTTTATTTTATTTTATTTGCAAAACAAAACAGTTGATTCGTATAACAAAAATTTAACCAATTACATGTTTTCTCTTAAATAACAATATGTTTGATACAGCGAAGATAATTATTTAAAAGGGACTTATTAAATAGATAAATGGCTTATTAAAACTTTATAGTAGGAAAACGAATTTTGAGCTGCAAAAAAAATATTAAGGAATGAGAACTTTCTCCTCTGTTGCAGAAATACAAAAAAATAACAGTAAAATTAAAAGAAGTGAGAGAAAAAGTAGATAATAAAAATAAGAAAGTTTACCAAGGGAACGGGAGGGTGAGGGAAAAGGTAAAAGAAAATGGGATAGGGAATAAAATCTGTGCGATAAAAATAAAATGAAGGCCATTAAGGTTTATGTGTTAAATTTATATTTAATTATACTTTTAAAATTAGCAATATTAACTTTGTGGTTAAAATTCATATATTTATTCATTATCTTTGTTTTATTAACCACTAAATTGAGTTTAAATACATCTACCGGTTTCTAAAACTACCATTTTCTTCTTCAGGATGTCATAACTAACTTATATTATTGTTTCTTTGCCAGAATCTATTTTTAAAAAATCTATATAAAAAAAAAAAAATTTAGTACCTAACTCAAATCATTACTTAATACATATTTACTCGAATATTTTTTTAGAATAGGACTCAATTTAGTGGTTAATAAAACAAAGATAATAAATAAAAATATTATATTTAATTGTCTAGTTCATTTATGTGAGAGTTGAAATAAAAGGGGGCTCGGTAGAAAAATTAGTTATGTTTGGCATTGATGTTCCAATGTGGAAGGTTAAATGTTAGATTAGTTCTGGTTGACCTGGCTGGCACTTGAATGGATATGCGTCTGAGTAAATCAGGATAGTCTGCGTTGGAGTTGGCTATTTACGTACATAATATATATTGTTAAATTAATGTGATGGAATGTCTGACGATCGACGATCGCCGATGTCAAGGTCGGTTCCACTTGATTACTTAAATGCAAAGACTCCAGTTTCAGAGGGTTAGTATCATAAATGTAATAAAATAAATACGTACCTTTGGTTTTATTTCAATGTTTATCAGAAGAAAATCAAGTGGCACTAAACTTATTTTATAAAGCAATTTATCTATATATCAACATATAAGTTGGAAAATGTATCGTCAAATGTAGTATAATCGGATAATGAATATTCCCCGGATTGAAAGAGATCCACGTTCAAATCCCGGTAACAATAACAATATGTATCGATAAAATTGATTTAATATGTATATCTTTCTAATTAATACATTTAATCTGTATTTAAGATACTACGTCATTCCCCTGCCACTTTCACGAAGGAGGAAGGAAAGTATTAGCATGGTATCTGACTGCTCCAAATTTTTTATTTTATTTTTCCAAATTCACCGTATCGGTTACGGGTAGGCACCATCAATGACGATCCACCCCAAATGAGATTTTGTTTTATAACCTACTTACTCTCGGTGGAAAGTAAATATATCACCTCTAATAGTACTCCCCCTTGTAATAGCTCCTGGCAAGGGGCCCGCGGGGAATTTTTATTGTTTGTTTTGCATATTTAATTTTCTTGGGGGGATCTTAAATATCTCGGTTTTTTATACTTATTTCCCTGGAGGATAATAATGGTGTTACCTGGGGATGGCGAGGGCGCTGCTAGTTGCCCGCTCGCTCGCTCTAAGTGTGCATTCTCAACTGTAAATTAGTAACTCAAAACATGTTAAACTTTCACACAAGTGTTGTTCTGGCAAATAGGGGATGTTAAAAAAAACAAAAGCAGTTAGAAAAGATACAAAAAACTGGGTGTGTACCGAGCAGGTACACGCCTTCTAAGTGAAATAAATATTATTATTTTCACCTACAGTTTATTTAGATTTTTAATGATTGTGATTATTTTTAAGGAGAACATATTTTTGTCGTGAAGTTGCATTTTTAGAATATATTTTTAATACAGATTAAATTAATCATGAGATACAGAAAATGAGTTAAAAATTTGTCGAAAATTGATTCAATCGCTATTGCGAAAATGGTAAAATCGCTTTCCCGAATAAGAAGAGGTTCAGGTTCGAATCCCTTTAGCGATTATTTTGTTTATTTATTTAAATACGAGTTGTGTTTTAGAACATATTGATGTACCAGTTGTTGATGATTCTATTTTTTTAGGAATTACCAGGACATGGGGGAAGAGGGAGACAGCGAACCATTTTGCTGCCCCCCTCTCCCCATTGTCTCTGTGTATAAAATATATGTTTTTTATTTAAAACTCTATGGTAGTATTGGCTGCAATATCTCTCTCTCGCCACTCTCAATAGTTTGTTCTCTTATCTATTATAAGTATTGATAATCTTAATTGTAAAATGTTATTAAAGTTGTATCAATGTGTCCAAAATTTAATATAAATGAATTGATAATTCTGGCGTCTGCTATCAGTTTACTCAAAGGTATTTGAGATTCTGTAAAAATAAGGTAGATGGCTCTTTCAAATAATGGAACGATTAAATATATTAATATCAAATAGGTAATATACAGTTTCGAAAATTGTCGCTGTAGCATAGTTGGATAATGCACCTTCCTCGATTAGGAAAGAGATCCAGGTTCTAATCCCGGTGGTGCAACAACAATATTTTTCGATAAAAATTGAAATAGGAAAGCATGACAACGTGCAAAATACTTTTAGGTAATGATTTTTTGGAACAAGTAGATGAGTTTGTGTGTTTGAGGAGGGTAACTGCAGGGAATAAAGTGAACGGTGCATTGAATGGAATTATATCTAATGGGAACTGGTCAACCGAGGCAAGACTAGCAGTCCATAATGGAATCCTGGCGAGATGAAATCACTTAGACGTATATATGGTAAATCTATTTATGATAGAATAAAAAATGATGAAATAAGAAAAGAATGTAAAGCTAATCTTATTATAGCGAGTAAGATTAAAAAAATATCACTTAAATAGTTTGGTCATATGAAACTGATGAATGGGGATAGAATGGTAAGAAAGGTATATGACGCAAGTGTTGATAGCCCCAGAAATAAACAATGTCCTCAAAAATCTTGACACGACCATGAAAACCAGGCACTGGAAGATTGTCCTGTTAGAAGCCACCATAACCAGCAGGCTTGTATGAGAACATGTATGAATGTGAATGAGGCTAAAATTGAGTATCGGGACAGAAGAGTGTGTCACTCTATCCTCTCTGCCTATCCCTGCGGAGAGACGGCATGATGGTTATTAAGTATGTAAGTAAGTAAGCAGTTTCCAGCAAAAATTTTCATCAATTTTGTTAAACCTAAATATTTTCAATTTTTTCACATTTGTAATTTATTTGATCAAATAAATACAGAAAGAAAATATGACAAACTAAAAATTACATATTTATAAATATTATAGATATATGTGTACATGTATTTCATACACTTGTGAAAGTAATATGGAGTCGTGTTGAAAGAAGCTGCCATTAAAAGTCTGTAGGCATGTGTGGCTGTATCGACATATGATAACCTTTACCATACCGTGAAAGAAAATATCCATAAGCAACCATGCTGTCAACTCGTGTTACCTACCGTTAAGTATTAAGAATTGTGTATACATTTTGAATCAGAAAAAAATCTTTTACGAGTTTAAATGGTTTTGTAATAGTTAATGTCGTACATTTACTCTAAATAACAAGCATTAAAAGTAACTAAATAAATTTCCTAGCATATATATAAATATTATCCATTCAAGTTCTATATAATACGACATTCCTTCTTATTATTTTTTATTTAATTACTGAGAAATATACATAATTATATTCGTATGTTTGTTATTTTTTTTAATGTGATCTTTTTCTGGCTTGCTGCAAATACAATTTTTTCCAACGTAGCAATTTTACATGGGATTGAATTGAAAAAGAATAACTTTAACATTATTGGTTACAAAGTGAATCCTACTCGTACAAATCACTAATCATTTCTAAGTGTAAATGATTTTTTAAGGTAAGTTAAAATATTAATTTTGTGCTACGTATATTTACGGAAATATACAGGTATAATTGAAGCGGCAGACCTGTGTTACAGCATGACTAGGGGAGGGTTAAAGATCTTCCGGGTTAACCACAATACTAATGAAGAGGTACTAAAATACATGAATAAATTTATAGAACTAATAACAATTGTTACGTACAGAAAAAATACTGCATTTTCAATTGTCGTTAATATTTTATTTTATTTTAATATTAGAAAATATAATACATTTTAGAATTATCATTAGGATATATATATATATTTCATTTAACATTTATTTCTTCTCTATAAGAGTAGGACTCGTGTATAGAGAAGGAGTATATATGAGATAATTTATGTTTCAGTTAGTCTGTGTATAGATTTATTTGACATCAGATACAAATTGATAGTAGTTTGTAATTGTTCTAATTGTGATGGTAAGATTGTTAAAAAATTCGATGATTGATAAATATAGTGATTTTGGATTGCGGTATATTTTAGTTATGGAATATCATAATTATGGTCTATAAATCTTGTAGATCGGAATTCGCTTCTAAGGTTTAATTGATATTAATTTTGAAAATTTAGATTATTGAATTT
The DNA here is from genome assembly GCA_031772225.1 of Eubasilissa splendida. Lineage (NCBI taxonomy): Eukaryota > Metazoa > Arthropoda > Insecta > Trichoptera > Phryganeidae > Eubasilissa > Eubasilissa splendida. The sequence goes on from CM062862.1 coordinate 5,834,106, forward strand.
TTTTTGTATGTCTATTATTTTTGATACTTTGAAATCTGTGAAAAGTTGTATACTTGGATAGTATTTTTTTTAGAATAATTTTTATTATCATTTCTTTGTGACATTAAAGTTTTATATGCTCCTCCCCATACAATAATATCTATTGTAAATATGACTGTACAAAAGCGTAATATATTATTTTCAGTTTTTAAAGTGATAAGATGTCTTAAAAATATGTAGACAGTTTTTCTTATTTTGTTTGTAAGATTGGTAATATGTTCGTTCCATTTTAGTTTGTTATTTATTATGATGCAGTATTTTTCTTCAATTGATGAACATTGGTCACAAGAGTCTTCTTGAGTACTGGCTTTGGTGTGAATTTTAATATTAATTTGAGTGTTATCTTTCTATTGAATAGCAAATCGTAGAAAGTATGTTTTATCAGTATTAATTGATAGTAAGTTATCATTTGTCTACTTTTTTATGGTATTAACATCCTCATGTGCAGATATATTAGCGTCAGTCCAAGTTTTTTCATTAATTATTAGTACTGTATCGTTTGCCTAAGATATTATTTTACCATGTAATTTGAGTTTAAATATATCATTAGAGTATAAAATAAATAAATGGTTTTCAAGTGTTGATTTTTGCCAATTTTCATATGATTTTGTAGACCTGACTGATAATATACGCAGTAAAGATGCGCGTAGATTATGAAGATTTCCGGATTTCACGTTTCAAAAATCACGTTGTTATTATACGACAGATTTATTAAAGAGAACTGACTTAAAAAAGATTCACTGTGCCTTTTATAGGCAGATTTATGGTCTACGTATTATTTACTCTCATGTGGCGGACGTGATATAAATAGCAGGGGCGTGCAATGCATACAAGCAAAAAAGCTGTGCATTACTAAAAATTCTGGGAAACAAATATAAATTAAATAATTTATAATATGGACATGAACGGATACATTATTTACCGATTTATTACAATTAGCGCCAACTGTGTACCAGTAGAAACTTAAATGGCTTGGTTCTAAAAACTACCAAGACGATCCACCGCTGCAACTATAGCGCTATTATCGATGTGCTACAATGCGCCGATTGTAGCTATTCACATTACTCTATTCTATTTTTAACCTAGTGAATTAATCAAGTCATATAATTGGCTATTTACTGAATTGAAAAATCCTTTCTGTTGATCCGTTTTGTATGGATTCGTTAATTATTCTGAACAGAATAACATTAGAAAGCCTTACAACTGCGTGTAAATCATTGGAGTGTCTACTTCCTCTTTTACTAATTCGCGAATTTTACTATCTTACTGTTTTTAACGTGATGATTTCATGGTCGTTATTTGCGTTCGAGGTGCATTTGGTGCATGAATTTGTTTTTTATTTGAGAAAAACAAAAAGTAATTGGTAGAACTATTTCCTACGTTAATCATTAATAAAAATAATTATTTCGTTTAGTTATTAGATGAAGGATTTTCAAACAATAGGAAAATCATGTTCAGTCATAAAAAGTTTTCTTAAAAACGTCTATTCATTTTTTATATTGATTTGATATGACATATATATAACATTAAAAATACTATTAATAGTAGGTACTCTAAAATTACAAATAAATACATGGTTGGGTCGTATAAACGACGGATACATTATGTCTAAAGACGTTTGTTAAACGAAAATTCATAATGTTATGACAAAATATATTGTAGAACATATATTATATATTAGTGTATAATATCATTGGTAACAGCATAATCTAAATCTATACCTACCGCACGTCACTGATAAATAGTTATATACTAAAGATAGACTTAATATAACTCTTAGATACTAAATATTTAGAACAGACAGAAGCGGCAGAAACGTGGGTAGAAGGAGATTATCTTATTGAAACTGAATTAATGTACAAGATAACGATGATCTAATATATTTGCATCAGAATACGGCAACATGGTTAGCAACCTTTAATATAAGATGATTCATAAATAATAACATGTCTTGTTTACACAAAGGGGTGAGGACCAACCAGAAATCACGACCCACCTTTTTTTTTCTGATGTAGTCACAGCTCTCCTAAACTTCAGGAACAACGACAATTCACACAAAGCACTCTGAATACAATAGTAGTTTCCGAAACCGAAACACACAATAGCATCACTAACTGTTCAATCACACCAATGAAACGAGCACATAGTAGAACGTTGACACTTCTTGACAGTTCAAAAGTCATAGACCATACACATAAAGAGTCGTGCTCTGTGGTAAGGGTAAAGAGAAGGGACGAGGCCAGGTAGGTATAATAAACTTAATGGAGCATTCACAAACAACACGGTGACTGCGATCTGTTTCCGTCATAAATACTGAACATATCTAACATTTTAGCAACACCTCGTGGAACTAAGGACGCATGTAAAAGTAAATAATAAATAATTAAAAAATATATTTAACTAAATACTGTTACAATCCCCTTCTATATTTTTTTCGAATATATCGGTACGGTAAATAGACTCACAGTTATGTTTTGAAAATGTATCGTTAAACATACTCCACTCAGAGATCTCCCTGGATACCGACATAAACAATTCATTATCTTACACTGCATATAATAAATAATAGTACTTACAAAATTGAAATCAGTGTAATTTATTAATAATTATTATTTATTTTCTTCCACAATAATGAATTTCTAAAAGACAGCAATACGATTCTCTAGGCAGTAAGTCATAAACAAAACGCATCAAATTTAGTCATCAAATGAATATATTATAAAACAAATTATAGATATCTCTGAGAAAAAGCTATTTATATTATATTTTATGATAAAATATGTAAGTATGGGTAATTACAGGCCTTACGACCCGTCTTCGGCTGGCTTAAGTGATCACTTTACACAATGCAATATAATATACTGGTTTAAATAAGAAATATACAAAATTGACTTTTCAAGCATATTCTAGTATAATGTGTTTATCATTTGTCATATATACAGATAAAGAATATAGCTTCCATATTTTCTAAAATAAGATTCTCATTAGTGATATAATGCTGTTTCAGGGAAATGAATATCAAATTTTAGACCATATATACATATATACAATTTCCAAATATTTGATAGACATGGAGTTTGATTGGATGGAATGGTGAACGTTATATCTTGTAAAATTATCACTTAAGTCAGCCGAAGACAGGTCGTAAGCCCTGTAATTACCCATACTTTCATATTCTCCTATATAATATTATATAAATAATTTCGTATCTATGAGATATCTATAATTTGTTAAATAACAGTGCCTTGGGGGTAAGAATCCAGTAATTATGTGTTCTTAGACATACTAAAATATTGAGAATATATTATAAATTACGAGTAGAATAGAATTACTTAGAAATAAATCAAAATCTATCTTATCAATTAAATTGTGAAAAAAAGTAATATTTTCTAATAATATTAAATTGAGAAATTAATAGTTTTTCACATAATTTTAATATTTTTTACATTATGGACTGCTCGTTCCTGGTTACGAATATGCGCAATGAAAATTTTATGAACTATTTATATTTCTATAATGGAACGATAGATGTATTAATTATAAAAAGTGTAACATATAGGTTCGAAAATTTGTCGCTGTAGCATAGTTGGTAATCCATCATCTCCGAATTGGGAAAGAGATCCAGGTTCGAATTTCCGTAACGCACCAAGAATATTTTTCGATAATGTTGATTTTATATGTGTATCTTTATAATTAATACATTTAATTAGTATTTGAAAACATTTATTTTTCTCAAACACAGAATTGCTTAAATAAATTAATCAATTGTACCTACCTTTGTTTATTTTATTAAATATTTTGAATATAAAAGGGTTAATTCTTTTCTGCAATAATATTTTCTGGTGGTGAGAAAAGAAACTGTATGTTTTTATATGTACATTGTACATTGTGCCGTCTTAAGCCGGAAAATAAAAGGTCTACGAACTTAAATTCTTGGCTTAGCCTTAAGAGTATTCTGAAGATTTACAGTGCACTAGATTGGGATAAGCAAAAACGTGCTTCATTTTTCTTTATACTTTATTCAGGCGTTACTCAAAGAATGCGCAACGTCGTATAAAGTAAGAAATGTCATGTAATATTTAATAATATTATTTTGAGTATTCTATATACGTTTGTTTCGACATGTATTAAAATTAGAATGTTTTGATTTTAATATGTTGTTAGCACACAAGAAAGTGGGGAAATGGCATATAGGAAAGGTGGCAGGAATTTGGTTTAGGGACAGAACAATAAGGGCTCAAGGATCAACCAGGAAGAACACGACTTACCTGAATTTTTTTCTATGATATAGCTACAGCTCTCCTGAACTTCAGATACAAGTTCGCCGACTCACACGAAGCACTCTGAACACAATAGTAGTTTCGGCACGCGCCGCAAGAAAAACGAAACACACAATAGCTACAGTAATTGTACAAAACAGAACAGTGTAACGAGCTCGTAGCAGAATGTTCACTTCTTGACAGTTCACAAGTCATAGACAACACACGGAAAAAGTCATGCTCTGTGGTAAGAGTGGAGGGGGGGGGATTAGATAGGTATATTAAATATAAAGGAGCAACCACACACGCGCATGGCGTAAATCATAAATACCAAATAAGCAATAACATAACTAGATTAATGAATATTATAATAAATAATTCTAGCCTCGCATGTCAATCAAACTTTTAATAAAATAAGTACGCATATTTCTAATAAATGACTGGATATGAAAATATTGTTTTTTAGATAACATATTTTTGTGTCTATTTGCTTGATCATGTATTACCCGACAAATGTTTAAAAAAGTTGAAAAGGAACCATATTTTAATTTTGCTTTCGGTGGCAGCGGGATCTAACACAGACCACCTTATTTAGCGAAATTTTTCGATTTCTTTATAATCTCTACACATGCTGTCATCATTTAAATAATACTTTTAAATGTTTAACCTTTTGCGTCTGCGGGAACGTAGCGGTCACCACCTAATCAAATCTAAATGATAACAAAAATACTTTTTTAACTCACGTTTCATTAAACATGCTGCTGTCAATTTTAAACGCGAAAAATAACAACATTTCGACGAAAATCATAAACCTATTGTAAGCAAAAATATCATATCAAAAATTTCCAAATTGACGTGTACGAATTCTAGAGCATTGTTTTAAAAAAAAAACAATTAAATTTTAATCAAACAACCTGCATATTTCCAGTGTTTGAAATGCTGAGTTTTGTGTGTAAAGCCAAATTCAGTGAAGAGTCCTCCAAAATACAGATGTTTTGAAAATTTTCCCCGAATCGGAAATAAAAACGCGATTTACGGCGGCGATTTCAATTTCATAAACCAATTTTGCCAGCGTAATATTTTAGTGTACCTAATAATACCTCGAGCGATGCTCCAAGTTAATGAAATATTGGCCTGACTCTGCTCCGCGCTACTTTCCTCAAATTTCTCTATTCAAACTTTTTAATTGAGAATCGATATTAAAAAAAAGAACGTGAATAATGTTTTTATTCCGTAGTGGAGAGGGACAACCACGTGACGACCTTTTGTGAAATTTGAAAACTTTTTAATATTCCAGTGGCGTCTCGGTTTCCTTTTATTAAAAAAAAAATTGTACCAAATATTTGATTTTGTATTGTTATTATTATTTTAACGAAATTAATCCCGGTAGCACCTAAATATATATATATAGAGTGATTTACTCAAAGATATTTATGATTCTACGCAATACAAAGTTGATTTCTTTTAAAAAAATGTAATAATACATGTAAAATATGAATTAAATATATTAATTAGAAAGATATGCATATAAAGTTGCGCCACAGGGATTCGAACCTGGATCTCTTTCCAAACCCGGGAACGTACATTATCCAACTATGCTACAGCGACAATATTTTCAACCTATATGTTATCTTTTTGATATTAATACATTTAATCGTTCCATTATTAGGAGCCATCTGCCTTATTTTTGCGGAATCTCAAATACACCTTCTCCGGTTTGGAAAGAGATCCAGGTTCTAATTCCGGTGGCGCAACAACAATATTTTTCGATAAAATTGATTTTATATGTATATCTTTCTAATTAATGTATTTAATTCATATTTAAAATATCACAGAGCTGTGTTCTGAATAATTACAACTTCACAATAAAAATGTGTTCTCCTAATAATTACATATGTATCAATTGTAAAAATATATATTCATAGTAGATATTAGTTATAAATTTGTCATAATCGTAATTTCCCGTAGTTCACATTTCCCTGAATAGGAAGTGGTCCAAATTTGTATTCCGGTAGCAACTAAATATTTTTTCGATAAATAAATATATTCTGTATCTACAATATATCTTTCTTGTTAATTTATTTAAAGTTATATCCTTACACCGATTATTACGGCTGCAAAGGACGATGTCTTCTTGTACTTCTAGTGTGTGGGAATTCAGGTTGTCAAGATAGCTCGACGTAACAACAGTATAGTTTATTACGGATCTGACAAGTACAATATATTAGATGTATTCTGATCTACAATTCCGGAGAGAGAGTGTGCGCGCCCAAGTTCGACGCTCTTTTATCCCTTCCACTCTGCCATTCTTGCCAACATACGCGCGTCTCACATTCGCTACATCATTTTCAAATTTATTTCACATATTTTTTTTGCATATGATTAAATATTGGAAACGTGACTATTGGACTTTGATCTTTGAAATTATGTACTGGATGCTGCGAGAAAAACATTTGAATGTATATATCGCTTCGTTCTAAACACTGCATCATTCTTAAGCGTACTCGAATCGAATCTCTGGGAGAAATCTCACCAGAGTCATAACATTTCTGATCTGGTACACCATTTTTGCCTCGTCCACCTTTATACCGTCTTCTCATGTACGCTCTTCACATGGTTCGATTGGCAATCCTAAATTTTTAAAATACGAAGTATATACCTTCCAGTTTTGTGTGGGTACATCACAAAACTTGCAACGTAACTCGCGGCTGATCAAAACATGCAACAGCGGAATTAATCGGACGCCCTCGGTGACGGATTATTAACGGTGGTGCACGCGAGGTGCAGATCGCGAATTTTATCGCTTTAAGGGTCGAACCCAATAACACACGGGCGACCAGGAGACACGAGACGTCGAATTGCCGCCCAGGAAATCGGACTAACCAGAATAGTGGTTTCACGTATGTAATCTGGAATTACAAGTTTTATACTCTGCCAATATAAAATTCTTGACTAAACTGACTATCAAAGTAATTTACCCGAACATTAACAATGCTTTCTAATATTTAGTTTATCTGATCGTATCAGGTTTTTTACGGATGGCCCTTTTGTTTCTTGACTATGTACATACATTATTTAATAAATTATGTTGTCTTTGTTTGGTCCAATGGTAAGACACTCACACTCAGTTGTCTGATGGTTTGAGTTTGAGCCTCATTTCAAAAGAGCCTTATTACTATTTTCGATTCCTAGTTTAAAAAATGTGTAATATCGATGTGAGAGTACTTTGTGTACGCATTTATATTTTTATTTCATTTTAAAAATATCTTTAACGTCTTATATATAAAACCCTCAATTTTTTCTGTACGTCTCGCGTTGCATATCATTGGAGAAAGTGTTAATTTTTTTTGAATCGTGATATGCAATATGAGCTTAAAAACGACCAACACTTCGTATATGAATACAAAGCCTCTATTTCAGACTTTATCTCCTTACCATTCATCATATTTTCGACTGATATGTCCACCAAATTTCCAATCAAGTTTTCAGATCTATTAGAGCACATCGCTACCTTGAATCTCGGGCAAATTTGTACCTTAAGTACTTGAACTCCCAGATAAATTTCATATGTAGACCCATGGAGACTTGGCGGTAACGTAAGTGTGAAGTATGAAGTATGAACACGGCTTTTGCTGCTGTACTGATGAGTAGCTTCATTATTATTATTTTGTTTTTTTTTCTACCTTCTGCCCAAATATGATCTGCGATGTACATTCTTGTGGGTTAAATCTACCGGCAGTGGTGCGTGAAGGGTGAGTATTTTATATGTTTTGCTTTTGTGCCGTCTCGTTTCCCGGAAGGGAGTGCCTCTTCACTCCCCCTATGCTCCCCGGCCTTGTTAATTATATTATTTTATTTTATCTTTATGTAATGTATTGTAAATATTATTTATTTATTTACTAATACAGTGAGTCAACCGAGGACAATGAGGGCAAATATTTTTTTGGCAACTATGCGGTATTGCCCTGGTAATATGCGGGGCGCTATCGAACAGCTGCCTAGTAGCATTAAAAAACGACAACCAGGCAGCGAATGAGTAGGACCGAGATAGGATCCTTGAGCTTATTGCATCGGTCCTGGGTAATCATCGTCCGCTGAACTTTCAGAGTCAGTCAGCTGGGAGAGGAGATGCTCGCGGTGGATTTGAATCACCGTCAGATCTTTAGAGATTGTGGTATTTTGATTTTGAATAAACATATGTTCCTGCTTTCTAAATACCTCTCAACCCAACTTTAGGATATAATTTTTGTTTTTCAAGGGGTTGGCGATTTTATTATTGCTGTGGGACACAACTGACCCGCGGGTCGTAAGTTGCCAACTTCATTCTTACATTAAATTAGGTAATCTAGTATTTCGGACTCAGAACGCATTATTTATTTAGATATAAAACAAGTACGAAATGAAATAAAATATAGAGACGATAAAAACAAATATCTGATGATATATTACATCTATACATTTTTTTTTCTTGTAGTATTATACCTACGCTTTATTTTATCATAGTAATATTAATAAATATAAATGATGTACTATTTTTCGCTAAATTTAACATATAATAAATTATCAATTCCAATTTATTTAATATACCTGGAAAAATAAAAGTGGGTAGATATAATATTACATCAAAAGCCTTACCCTTCGAAAAGTCATTCAGAGAAGATTACTTTGAGCTGTGACCAGCAAATAAACTCAGGATTTCAATTTATTTAGTTATACAGGGAAACAATAGTACCATCCGCAAAAACATCCCTTAACTAATGAACCGTAGAAATGCTGACGAGAATAAGTACCTAAAATGTAATTGTTCATAAGATATATAAAACTGTTTATATATTTAGGTTTTGATAAGTCAAATAAATTAAATATATTATATAATGATTTTTATTTAGTTAATATTTATATTTATGGATTTTTATAAAAATACGAACCAAAAAAAATCTTATATTATATGTGATGTCATTGAGATTGTGACGATGTGTGTATAATATCGCGCCGCGAGCACAGCTTGTTGGGGATGTATGTGTGTGTGTGCCGCGCGCCGGACGCGCTCTCTTACCCTTCCGCTTGTCTCCGTAAATAGGTTTATATTATTGTACCATAACAGTATTATTAAAATAAATATTGTAATTGCCTCCTGATGAGTTTAATTATTGGACCACCAACAGTTTTCGGTGAGGTACACAATTTTCAGAAAGACTGACATCTCAAATACGTAACATTATATTACACTAAAAATACAGATGGGCTCTGTCTTGTCAATCTATCGCCATGTAGCAAGACGGCGGCATGAATGTCGCTTGTTAGACGTGTATTTGAATATGTCTTACTGGGTATTTTTTTCTCGTCAATTGATTAAATTAAGATGTTAATACCACAGTAAACTACTAATATTTTCAATATTTAAAAATTGGTTTAGTTAACTTAGAACCTCCCTGCAACAACACTATATATCTAGTTTTCAAATGTTTGATAGATGGACGATATCAGCCATATTGAATGATATATATATAGTGAAAATGTGAGAAAGAAAGGCAGGTAGTTCCTTTTCGTCTGCCGTAAGCTGGTTCAATGATATATTCCTCTCCACCACTAGTATAAGCATCGCGGCGTGTATAAAAACACTCGCGATAAAATGATTTTTGAGTATAAGCGGAATTAAGACAAGATTATTAACTAAAAATCAGAGTGAAGAGACGGTAGTGTTTCCGTATAAAGTTCTAAGCGCACTGAACTTGCTGCAGTTGGGAACTTTTAATTACTGCGACATCAATAGGTTAGAAAAGAAAGGGACGGAGATACGCAGGTTAAAATATGGTAAATTGTGAATTGAATGTATGTATGAGTGAGGCAACAGGTCAAATTCCAAAAAACTGAATAGAATTTAATTAATTTAAACGTCACTAACAATATATACAGCGTTATATGCGGTAGCTAAGATCATTTAGAAATTGTGTGTAATAATATTTTTATTTATTTTATACGGTTATTTAATGTAACATTCGATACCCAAGAAGATAAACAACGCGTATGCATTCATATCTCAGATCTGCCCAAAAATAATTTACAGCATTGTCGCAGATGTGGATGGATATGGTGGATTCATTTCATGGAGCAGGTGGACAAATTAATGTGTCCATTCTTCAGAACTACTCACCATCAATAGGTTCTTAATCATTTGTTTGAGGGATACCGATCACTTAATTTAATACGACAAGGGAAGATTGAGATGTTTGTCTTAGTGGACCATAAAGGATGGAGAGTAGGAAGTTCCATCAGCCGTTGGACTGACCAATTGGAAAAGGCAATTTACTTATCTGGTGACAATTTTGAGACCTATGAAATGCCGAGAAAATTACAGGAGTATAATCAAAATCATAACCGTCATTAGGTATCGACAATGAAGTTTTATATCAAGCCAAGTTTTAAACGAATTATTTTTCACATACTTTATAACATCTTCATGGTATGCTCAATGTTGAGTGTCGTGAACCTCTGATATATCTGAAACGTCTCTATTCCTTCTGATCTTAAGTCACGTTAGTCGCAGCGTTAATTCACTGTTAATTTTTTTATTTGATCTATTTATCTTGTCGGAAATCGTCCTATCGCACGCTTTTTTCTTAACTGTCTCTGCGATCACGAGCTTCAGTAATCCACTTTTTTCAACAAATTTTCATTAACTTTAGGATAGACCGATTTCTCCATATCTTCATCAGACTGGTCTTCGTTGAATATGCTATTCCAAATCATCTTAGAATTTCTGCATCACATTATTATGTACTTGAATTATTTTACAATGTGGTAATATTTATTAATATAATTATTACCACATTTTTCATATTAAAATAAAAACTTCATTATTATCTAGGAAAATGACCCTGTGGAGATCTATGGCCTCCACAATCAACTATAGCGCAGGCAGCCCTGAACGCTTCTTGCAAATACCTGGGTGTAAAATTAGTCTCTCATCAATGAGGGCAGACTCACTGCTTACCCAGGATTGATATGCAATAAACTCAATGCTCCTATCTCGGTCCTACTTATTCGCCGCCTGGTTGACGTTTTTAATGCTACTGGGCAGTTGTTCGAAAGCGCCCCGCATATATGACAGAGCGATACCGCGCAGCTACCAAAACAAAATTTTCCCTCATTATCCCCGGCTGACTCACTTTATTAGTAAATAAGTATTAACAATGCATTACATAAAGAACAAAACATGTTTATATATAAAAGTGATCATATTAAAAAATACAATTAAAATAGAATAGAATAACATGGATAGAATAGTTGATAGCGAGATAGACAAGGTATAACGACAGCATAAAAACGTATAAGACACGTCTTACTCGGCCAGCGCACACTCTGCAACTAAAGTGACAATCGGCATCCGGCACCCCGCGCTCCGCTCACTGCGCCAACCGCACCTCTCCGCACGTACACGTATTGACAAATTCGCATCAGGTTCTTCGAGAAAATATATTTTATTGTTGCGTGTAATAAATACTTATTATTATTCCATCTAATACATAAGTATATTACGGAGGAATACCTGAAATATGAACTCTGTATTTAATATATTTAGAGAAATATTCACATATTTAGAGCAATGTCAATTCACATTACATCATCGAAGAAAACATATTTAAAGATTGTAAGTAATATTAAAAAAAAAAAAATTTACAGTTTTACAAGTGAATTGAAAATTCTCCGCCACTGCTCAGAGCGAGTCTTCTAAGAAACTTTATTGTATAGTGGATCCTTTTTCAGCGAAACTGAAAACTCCCAACTTTCATCGGCTCCGCTGTAACGGGCGTTATATAGCCGTTATGGAGCCGTTGCGCTTTTCAGGGGTCAATTAACGGCCGTTACTCGGCAAGCCGCAAACTCTTGGTATTTGTTAAAAAGCCCGTTCCGAACGAGCGCGGATTTATATTTTCTTACACGAATATATTTTTGTTCCAACTATTTGTAGCCTGGATCATTCTTTGTTTTGTTCCACCCTCATTAGAGATACGGGGGGTGTATTATTTAGCACTAGCTTAACATTTTCAAGGGGTGCAGGAGTTGGTAAACTATTTACAAAAGCGAGAGAAATTTTTTCTTTCATTTTCCAACTATCATTAGTGTGCACATATATATCGAGGTTAAGGACCTAGAACACTGAAATATTTCCCTTAACTGATTTTTTCATTAACTACTATATATTATGATCATCTATGATTATTGTTTTGAATCTATATTTTATAATTTTTAAAGGACAAAGTATAAATAATCTATTTTTTGTTAAAAGTAAAGTAAAGTACAGTGCTAATTTTATCATAGAACGTTTATTCACTGGGTATCCCAGTAAAATATGTTACAAAAATTGTGTTAGTAACAGGGCGTTAAAAAAATTCATAGCATTTTTATATGTTATCACTTTATCTTGTGTTTTATTTTCACCTTTGCCAATACCAGACACCTCCAAACCCTTTTTCAAATCAAAAGATTTTGGAAGCTCCGAATATTGATCTTGCTACTTCTCACATGCTGAGCGAGTGCTTTATCATCTTGCTATTTTCTATCCATCCTTCAGTAACTCCAACAACATATAGGAGAAAAATTCTTACACATCTTGAACAACTCTGGATTACTTATTTGCTATGCAATACAAATATAAAACACTAATTGATTCTCAAGTAGAATAAGAATGGTTTAATAAAAAAGATAATCCAAGATTAGTTTTGGAGTAATTGTTTTTGTTATTTAAAAAAATGATTTCTTGAAAAATAAATGAATATGGTAACAACTTTGTACGTCTCCAAGGACGCTTTGCTTTTAATACCATGTATAAGTAAAAAGTTTTTACTACCATGTTTTATGGTGTTTTAATTTCAAATTTAAAAAAAGTTTTTTTATTAAAATAATGTTATCTTGAGTAAATGACGTTATCTTATTCCGAGACTTATTTGATCGACTAAAATACAGCGGAAAATAAATATAAAAATCTGGTCACAAAATATAGTTAAAGCAATTAACACCTGTTGACGCGAGTCGAGAAGTCGAGTACCTACTCCCTGTGCATTTTGTCTTTCCAATATATACCTTATTATATATCTGCCCCGCTCTGGCCAACTAATGAATTAGAGATTTTATCTACATGGGAACAGATTGCCTTTCGACCCCGAACTGTCAAGATCTGTGTTCTTTTTTTACCATCCGAAAGCAGCGCCGTGCGTAACGCTAGGACCACGAAGAAGCGGTATTCTAAACAGCTCCGGAAGTGCAGTGATATTTCAGTTCTTCATTAAAAAAGTGCGAGTCAACTGAAGGTGAAAACTTGATGTCCAATCCAGGATAGAGATCAAGGTAAGCCAGATCCATTTGCCAATATTTCTCTCTTGAATCCAATTCGGATTGCGACAACTAATCATTATTGTATTCGATACAGTCCACGGGATCTTAACACACCAACACCACACCCATTAGTGTAAATTGTTTTAAACATCCAGCCTTTGATCAAGAAATCCGTTAGAATAAGAAGCACCTTGCCTACTGGACTACAAGAGTTGCTTTATTCAATGAAACACTTAAAAACTTTACCCATCAAAAAATATTGTCAATATTCCTCACTGATAAAGCAACATATTTTGATAAAATCTGACGACAATCAGTAGTGTATTTTTATTTTTTTTAGGAGAACACATTCTTATTGTGAAGTTGTAATTATTCAGAACATAGTTCTGTGATATTTTAAATATGAATTAAATGTATTAATTATAAAGATATACATACAAAATCAATATTATATTATGGAACGATTAAATGTATTGATATCAAAAAGGTAACATATAAGGTCGAAAAATTGTCGATAAAAATAGTGCCGCTGTAGCTTAGTTGGATAAAGCACCTCCCCCGGTTAGGGAAGAGATCCAGGTTCGAATCCCGGTAGCGCAACAACAATGTTTTTATTTTTCGATAATATTGATTTTGTATGTATATCTTTATAATTAATACATTTAATTCATATTTATTTTTATTTATTATCTTTGTTTTATTAACCACTAAATTGAGTTTAAATACATCTACCGGTTTCGAAAAATACCATTTTCTTCTTCAGGATGTCTTTATTAATTTTATTACATATTCGTGGCACAACACGTTCACTTGTTCTCTCAGCGCGGTCTGGTTCGCGGGTCGGTAACAGGTGTACCTTTAAGATTGATACCAGTCTAGTTTGCCAACCACGTAACTGTAAGGCGCGTTCAGGGCCTCCACAGACTCATGTATAACGTATGTTTAAAATGGCCACGTCCTTGCTGATCCCGTCCATCTAACCAAGTTGGGGTCGCCCGATGCTTTGTCGTTCCTCAATTAGTCGTCGAAAGCAGACGCTTTGGTGATTTACTCGTATTATGGTTTTTCCCATGAGTGGGATATACCTCCCAATACGGAGCTCTTGGAACATAGAGTGGAGCTCAATATATAGCCACCTTCGAACAAGTATTTTATTGTCACTCCGACGAAGAGCCACTAGGTAGCCCATTTTGTTCTTACCATAAAATCGAGCCAGCTAAATCGTACCTCTTTTGTGTTAATTATACAGCTCTTATCCACCGTCTCCATCATTTATCATTTCTTTCTTACTTACATACTTACCATAACGCCCTTTCTCCGCGGGAGTAGGCAGAAGGGATAAAGCACCACACTCTTCTGTCCTGACACATAATTCTCGACTCATCCACATTTATACATCTTCTCATACAAGCAGAATCATCCTCCAGTATCTGGTTTACCTGGTCATTCTAGTGTCATCAACACTTGCGTCATGTATCTTTCTTACCATTCTCTCGTCATTCGTCCGTTCCTTATTACCAAACCACTAAGTGAGCCGTTCTTAATCAGCTTTACATTCTTTCCACATTTCTTCAGTCTTTACTCTGTCATAAATGGATCTGCCACTACGCCTAAGTTATCTCATTTCCACTGCATTCTGTCTACTTTCGTTCCTCTTCTGTCAGCTCCAGGCCTCACTTCTATATAGCAGTGTCGGTACCAGGACTTTATTGTGAACCGCTAGTCTTGCCTCAGTTGACAAGTTCCCATTCACTGTTCACTTTATTCCCTGCAGTGACTATCAAACGTACTTCCCAAATACAAAAAATCATCAACTTATTCCAAACAATCATTACCTACGTGTATTTAACACGGTGTCTTGCTTTCTTTCTTCTCGAACACCATTACTTTCAACATGCACAGCTCGAAATATTTTACTAAAGATCTTATCTCTAAAGTGTCCGACATTTTCACCATCACCTTAGATACTTAGTACTGTGAGCCATGACACTGGCGTCACGAGAGTTTTATCTGTATTGAACATATTTCTTCTTAAGAGGAGTCTAGGTTTAAAATATCTCCGGGGATCGTAGCAGAACTTATTGGCTTTCTTTCTTTCTAAGGATTCTTCAGTTAACTTCTTGGATAAAATCGTTTTGAATTGTGAAAATAGCTCCGAGGTATATAAACACGAGTATATGTAAAGCTTCCAATACATAAAACACATACAATAGGTAAAACTTGATTATAATTATAAAGTTATGTGAATATGGAAGCACCGCTTACCCAGGCCCGATTTATGAGCAAATGTTTGGCATTTTTAACACAACTTGGTAACCATGCTATGCCGCAGTAATGCAGCATGGCATGGCTGCCAACCAACGATCATTCACCGTCAGTACCGTGCAGTAAAAACATTTATTCCGTAAAACCACATAAAGCAGAAAAAATCAAATACACGTAAAATATCCACACAAGAATAGACACCCTGAGTAGTACAGCAAACGGCGGTTCGCATGTCCCTCACACATCCCTTAAAGGTAAAAGAAAATAAAATATGGGATGTGATTCAAGTCTAGGTATAATAGGAATTATGCGCTTGTCTTTCGTATTTGCACGATATGTTGAGTCGTGGGATTTGACATTAATTTTATTTTGCACCTCATTTCACGCTTATTGTACGTCAAACGTCAAATGCTACATTTTCCTGTTAGATGAATTTCATATTTATTTATTTCCGTTTCTGAAACTCATCACAATAATTAGTAAAATAACATTCACTTTGTATGAAACCACGAAATTGATTACACGTCAACCGGTTTCGCTTATCTCAAGCTTCATCAGGACGTATTTAAAACTAATCATAAATACAAAAAGAGTGCACTTATATATACATAAAGAGGGAGATATAATATAAAATTACATATGAAAGAGAGAGGCAGAATATAAATATAGTTTATTAAGGAGAACACATTCTTATTGTGAAGTTGTAATTGTATCCCGGTAGCGCAAAAACAATATCTTTAGACAATACTTTCTCTGTTTGTATTTATGATCAGTTTTATAAACGTCCTGATGAAGCTTGAGATAAGCAAAACCGGTTGACGTATAATAAAGTAATTGTAAGTAAGTTTCATACAAAGTAATTGTTATTTTATTTAATATAATATGTCAAACCACAAGGTGATTTCTTTCTACGAAAACACAATAATTAGTTGTAGGTATTTATGGTTCTGGACGGGAAAAGATTGTAAAGATCTCAGAAGATTATACATTGCCAGACGCGTATCTTTATAAATAATGAGAGGTCATAAAATACTAATTTTCAACCAACCAATCCTATATCTACCTTCACGTGGTCCCCGCTGCAAATAGACTTTGGCTATTCGCAGCGAGGCTATTGGTTAACGAAAAGGGTAAAAAGTGAGCCTCCTATTTAACACCCTTCATGACGATGCACTTAGAAAGGCCTTCATCTAGCAAAGGTATATATTACGGCTAATGATAATGATGATTATTTGCGCAAGTGAATAGAAATTAGGACGTAGGACGAATAGAAGGAATTTAGTGCATGAACGGGAAATAAAGGATTAAAGGACCAACCAGAAAAGAAAAGATGACATCGAAAGGAGAACAAAGGAGACCACAGGTCTTCTAATTTTGTTGTTATACACAAAATCACAGGAACGCATAGTTTGGTGATGCGCATGAAATCAATAACATGCACCATGCACAATAGCAAGATGAGCATTTCAGTACGGCCCGCACAATTTCAGAAAATACTAATCAGTCCCATGGATCCAATTAAGTAATGAAAGGAATCTCGAACATTTCCGGGAATTTATTAGGGTGTGGGTCTCTCGCTGGAGGTTGCTGGGATGGACGATGCCGGGAAGAGCAGTGGCCAGAGAGACCTAACGGAGCATTCTACTGGCTCTCCCTCGCACCTCTTGCGACCTGAACAGAGTGAATTTCTGCTGGATTGTGACCGAGTTCTGCAACAGCAACACCTGAATGTGACGTCTACTCTCCCCTTTAGGGGGTGTATGATTTATATAGCTTCTTTCTGGCTGCCTTCTGAATTAAATTTGATAACGAGTCTCACGTCAAATTGTACAGGTATGGCTCTGGTACGATGGTACCGAAGCCAACCTATGATGGTATTATGATGATAATGTTAATAATGACTGAATGTAATAAAACAATTTAAAAATGTAATTATGACGAATCGAAACGAGAGTAAACAACTCTCAAAAGGATTCGGGATAGGGTGAAAATAAATTAATAAAAAAATAATAATAATAAGTCTCACATTCACAATAGCGTAATGTTAAGTTTAGTCTGACATGCACAATAGCGGAATATCAACTGATTTGAGTCATAGACACAGACCACAAAAAAATGTCATGCTCTAAGGCAGTGATTCCCAAAGTGGTCTATATCGACCCCCAGGGGTCTATGATAACCTGCAAGGGGTCTACGTCAGCGAAAAAAAAAAATTGGGGGTCCATGAAATGAAAATGGGGGTCCACGATAGTGGATCTCAACATACACTGATAGTACCTATTTACTTACATTATAATCTTATAATATAAAGACATATACATTATTTATAAAAGTACCTATGAAGTAAAAAATGTATTATATATGTTTATAAAATTGTGTAAGTTGTAGGATGTAGGCATTCGCTTTGTGGTTTAAGTTTTTAACACTAAGCTTCACTACAATTATAATTTTACAAAAAATCAATATCAGGTGAGTGGTGGGTCTACCAAAAACCGAAAAACATGGCAAGGGGTCTACGACATAAAAAAGTTTGGGAACCTCTGCTCTAAGGTATAATGGGGGAAGACAGATAGGTATTAGGATAGGAACTATGATGGCTGTATGTGCTCAGAGGTGCGCGCATGGCAACTCCGATCCAGGGATCTGTCATAAAGATCAAACAATGAAAATTATGATGACGATGACATCGATGATGAGGGTTATAATTGACGTTTGTGCATGGGTGTACCATAGTAAAAAACGAAAGTCCTGTATACGGTATTGAGACATATCTCAACTAAATCGCTGAAAACTGTCTCGTCGCGTGTACTCGGATTACCAAATTATAGGAATGAAATCTCGCAGTTCCGTTAAAGTTTATTATTAAAAGTTGATCAAAATAATGTAAAGAATATTAAAAGTTAGTAAGCTAATTTTCCTCCACCTTGTCGTGATAAATATTGCGTGCATATCAAAATATATTTCAATTTTATACACAAACAGGGTTGCCAGTTATAACACATTTTTAAAATACCTTTATAAAAGATTAAAAACAATATAAATATATCGATAAGCGCCGTATTCAATATCGTGTAACTGTTACATATTTTTAATTATTTTTCATCAAATATTAATTACTGTAAATTTTGATAAACTAATTTATTTTAAATTCTTCGCAGTAAAAAATATGAATGGACTCAATTAGATAAATAAATATATATACGAGTGTATAATATGTTAATATTTAAATATATTCTACAAAACGCTACGAGTACGTATTTTTTATTAGAATACAATTTACTAATGAGGTAAAAAAAGTCCAACTGAAGTTCGATAGAGAAGTAATTAAGACTTCGTATTGAAGTTGATCTGACAGATGGCACACTATGTCTTATTCACCACAGGCAAAAAAATTGTAAACAAAGCATTGTAATTATCTTTTTCTTTTTCGGTCTGTTAACATAACGATCGTAATCGCCACTCTACAGGATCTGTATCATCAGTGGATACGGAATATCTGTATCCATTGAATTCCGTGATCGTAGGAATGAACATAGATAATATTTAGACAGACCAGCAACATATAAATGAACGCTCAATAGACTAACATTATAAAGTTAAAATGATTGCGATTATCGACTACTTACTTCACAAACGTGCCGTTTCACCACATGGATAGAGATAACTATATGATAGAGCGCCATACTTTTCTGTCTTGGCGCACAACCCTCCTATTCTGATCATGTCGAGTCTTCCGCGGACTTCCATTATTTATATTGTCATCAACAATCTGGTCGATAATCTTTCTTACCACCGTTTGCTCATTTATTCATTCGTAATGACAAATTCTTTAATAATACATTTTAATCAAGTGTTTTCCATACAATGTGTATTGAGATAAGCTGTTATAGTACTGTGTGATTGATATTCGATTGTAGCAATGATTGTAACTGTGATTTAAATTTAAGAGGTTGAATAATAATTATTCACTAAGTGGTGAATAAAACCAATCAATCAATTACAGTTTATTTCATCAATATGATGTAAATTTTTCTAATAACTCGACTAATACATGGGGTGTCCAGTGGAAAAATTTAAAGATTAAATTATAATAGCTCGTAAACCATCAGGGTGAGGTAAGTGGGAGGGGTATTGTTCGACTCGCGTGATTTACTGATTTGCCAGTCGCAATGAGTCACTGGTCGGGAGCCCACCGCGCATTCGCGGTTGAGCGATATTCAAAGTGCGGTGATTCATTGGTTCGTGCGCGTCGCGCTTTTTGTACTCACTTTGATATTCGACGAGTAAGTGATGGCCGAGCACGCAACTTATCTGGTGTTGTGTTTAAAAGTTAAAACAAGAAGGGACAATGGTTAACCAAACTTATCCGGGACCGTCAACGTCAGCAGCGACGCCAGAACAATTTCAGCAAGACGGGGCCACTCCATACACAGCAAGAGTTTCAATGCAGAAGCTGAGGGGAATTTTTCCCAATACATACCCTGGGCATCTCGGTCACCGGACCTTACACCGTGCGACTTATTTTTGTGGAGATACTTTAAGTCGAGAGTTTACGGCAACAACCAAGGGCAATTCAGAACAATTCAGGCCTTACAAGAAAATGTCCGCCGTGAAGTTGCTGCCATTGAACCGATGCTTTGCTCTCGCGTGTTCGCAAATATAAGAGTCCTATTGCGAGTGTGTCTTGAGCGAAGTGGACGGCATTTAGACGATATTGTTTATAAAACGTAAAATCTGCATCATTAAACTCCATTTTTTGTAAATAAAATATGAGAATAACATTGTAGTTTTTTTTTTATTTAATATTAAACTTGAATATTTTCCGCTGGACACCCTTTATCTTGCGAAGGAGCTTTGAAAATGAAAATAAACAACATTAACGGTTCGTTCATTGTTCAGTTACTCTTAAAATCCTTACTGAAAAAGCGTTAATGTTTTGGCTAATCTAATCACGAATGTAATTATTAAAATTAAATCCTTTTGGTTTGTTAAATTGTATGTTTCACGTTGTTATCTCGCTGAAGGGGGTGGCGAAGGGTGCAAAATATCCACACTGACTCAAGTACCACATTAACTGCTGCTCAAAAATCGTCCACAATATTTAGATACCTGCATTAAGAATTTTCTTAGATTCAAATTTACACTCCATTGAGGGTGCGCTATTGCCGGCGCGACTATCAAGTTGTATAGGGAACATTTTATTTTAGAACATTTAAATATAAAAATAAAACTGTCGCATGGCAGCATAAAATAATCTTAACACGTCTCGATTCTCGTTAGTTATTTGAATAAAATAATTTTATCAAAACTATTCATTTACCGACATTATTGATCGGCTTAGTCCAATCGTATTAATAATAAATTTCAATTTCAAGTTAAATTTTAAGTTGTTAGAAGATTTTTGAGATGATTTCTCAGTTACGGGTGGAATTAAAATATCTGGAGCATATTCTTAGATATGGAACTACCGTTGTGGGGATCAACATATTGTTCTAAGCCTTACACGTTACGGCACGGACCGGCGTCCAGCGGTCGACCTCCTACTTGGAACTTCCAATTACGTTACTGAACCAGAATCTCGATAGTCTTTGTGACTAAATATGTAATAATGTATTTTTGTGATGTCCATGCCTGTCGTTTTAATTTATAAAATTAGACTTTTAATATTGGACGCAATATTACAAGTTTCCGAATAACTTATTTATAGTGAGTAGATGCACCACAATGGCAGTATTAATGATGATTTCTCAGCCTACCACTATGTCAAAAGGTCAATACTCAGCAAATAGAGTGTGGTGTACATCCATCTATCTACATCGGTTCTTTAGGACTGAGGATCCCGATCTCCGTGAACTCTCACCCTCTCAATTATACTCCTCTACATTTCTCGACATTCTGCAGACGTTAGAGCTTTTCCATTTGGCTGGTCCATAGGGTGGGAATCTTCCTCTTCCTCTTCGTCCTTCAACGTGGTCTACCACAACAATGACGTGATGAACATGAACGTAGATATACATCTCCATCTTACGACATACGTGAGAAGTACCACTGGACAAACAGAAAGGTAGCGCTAGAGGTAACCGATTATTCCGACCGCACGTCCTCTATCCACACTATCCAGGAAACAGGCGTCTTTAGGACGACAAATCAGGAGCCTTCATTTTGTTATCATTCACATACGTATCTTTATACCGCGAATATTTTGTTCAGTGCTAAATAAACGACCAGCCAATGTAAGTATTTTCTTAATATTCATTTTATTCCGTTTCATTTCATGAACTAGGAGATCAGACGACCTACCCAAATGGCTGCGGGAGCCGGTACGAATCATAATACAGGGTGAATATTGGTTTGGCATATATTTGTCAGTTTGCATTTGGTAGTCGTAAAGAGCATATTTTGTGGAATACGTACTATTGGTGGCTTGACTAGATTTATACACCACCCGCCCAGGAATGCAGACCTAATTAGTAATGGGACGTTGGTGCTCCTTAGGTAGGTAGTTAGGTCAATCTGCATGGGTGGGTATCTCCACCTGCGCACCTACCTCTCACTCTCCATACCTCCTATTTTGTAACTCCGTTAGTCTGTCTGTGTAAGTGTGACTCAATCCATGTTGTGTCTCATCCACTGTCCACTGTCCCTCTTTTGGGAGTGCTTTAATGACTGGATCCCTGAGTGTCTGCCTTGATTTTTAATTACCTTAATTTTCCATCTATATGTATTCTATGGATTTATGTTATATGTTTTTATGTATAAAGATAGTACTTAAAAGACGCTGGAGAGTTTAAATTTTAAATTTTGCGAAAATTGTTAATAATTACACTGAATTTCTTTTCTTTTTTCGTTGTATATACTGCATAAACATGAAAATATTATTAAATTAAAATCGCGTATTTTTATTAGCTTTGATGAGTGGGACCGACAAGGAAGCCCTAACTTCTAAACCGATCCCGAAAAAGGGTGGATCCCACCCCTTCCAGCTGTATTTTTATTAGGCGCAAAGAGTAATTGATTACAGTATATTATGGAGCCTCTAACGCCTCAATAACGTGTTAAAGTCATTAAAACATTTTATCTAAATAATCATTCAATTGTAAATATACGAAGAAACACACGACACAGCTCATTTCGCCTTGGCGCGTTTTGTTAATAAACAAAATAACCATTATTGGGGCACTGAAAATTCTCAATTGATACACCAACGACCTTTACACCCACGCAGAGTTACAAAGTTCGGCGCCATGTGGGCCGGCGGAATCATTGAACTCTATTTCTTTCAGGATGCAAGAGACAATGCTGCAACCATTATGGGTGATTGCTATTGTCACATGTTGGAAATCTGCTTGGTGGCCAAATTTAGTCGATTATGCCTGCAACATATGTGGTTTCAACAAAACGGTGCCACCTCACACACAGCCCGAGCTATGTTTGAAATTTTACTCATCGGCCTGGAACATAATATTCACCCTGTATAACCCTACAACGTCACGACCGGACATAATATAGCTACTTTGCCATGAAATTTTTCAGCAAGGCTATTTCAAACATCATTTCCTGTATCGGAAACGTCTTTCAATTTTTTTGAAGCCCCGTAGAGCCGATAAGGAAATTTATTATTTAACCGAGGATTTTGATTTCGCCCTAACGGCCCCAAGTCGGGAGCATTTTTATAATTGAAAACTCGGTTCATTTTTGTGCTTCAGTCGTGATTAAGACGCGAACCGGAAATTGCCTTTCAAATGAGAAACTGCCTGCAAAAAAGTGAAGAAAAGTTTGCAGCCCTGACGGCAGAGCGCCGGGCGCCGGACCGGGGGAAGTTTAGCGCTCCAGGAACTGAATTTAAGCAACAGTCTCCTCCCTCCGTATCGGGAGTACGGAACCGCCTTTTTTTTCATCCCCATTGTTGGGAAAATCGCAAAGTGATAAAATAAGTTCTGGAGAGCGTTGCGAAGCGGAAAATGTAGTCTGGAATATTCCAGGCGCATTTCGAGCTCGTTTTATTGTCAGAATTCGCTTTATCGGCGATTATTTCAACAATGTCCTTGCAAGCCCATAATGTGAAAGTATTATAAAATAAGTCAGAAGCTGTCAGACGTAAAGTGAAAAGTAGTATGTTGAGAAGTACTACAAGAGACACACACTGGCCATGGGAATTAAGTAGATTTCGTCTGTGTGTGAGATAAAATGAAAAAAAAATACCGAGCTGAGATGCAAAAAGTCCCCCTCAGCACTGATCATAAGATTTCGTTTGCGTGTGAAAGAATGTTTTTATTTTCTGGGTCTTTTTGAACTGGCGGATCAGGCTGGCTAACGAACTTAACCGAGATATTTACGAGACCAAATTTCCAATAAGGATTAATCGAAATCTGGTAGTTATCGGCTCCACATAATTCATCATCATCTATCTAATTTTTAATGGACAGCAGTTTCGGGTTTCTGCCGAACGTGATGTAAGAGTGCTTTTCAATTATCCGAATGTTGCATCATGAGGCTACTGTAGTTAGAATGTACCTAAAATATGCATTGCTAATGATGCTGTTTATGATCAATTCGAAGTGGTAAACTGATATCTATCATATCAAACTAGAATGGTACTAATGTGATACTACTAACGTTGCTGAACGAATAAATGCCGGCTAATTGGTTATTATTAATAATAACCGAAAAATTATTCATGATAACCAAATAACGAGGCTTAAATATGAATAATACCCTATTAATCATATTAACCAGTTATTATTCGATATAACAATTCATGTTTTTTGACGACAATGATTTTTTGACGAAACCATGTTGAAATAAATATAAAATAAAACATATAATACTTCAAAATATGAATTAAATATATTAATTAGAAAAATATACATATAAAATCAATTTTATCGAAAAATATTGTTGTTGCGCCACCGGGATTCGAACCTGGATCTCTTTCCTAACCGGGGAAGGTGCATTATCCAACTATGCTACAGCGACAATATTTTTAGCGACAATTTTCGAACCTATATGTTACCTTTTTGATATTAATACATTTAATCGTTCCATTATTTGAAAGAACCATCTACCTTATTTTTACAGAATCTTAAATACCTTTGAGATTTAAATTTTTCAACAACTATATTTTTCGATAAAATTGATTTTATATGTATATTTTTCTAATTAATATATTTAATTCATATTTAAAATAATTACAACTTCACAATAAGAATATGTTCTCCTAATATAATACTTCAATAGATGCAAGACGGAATACATGCTACATCAATATTCTTACTATTTTTAAACTAAACCTAACGCGTGTGCAATGAAAATAGAACAATAGAATAGAAAACAAACTTACTGATATCCTGGAATGTGACTCGAACCCCCGACCACTCGATCACTAGGAGAGTGTCTTAACCAAAGCACTAACAAGCACGTCAGAGTAGAATATTATTTATTACATTGACCGAATTACTCGGTTATTATTAATAATAACCGGATTTATTCATCTTGCCTAACATACATACGAGGATAGGCCGCCAAGTTTTTTGAGGCAATGAAAAAAGCACTGTCACTTCTATCAATATTTGCAACAAGTTTTGTTTCAAGTATCAAACCTGTGTACTTTCAAAACACGACAAAACTTGGAGATATTATATGTGCACAACACAGATTCGCTCCCAATCCTCAGGCTTATTTATTTTCCAATTTCCCAGGGTCGGATACCCCCGGCGTTGGGCGCCATCTGTTGTTAAAAGTATTAAGCAAACAGAGAATCGAAAAATAATATATAACGCAACATCTGTTTGCGACATGATTTAATGGTATTTTGTGCGAGTTCAAAGTATATTAATGAATACATTATTTATTAAGGGAAGACTGTTAACTTGCAAACGACCCCTAAATAATATTTCGTTCCTCTAGAATTATTCGAAACAATACCTCCTTCGATAAGATTTGTTTCGCAACAATTTGCGGCTGGTGGAGCATGACCTGACCAGCTCGGCGAGTGCGTGCCGGGGGAGGATCTCTTTGAGGGTATAATTGAAATTAAATTAACAATATTGTTATAACACGAACGTCACATACTTAAACAAGAATAAAACATAATTTATAATATATTTTTTGCAACAAAATTTAAAATCAGGGTGTTACAGACCAAGTCCACAATATTTTATGGTACAAAATTACAAGTCGAAGATGTTTATTGTCTTTCTATGTAGTTTTCATTTTCATCTACATGCTTGTTTACGCGCCTTGTTACTTCGATCGGCACCACTGAGTTTCTTGGTTTATAATAATGTACATGTGTGTGTGTGTGAGTATTGCCGCTCTTTTTTCGGAAATCTAAGAAGACGGTGACCGACAGGCGTCATTGAATTACATCCTGTGTTTCGAACAATCAAGAAGACAACCCAGCTAACAGAACAACAACATTGGACCAGAAAACAGCAAAATTAAAAATGTTAATGCAGTTCATATATCATACGTGTGCTTATTGTTAATCGGAAACCTGGGAACCAGCTATCGAAGGCATTTACATAAACAATGTATGTTTTGTCAGTATGCAATTGACCGTAGTTCGTTTATTTGGATAATGCTTGCGGCGTCTCACAGACGTAAGCAGTAATGTAATGAATTTCGTGCGCAAAAAGTTATTTTTATTTTTAAAAAGTTACAGTTCGTTTTTCAAATTCTTGTGAAAATTTTACCATGAAAGACAGTAAAGCCAAAATTATAATTAGTAAACAAAAATCAGATATGTTATAGAGACAAAGCTCATGGAAAATATATGGATGTATGGGGTAATTACAGGGCTTACGACCTGTCTTGTATATATATAACGTTTTTTTTACCAATTCTCACCCCTCAATCTCCACATTTATCAAATTTTTGAATGTTGTAATTATGTTAGTATGTGGACTCGCTTCGAATACCACTACACCATCGCCATCTATGGACCAAATTTGATCATTCATTTTTCCCTTTTTTACAGCATATATGTCATTACTATGATTATTTTAAATTATTTTAAAGCAATATTCTTTATCCACATACTAACATATATACAACTTTCAAAAATTTGATAAATGCGGAGATCGAGGGATGAGAAATGGTGAAATATATATATATATTTTTTAGATTGGTCGTAAGCTCTGTAATTACCCCATACTTCCATATATTTTCCATTAAATATTTTAAAAACATAGCTTTGTCTTCATGAAATATCTGATATTTGTTTAATAACAGTGTATTTGTAGGCAAAAATCCAGTAATTGTGTATTCTTAGACATATTCATATATTGCTAGTATAATTAGTGATTAGTTGAATGATTAAAACATTCAAGTGACTGTTATGACTCATATAATAATAATGGATAATTGGTATAGCGCCATTTTCGTAAAAACTTTCACCTCAAGGGCGCTTTAATATTTTATAATGATTTTAAATTACACCGCGAAAACTGTACTTACTCGAGTATTTCTGAAGAGAAAGAATACGATGGTGACTCGTCACACGAATAGATAATTATAATAATATAATGAATAGAGAATTAGATAAGCTAATTCGTGTGTTGTATGTAAACGGCTAGTTTGTCTGCATTACACAGGGAAACTTTGTATTGAGTGTATTAATGTAACACTAAATTTATTGGAAAGGAGTGGATACCGAAAGCTGCTGACAGATTCCAGACCGGTAAGAAATATTAATATTATCGTACTGGTGGACAAGCACGCGGAACGCGGGGCCACTGGCTGCGCTCAGGTGCACGGTTATTCTGACGCATCGATCGTCACTCGAGACGACCCACCACACAATAAATAGTCCACTCGAGTACCTAATATACAACGGATCGAGTAAAATGGCGCCTAATAATTTTCGCTGCAATTTTTACAGCATAATGCTGGCTACGACTGTTCTGACAAATGAATGAAATAAAGTATTTTGCAAAAAAGTTTTGTATGCCATTGAATAATATTCAGATCTATAAAATTATTCAAATAGTAAAAAAACTCTTTTTTCATCCCTAGGGTTTTCCGCTTCATTAAAAGTTGTCAACTTCCCCCCGAGTCTGGGCGTCGAGTTTAGAAGTTCCTAATAAAAATTGAGCAGTGAAATTCGAAAAATCTGGTTTTGTCCGCTTTAGTTCGAAAATATTCATAAATTTAGAAAAAAATCTCCCTTTTATAAAGTTTAGATGACAAAAAGAATGCAAACTTTCGCCGAGATATTGAGCCCTTTCCACCATCGATCTTGTTTTTCAGAGAAGTTTGAATGAAGGAAACTGATAATAATAAAACTGTGCCTATCTACATATAGTCGTGCCTTTAGTTTTGTCACGAAGCTGCGACGACGTGCTAAAAGTTTACAAAAACAAATAAAATAAATATTTTTAGTATTAAGCTTGAAGTTATGCCAGTTTTTACTAGTTAAAACTGGTTGTTGATCAACAAAATCATGGAAAGATAAATAATAGGTGCGGAATATGGGAGAAGGGACGGATGGAAGGAATTAGGGACAGGAACAGGGTGTAGGGAACAGGGGGGGTTCAAGAACCAACCATACACCAGGAAGAAACACGACCTACATAAGGTACCTACACAAGATAAACAGTTCAGCCCCACACAGCAGGACGATAATTCACAAAGACTGACGAGCTCCAACTGAGCGTTCCCACACGGCAGGAAGATAACTTGTCAACTAAGCACTCCATTGGCAAACGTTAACTGTCTCGTCTCAAAACTATAGACAACACCACAAAAAAGATGGTGTTATGCTCGTTATATATATGGGTCGCGTTCATACGCACACGCACATGTTCAGCAATCAATGAATCTAGACACAAACCTCTAACAAATACTGTATACCTCGTTGAGACCATAAAATAATATCTATGGTTGCCGACATTGTACAAAATATTACGAAACTTAAATATAGGTTATGGCTACATATGACTTGCTTAATCCATAGAAGAATTCCAGTTTTTATTTAATTTAGAGATGCAGATAGTTAGACTATTTTCTCTACTTTTTCCACCCTTATTCCATATTTTTACAGCCCGCCATCATTAATTTCGTTTTGTTTTCTAATGAATGTGTATTTTGTTTTCTTTACATTTAGTTGAAGACCACTCCTATCGATATAATCATTTTGATTGAATAATTTCCAAATAAAATGCATTAAGTTATTTACTGTTTCCGAGGTAAATTTATACAACTCCATAATCACACATTTTTTTATTATCATTGATTATACACTTCTATCGCATTATTAATCCCGCGTGATATAGCTTTCACAAGGCGAAATGCATCTCAAGTCAATTAAACGAGTAAAATAAAAAAAACGTTTTTATTTTCACATGTGTGAAATGCTTTTCTTTGTTGATGAAAGTGGAATCAGTTGTGACGCCACTGCTTGAACACCCGGGGATTATTACACACATGCTGGTTATTATAGATACGATTCACAGCATCAGCTGAGGATGCGGGCTCCGGCACGGTATTATTATAATCGTGGCCACCGATAACGGTGCACTGGGTCGGGATAGTTGCGTTTCTACACTCTACATGCACCAGTGCCTACCTAGTGATAATGCTGCATTCACTCGATTGAAATTGCATTCTGTTTGTATTCTACTATAATCTAGAATTCATATATTATACAGGGTTATTCAAAATTATCGATTCTATTTTATGACTCTTTATTTCATACTACAAACGAGTGACAAATATGAAGTAAATTACATTTGATAACACTCACGATAAAGTTTACAAATATAGTTTATAAATGATCGACGTGACCCCCTTTGGCTGCACGGCGAACATCTAATCGGTAGCTGAACCCGCTCCACACCGGATGAAGCTTGTCTTGTGTCACCGAGTTCGCCGCAGCTGTGATACGGTTCCGCACGCCAGCTAGAGTTATCGATAGAGGCGGAACATAAACTGTTTATTTTATGAATCCCTACAAGAAAAAAATCACAAAGCGTGAGATCATGAGATCTCAGGGGCCAGAACTGAAGAGCCCCAATGCGCAATGCGACCCCCATGCAATGAGATTCCCAATGCGACCAATCCATCGTTGAGGTAGATATTCATTCAGAAAACCTCCAGCATCCCGGTGCCAATGAGGTGTAGCTCCGTCCTTTTGAAAGATGAAGTCTTCTGAATCTTCATTTAATAGCGGAAAAAAAACAGTTTTCTAGGATGTCGAAATAAGTTACCCCAGTAACTGTAATTTACGCACAAAAGATAAACAGTTTATGTGTAAAGCGCCCTGGAGGTGAAAGATTTTACGAAAATGGCACTTTACAAATTATCCATTATTATTATTACTTTTTTTTACAGCTTATCTAATTAGATATAATTTATACAAGTTAATTTCATACCTATAAATTTTTATTGTGTTCATTTCTGTTTAAAAGTAGTCGGACTAACGAACGCGTTTACTTATTTACTGGTACCATATGTGAAAATAAAACACTTGTCTTTTTATTCCACTCGTTTAACTTACTTGAGATGCGTTTCGCCTTGTAAGAGCATTAGATATTGAAAATGCTCCTATAAGGCGCAACGCGTCTCAAGTAATTTAAACGAGTAGAATCAAAAAACAAGTGTTTTATTTTCATACACATGAATGCGTTTACATCGAAGCCTACTTGAGATTCAAAGCGTTGATGTTAACATGTTAACCAGCTGGTTTAATGAACCCATAAAACTGTTAATACTATTACGAGAACACATTCTTATTGTGAAGTTGTAATTATTCAGAACATAGGTCTGTGATATAATAAATAAAATAAGGTAGATGGCTCTTTCAAATAATGGAACGATTAAATGTATTAATATCAGAAAGGTAACATATGGGTTCGAAAACTGTCGCTAAAAATTCTTTTTCCCGGTTGGGAAAAAGATCCAGGTTCGAATCCTGGTGGCGCAACAACAATATTTTTCGATAAAATTGATTTTATATGTATATCTTTCTAATTACTATATTTAATTCATATTTAAAACTGTTAATACTAGCCTAAAATCTTCCCTTAAAGCAATGAATGTTTATATTTACCGATAACAAGGGATATATATTATAAAAGACACGAAGCTATAGGTAAAAGATCGCTGTGTTGTGTTTTGAGTATCGGTTATGTGAAGTTCTTCTCAAATAAATAAACTAATTTATCTTATTTGATATAATATAGATATTGCAAAGTATATAAAGGATATTCTTCTCCTTTAAATTTTACACTACGCCGGTGTGAAAAATATAATTCGCACGACTGAATATTTCCATTGTTTTCGCCATAACGACAAAACTATCGTCCGATGGAAAGTCGTCGGTATGACCTAGGTCCTAGAATATGTTTTTCCCGGTAAAATCTGCATTAGAAATAATGCAGTAAAGAAATTCGTAAACCTACACTTTTTTACACTTTCACCGGTATCTCTCACATACTAAGCGAACGCTTTGCTATTTCCTACAATATAATAAATTGTCGTACAACAATTAAATCCTGATTTATTTGTGTTTGGATTTAAGTCATGATTTATGTTATTCTGAATTATTTATCCATTAGCAAGATAAATTTTAACGCTAATATTTATTTCCATTTCGTGGTAGATATCGATCCCTGTACCTCTTGCATGCTATCTTAGCTGCGCTCCCCTAATTGACAAGAATGTAATGCTTATTAATTAATAATATAATTCTGATGACACCTATGAATGATTCAATTAATTAATGATTTATAAGAATTTAATTATGATTATGAGCTGTTAAATGAATTGATTATCAATTAAAAAACAAGATAGTAAAAATGTTACCCTGTAATCGGAGACTCCTCCAGAAAGTTAAAAATACAACTAAAGAAATAGCACCAATAAAATAGAGTAAAAAAATTTCAGAACTTTTTAAATAATATTAGTGGGTGGAGTATAATATGCAAAAAAAATATATGTTTTTAGGATCTTTGTATACATTATCGAGAAAGAAATATATAAGGGAGAAAAGTACATAGAGGTAGTATGAAACAAGTCACGCGTTTTTTTTAAATACA
Organism: Eubasilissa splendida; assembly: GCA_031772225.1. Taxonomy (NCBI): domain Eukaryota; kingdom Metazoa; phylum Arthropoda; class Insecta; order Trichoptera; family Phryganeidae; genus Eubasilissa; species Eubasilissa splendida. Next base: position 5,866,042 of record CM062862.1, read on the forward strand.
TGATTATAATTAATATTTAACACCCTTTTAGATATCGTATAAAATAACATTAAATATATATAAATATCAAAAGTTTAGTACAGTTGAGCTAAGCTGACAATATAATGTTGATAAAAGTGATTTAATTATTGCAATACGAGGTAATGGCACAAGCGCGTCGCTTCCAAGGTCAATAATATCGACATATGACAGTACGTATAGTGCGTACTTCGAACCTGACTTCCTTGAAGAAAAAAACACATGAGCAACTACACAAGTAGCATGGAATATATATATATATATATATAAATTTAAATTTATGGCATAGAATTTATAAACGGAATGGATAAAAATAGAATTTGAAAGTAAGCGAAAAAAACTATAAAAATTATGGTTCAATACAGAAAAAAATAAAAACACAGAATGGCTGAGTATCAAAATAAATTGTATCTTTGACTCAGAATAGCATCAAAAACATCACTCGTATATTTAAACATAGAATATCGGAATATATCTACACGATCAAAATCGTTCCCGAGCCTGTGAAGTCTTTGTATGGGTGCATTCCTATAAAAATTAGTATTTGTTGAATTTACATGGAACAGTACCGACGACCTTGTACTCCACGCAAGAACGTGGTATACAATCAATTCAGTTAAATAAGGGGCGTCCAGTCATTGACTATTTTAAATAAAAATAATAAAGTTCTTCTACACGACACGTTAGTTAAATTAAGAGTGCTTATTAGAAAATCATAATTCAATTGTTCAACGGATATACTCAGTTTGAAGTTAATAAACCTTAAAAATTTAATATATGAATTAAATATATTAATTAGAAAGATATTCATATAAAATCTATTTTATCAAAAAATATTGCTCGAACCTGGATCTCTTTCCTAACCGTGGAAGGTGCATTATCCAACTATGCCACAGCGACAATATTTTTAGCGACAATTTTCGAACCTATATGTTACCTTTTTGATATTAATACATTTAATCGTTCCATAATTTATATTTAATTCATATTTAAAATATCAGATCTATGTTTTGAATAATTACAACTTCATAATAAGAATGTGTTCTCCTAACTTAAAAATTTATGCTTAACCATTTCTAATTTTAATTCGTGCACTTTATAGAATGGAGACCAAATAGTTGAGTTGAATTTTAAATTGCTACGAACCACAGCTGTGTATAAAACCTTAAACGATTTAAGTGAATTAATATGTTTTAACGTTCTAAATACAAAACCAAGATATTTCATAACTTTATTGGTGGTTTCATTAATGCGTGAACAAATGATAGTTTTTCATCAAATAATACGCCAACATCTATAATTTGAGATATTTTTTAAGAGCCAATTTTTTTTTTGATTCTACAAAACGTTACAGATTTGTAATTTATCAATATTTAAGAAAAGTTTGCTGTGTGTACACCACCATTTCATTTTTAACTATCATCATTATTTTTTACAATTTAAATAAAATTAAGATGAAGCCAAAATGTGTTTTATTTGGGGAGTAGCGAGAGTATCGCTATTTAACCGAGTGAAAATATAAAGATGGCCTTAGGTATGAAATCCCTACTTCTACAATTAATGTGACTTGTGTCGAGACTTTGGACACCTGATCTTCCTCTAGATCAGCAATGATGAACATTTGGGCTCGGCGTGTCAAAATTTCAGAAAATCTTACTTAACTTTGCTGGCTTGTCACACTGCCCCCCCCCCCTTCTTCCCCCTTTTTAACTGGAAAAAAATATGGAATCCATAGTATTTGATTTGATATCAATTAATTAATTGCTTATTTCAATTAATTGTTTTTTCCACAAAGTGAGACCCAAAATAGATAAGTATGTAAAATGTACGTAGTGATAAATTCGAACGTTGTTGTCGGGTTATATTAGTGTACGCTGGCGTGTCATCCAAAACGCTGTGGCATGTCACTGTCTTAAAATTAATGATAATGAATATAAAAATCAATAATTTCACAAAGAACTAAGTTGACAAAAATTGCGGTCCCCAAATTTAAATGAATACGATAGTTTATCAAATTTAGCTTCGAAAATCTAGCGAATTTACGAGACTTTCAAATGTTTAGCAATGAAAACATTAATCATAAAAATATCGTAAAAGTGGAAAAGTTCATAAAACATACCGGAACCATAAATCAGCCCGGATGGAAGCCGCTATAAAATTTCACACATAAAGTAGGAAAAAATAACTATTTCAAATAATATACTTGTCCGTTCGCCGCATGGAAGCGATATTTTTATTGTCTTTTCAAACGATTTTCAGTCAGAGGCGATACAACCATTTTCAATTTGAAATTTTATGGTTCGGGTTCATAATACGAAGCGCTACGGACGTGACCGCGAACTTTCAGAATTTCGGAGACCATCTCTAGTGCATGCACAGCGCTCGCTTCATGTTCCGAAGATCGCTTTATAGTTAGTTGTTAGTCATTTTTAATTATATTTTACTATATACTCAATCAGTGAATTTTACACGAAAAATACTTTTTTCCTTCACCAGAGTGATAAAAAAATATTTCTAAAATAGAGAGTCTGGATAAATTGAAGAATTCACCCGAATAACAATACACGACACATTTTGGTGATTTTACTGGAACTGAGAAAAACTCTTCATATTATCTAATGATAGGAAAAAATAATATCCGATGTGTGTTTTTATTACATTATAATTGATAATAATATAAAATATGAATAAAATATATTAATTAGAAAGATATACATATAAAATCAATTTTATCGAAAAATATTGTTGTTGCGCCACCGGAATTCGAACCAGGATCTTTTCGAATTTCTTGATTTTCAATAAAATTGATTTTATATGTATATCTTTCTAATTAATATATTTAATTCATATTTAAAATATCACTGACGTATGTTCTGAATAATTACAACTTCACAATAAGAATGTGTTCTCCTAATAATAATATACTTTTTATCAAATTGTAATCTAAGATGAAAATAAAAGGATTGAGGCACATATTAAACATTTTTTCAGTAGAACAATGCTATATGGCATGTGTTTGATAGCATTGTTCCTTAAGGTGAAAATAAAAAAAATTATATTACAAGAAAATTGTGTTTCTTTTAAAAGAACAAAGAATACATATCACTCATTTGATAGATCTTTATAAAACAAAAAATGTAATAACAAAATAATAATTACTTTTAAAATGATGTTTAATAGAGTTCAATGAATAAAATGTGCTATACAGCGTTGTTCTACTCACATCAGTTGGAGTATTTTTGCTGCAACGGCTACTCTCTTCTAAATATTTGATTGACCAGCATTTTTCTCTTCATATATTCAGTTTTGGCATTTTTTAATTTTCCTTGTTTATTGAATCTGGCGCTTATTGGGCGCTATGCGGCCACTATCTCGCAAAACCAATTTGCACGAAAGCTCAAAGTCACGACGTTGAAAATCAGAATCAACATCGGTTGCGCGTCAATCACCAGTGGATACTTCAGTGGCTACAATGGATATGAAAAAATGTATTTTCTTCCTATTTTATTCTGATACAGACAAGTAAACAAGAGATGTCACCACTATCAAAATTTTCACTTAAATTAAGTAAAAATTGTACTGATTTCTTAAATCGTACATAAAATTTTAATTATACCAGTGAATTTCTTCTACAGCTTGTTATTCCCGGGTTTCCTATTGATAATATGATAACCTAGGCAGAATGAAAAATACTTTTAAAATCAGCAATGTTATCTTTGTGGTTAAGATTCATATTTCTATTTATTATCTTTGTTTTATTAACCACTAAAATGAGTTTAAATACATCTACCGGTTTCTAAAAATACCATTTTCTTCTTCAAGATGTCATAACTAACTAAAACATATATTGTTTCTTTGACAGAATCTATTTTTAATGAATGAAAAATCACCACTAACCTTGACGGATAGTTGCGGTTTCTCTACTCGTCGTGTGTTGGTCCGATAATTCGAAGTATTGTTATTCTTGTGCCCCAATCTCCAGCTATTATTCCGACCGGACGAATTATGCACACCCGGAGCTACTTGGCTACCTATTACAAAATGTTCCGACCGAACACCGAAAGTGTCCGACCGTGGTTTGACAGCAATTATTCAGTTGCCGGAAGTGATGACATTCACACTACATAAATCAATCATACCAACAACAAAAAAAACCAGGGGTACCAGTCAAATTAATAAAAATGTGCGTAAACAAACATGAATATGGCAATCAATCCGCATGCTAACTACATTGGAAGCAATTTTGCTGCAACCTGAAACCCGCTAGTTCTTTACACCTTCATATTAGGCGAGAGGAACACCATCGCAATGATCGTTGCCCCTCGTATCTGCGGCCGAACTCCACACAGATTGGATGGACGATTTTATCGCATCCAAGTTTGAAACCAACTCTTTGACATTTCAAGAGTTTGCAACGTCCCTAATATTTTGTGAATTTTGCAGATAAAACAACAAAGTTTACAAACAATTTGTCCAAACTTTTACGTCCGACAATATTTTGTCACAAATTATTTTTGTACGAAAATAATTAAAACCATAAATTTGTCGTACCCTTAAGAAATTTTTAGAATATATTTTAATAATTTTCGACGATTCTTCAATTACTAATTTAAGTCTGGTACTCTATTAACCAAATATAGTAAATTTCTATCAATCGATCTATCTATATTCTTTAATCTTCAATACATAAATCTTTTTTTAAATAACATCTTACATTTAATACTTCATGATGGCGTTATTTTAGATATGTTACATATTTTTATAGTTGAATAGTTATAAACAATTTAAAATAGTTAAAAAATATTTGTAAATAATAAATAAGTATTCTCTTTATGTCTACGGGTAAACGGCATTCTCCGAGAAATATATTTTCAATATCGGAAACCAATAAATAATAACATAATGTAATACGATTAGTTAAATAATATATTTTTCTGTATATTCTGAGAACGATAGCGAAGAAAATGACAAACGAATTACGGTGCGATGGAATTCTCTGTGTGGGTAGGGTATTACGCCGAAACAATAAATTACTCACCGTTTATGTACGTAGAGACATATTAATACCATCCCTTAAATGGGTGTAATTAATAATTTTTGTAAACCTGCTTATATAAAATAATTGTAAATGAGTTGATTTTATAAAGAATAATATATATCAGTAACATACCGTAGGATTTCGTGTACTTTGGGTACCCACGTTTAAATAAATTATTTGAAAGTAATCTGCATTTGAAATACTGAGAAATATGTACCATCGTAACGGTACGAAGATATTTTATGTTTAAATTGTAAATTTTCTTCTCTCTCTCTCTCTCTCATTCCTTTTTGATCTTTGAAATTAAGGGTATTAAAATTTTTTGGTCATTTCTTTAATCAATCTCTCCACTATTCCATGTGACATATCGTGATGCTTCTTTCAGATGATTGGTTCAACACTTAGGTAATCGTCCATGATGAGATAGATACAGAGTGGCATCTACTCCAAACTATTTACAGTTTTAACTCTCTACTTCATTCGTAAATTGTATTCGCGCATTTCATTGGAACTTAAATTAAATAAAACGATTGTTCTCGTGTAAGTACTATTTTGTATCAAATTCTTACATTTCTCACTGTGTTCATGATAAATATTGAAATATCTGAACACTAATATTACATATTCTTCTGATCAAAACTTTTCAAACATTTCTACTTCCACCCCTGTACAGTTTGTGCCATTCGCGTGTCCCGGGCGGTAGCGACTGATGCGCGTGACGGTCATCTTCAACGCTGTATTTTGAGTTGTTTCAAAATAAAAAAATATGTTATTTTTTTTTAAATTTAGTGATCAAAAATACATTGCATCATTTACAAAAATTGGTTGGTATTATATCAAAATGTGAAGGAAGGATTTGTTTTGAATATATTTTTTATATAATGGTACACGTTTGGTTTACAACACTGCTTAAGTACCTACTTATCAGTCTGTTAGTAAAATTTTAAAAATAACATTTGGACAAAGATACTGTCTATACTTTAGCACCCAAATTTAGAACATTTTATACTCCAACAAACAGCCAATTCTATCGCCTACGTTTTTCTAAAAGAAAGATGTTGCATGGCTGAGAAACCATTAGAAAAATTTCCTCCAATGCATATACCAGAATGATGTGAAAGAGAAGGACACATTAGTTTCTGTTATTATTAATACATTATTTACTAAATACAAATGAAATGTATTAATTAGAGATATGTACATATAAAATCAATTTTATAGAAAAATATTGTTGTTGTGCTACCGAAATTCGAACCTGGATCTCTTTCCAAACCGAGGAAAGTGCATTATCTAACTATGCTACAGCGACAGTACTTTTGACGACAAATTTTCGAACCCATGTGTCACACTTTTCAAATTAATACATCTATCGTTCCATTATTGGAAAGCCATCTACTTTGTTTTTACGGAATCTCAAATACCTTTGAGTAAACCGATAGCAGACGCCAGAATTAACAATTCATTTTTTATTACATTTTGGACACATTGATACAACTTATATTTTATTAAGAACACATTCTTATTGTAAAGTTGTAATTATTCAGAACAGACGGTCTGTGATGTATTATTTAAAATATTACAGAGCTATGTTCTGAATAATTACAACTTCACACTAAGAATCTGTTCTCCTTAATAACAATGCTAATAATAATAATATCAATTCTATATGTTTTTAAATACTAATTAGATATATCAATTAGAAATATATACATATAAAATCAATTTTATGTAAAAATATTGTTGTTTCTACCGGGATTCTAACCTGGATCTCTTAATGCACCTTCTACGGATTGGACAGCCTCCAGCCTCGAATCCCGGTAGCAACAACAATATTTTTCGATAAAATTGATTTTATATGTATATCTTTCTAAGTAATACATTTAACTAGTATTAAAAATATCACAGACCTATGTTCTGAATAATTACAACTTCACAATAAGAATGTGTTCTCCTTAATACTGTTATATTTTTATTTATATTCATACAACTTTGTTTCCATATTTACTGTTTTCTAAACAAATAAACTATCTATCTTACCAACATGCCGTTTCTCCGCAGGGGTAGATAGAGAGAATAGAGCACCACACTTTTCTATCCTGATACACAATTCTCGACTCATCCACATTCATACATCTTCTCATACAAGCGTGTCGATTATTGAGGCTTCTAGCAGAACCATCCTTCAGGGTTTTTTTTTAATAGAGATGCGTACACGGAATACAAGTCACATAAATATTCTTACTATTTCAAACTAAGCTAAACGCTAGTACTATAAAAATGAGTCTAACTCGCTTGCGCGAACCCGCGACTAGATCACTAAGCCAGCTACTCAATAAGCTGCTTTACCTAGACGTGCCAAGTCTTCCACGGACGTTCTATATTTCTGGTGTCAACATCTGCATCATATATATGACCAAACCTCCTAAACGATCCTTTTTTAATATTATCTAACAAAAATATTATAAAATATGAGACGGTTTTTTTAGAATAGACCTACCCTGAGTGGAAAAATTGCCATAATATATTTTTTTTAAATCTGTGAACAAAAATAAAAAACAAAACGATTCAAATAAATGTAACAATTGAAAGATTGATTTCCATACATTTTGATTATTATAAACGGCAAACAAGTTGATCTATTATTCTGTTTCGATCGCAGCCATCCATCACACTCTCTTGCATTATTCAAATGATCGAACGCGATACTGCTCTGAGATTCTTCTCGCTACAGATGCCGACACTCCAATCTGTTCCTGTATCAACAGCTTCCGGCCCGACTTCCGCTAACTCCAGCCACCCGCTTCCGTTTCGCCCGGTAACACGATGTTGGCCCGGCGTCGGATCTAGACCCCCCGCAAACCGTGTCGAGTAACGCGAACATAGTGGAGCAAACGGAAAAAATCTTTTGTGTCGGAAGTGTATTTTTTGTCACATTTTTGTGCAACCCTCCCCTGAGATAACTCATCACGATGCATATTTTTAATTAAAAAAATAGCAATTCTAACTTTTTTTTTAAATATATTTATTAAGGTTCGCGATTACAAATAAATACGGATGTTGAGTGCGGATATATGAATTCAGATTAGAAGGGTTTGAAGGTTGAAGATAATGTGATTTGATTTGAAGGTATTGGTTGCCTCATTAATCACTCAAATACCCTCGTGCTCATTTGGTATTGCAGAGTGTATTGTGGCTCGTATTTGTATCGAAATTATAACGAAAGGATGTATATAAATATATGTGTGTGACAGCCGGAATCTTATAATAATATAAACTTTAATTATTAATTAAATATATTAATTAGAAAAATACACATATAAAATCAATTTTATCGAAAAATATTGTTGTTGCGCCACCAGGATTCGAATCTGTATCTCTTTCCAAACCGGGGAAGGTGCATCATCCAACTATGCTACAGCGACGATATTTATAGCGACAAATTTTCGAACCTATATGTTACATTTTTGATATTAATATATTTAATCGTTTCATTATTTGAAAGAGCCATCTACCTTATTTTTACGGAATCTCAAATAAATACCTTTGAGTAATCTGATAGCAGACGCCAGAATTATCAATTATTTTTTATTAAATTTTGGACATATTGATACAACTTTATTATTAGGAGAACACATTCTTATTGTGAAGTTGTAATTATTCAGAACATAGGTCTGTGATATTTTAACTAAGAATTAAATATATTAATTAGAAATATAAACATATAAAATCAATTTTATCGAAAAATAATTTTGTTGCGCCACCGTGATTATACAATATTTTTCGATAAAATTGATTTTATATGTTTATATTTCTTATTAATATATTTAATTCTTAGTTAAAATATCACAGACCTATGTTCTGAATAATTAATGAATAATTACTGAAAATTTAATAAAAATGAATTGAAAATTCTGGCATCTGCTATCAGATTACTCAAAGGTATATGAGATTCTGCAAAAAGAAGGTAGATGGCTCCTTAAAATAATGGAATGATTAAATGTATTAATATCTAAAAGGTAACATATAGGTTCGAAAATTTGTCGCTATAAATATCGTTACTGTAGCATAGTTGGATAATGCACCTTCCTCAGTTTGGAAAGAAATCCAGGTTTGAATCCAATACATAAATATATTTTGGATGAATACCTAAAATATGAACTCTGTATTTAGTATATTTACAGAGATATTCACATAATTAGAGGCAATGTCAACTCAGTTTACATCATCGGAAAGGAAAGGTTAAGGAATATAATATAAGTAAAGTTAGGCGCACGCGGCTACATGCCCGATCGCCGCTCTTTTTTGGCTATCTGGAGTCGGTGCCTTCTTATCTCCGGGCCAGGTGGCAGGCATAATTATACTCAGGTGCGTGTCACGGCTAGAGCGCACTTGTCCTGGGGATCGACAGGTAGCGGCAGATATCCGCAACAATATCATCAAATGATGGCTTAGATACATTTCTTCTCAATTCAAGTAGAAGTCACTTAGGTTTAAAATAAGTTTTAAATTCAACATGTGTTTTGATATATATCAGACACATTAAGAATGTGGTGACCCTGCACCCGCCCACAGACATGGCCGTGTAAAGACTCATCTATCATCTATATAGGGCCCAAACCAAAGCGACCAATCAAAAAACACAATAAGACAATATGCACCAGAGACGGACACTGCCCAAGCAGCTAGCGATCACTCTTACGCAGACCGTCCTCTCATCGACGTCTCCATTCAACAGCATCTTGAGTGAGCCACTCCAAAGTTCAACGCGCATTTAACTGTATAATTCATCACATTAATAAACAAAATTTTGTAAGTGCTCTTTCAATTAAATACTTTACTCTAGTTACAACAACAGACACCGTACACAGCGACATACAAACGACACGCGTGAGACTTGAAGATGTCAGGAGTTTCAGTTTCACAGCAACAAAACCTTTCGACACAATCATGAGTCTATCTTATTTAAATGACAACAACATCCACACCGTCAACTCCTACAAGAACATATTTCATAAAATTAATTAATATAATATAATGATAACGCAAAGGGGCGAAAGAAATTTTTTTGGTATAATTCTGAAAAATTTGCCGTAACATATAAATGTGCAAAAGTAAGTACTTAGAACAAATAAAATACATATGGACTATTTCGATAAAATTTAAAAAACTTTATTTCACAAGTTTATTTTATTTTTACCCCAGTACAAATTAATTTAATTATTTATGTATTATAAAATATTGATATATTCAATGAATACGTGACACGTGACCATTCTTAGTATTTTTATTACCAAGCTAAGCGCTTGTGCTGTTATGTTATAAATAACTTACTCATTCCATTCCGCTAAACCAAATAAATTTCAGGGGACCACAAAGAAGAATTAATATCAATACCGTAAATATTTAATAAAAACAATGCAATTTGAAATGTCCGCTCTCAAAGGGTTATTGAATCCGTATCCAGAATTTTGCTAAGTACCTACCGTCAAAAACAACGGAAACATCTCAACTGCGGGCCGGAAGAGTAACATCTTCACTTGAACGGGCGCCTCCCCGGTACAGTGGTATTTAGATGACTGTGCGAATGCTGTTTGTTCAGTGAAAGATGGCAACTTGAGATGTTTGCCGTCAATACTTTATCGGATTCGCTCGTGGATATATTTGCTGTGTCGCCGTTTTATGTACGGGGCTGTTTCCTCGTTTCGTGAGCAGAAATGCCACGGAGAGCTCTCGATGTTTATTTACAAATTTATCCGGAAACATCTCTCGCTCGCGTTACAGGAGAATCTCTCTCCTGCGTAGCTGATACAAACCATATACCGGACGGGGTAAATAATTAAATTAAATAAAACAGATGAATCAACTAGGAAGATATACAAAAAAAAAACTATTTTAAATACTAATTAAATGAAAGATATACATATAAAATCAATATTATCGAAAAATATAGCTGGAACCGGGAAAGGTGCATTATCCAAATACGCTACAGCAACAGCACTTTTGACAAATTTTCGAACCTACATGTTACCTTTTTGATGTTAATACATTTAATTGTTCCATTATTTGAAAGAGGCATCTACCTTATTTTTACGGAATCTCAAATACCTTTGAGTGATCTGATAGCAGACGCCAGAATTATCAATTCATTTTTATTAAATAAGTTGTAATTATTCGAAAATTTCTCACTAAAAATATAGTCGCTGTAGCATAGTTGGATAATGCACCTTCCCCGGTTTGGCAAGAGATCCAGGTTTGAATCCCGGTAGCGCAACAACAATATTTTTTGATAAAATTGATTTTATATGTATATCTTTCTAATTAATATATTTAATTCATATTTGATATATATATGTTTAATTTAAGATTTTCGCGAGCACTAGTGTATGGAAATGATGTCTCTTCTAGGTTAAATCGCTTTTTTTTGTAGATGGCTCCCTTAAAAAAACCTAGGCCAACGACTTTCGATATGGTTACACGTGCCATTGTCAAGGTTTTGCCTTAAGTTACGGTAATACGTGACATTATCGATTTTATCGTAACTTTTGAGTGCTATATGCCGATACGTCGGTCTAGGCTTCCTCAAGAAAACCATCCACAAAAAATGCAATATAACCTAGAAGTGATACCGATTCAATACATAAGAACATTCATAAATGTATTGGAATTTTTTTTTTAAATGTTAAACATAACGATCATAAACAGATTAACTCTGATATTTATAAATTTAATTGGACTATTCCTCATTTTGTATAGGAAAAACGAGTAATTTCGATACTAGTATTAAGGAACATATGAGATGTTTAAATAATAAAAAAATTTCCGAATTTACTAATCACATTATTGAAAATAACCAGAGTTTCGATAAAAATACGGGAGTCAATATTCTCCATGTTGATGTGAGAGCGGACCCACCACATTCCCAGGGCCGATTTAATAAGCTCAAGGCTTCTATTTCGGCCTTACTCTTACGCCTGGTTGGCATTATTTTAATACTACAATGAAGGCTGTTCAATAGCACCCCGCACACAATGATATTGTGATACCGAGCAGCCTCCTATACCAAATTTGCTCTCATTGTACCCGACCTTTGTTATATTTTTATTATAATAATATATATGTGTAACATTGTACAAATAAAATCACACAAATAATAATTAAATTATATTAACCTACAAACCATAAGGCCGGGGAGCAGAAGATTGATAATAAAGTAAAACGTTTAGATAACTTAGAGGCCATATAAATCAAGAATTCGATAAATAATAATGAATGCGTGATGGCCCTGCTCGCGCCCCGAAGACATGTCTGACATGAAAACCGTACAACAATACGTCGCGCCGCAACCAGTCTGAGGAAACCTAGAACACATTTTCTCGCACGCCTTCAGTGAACTATGTTTATCTTAAACTTTGTATTTATAATGTAATAGACAGTTTTATTTCAAATGTCGCATTTCTATAGAATTTAAAATTGAATCGTTCCCCAATTTACAACAACCGATTGTAAGTACGCTTACATCATAATCTAACCTCTCAAGCTGTACATGGAAACATTAGCCACCATGTATAATTAATAACTAAAAAATATTTTCATCTATCTCTTTCGCTCCCCCCCCCAAATTTTTTACCCCCTTCCCCCCAGTCAATCGCCAACCATCGCAAACACCCGACACTAATATATGATTGTCCATATTTTCTAATATTAAGTTAGTATCTAGTTTAACCTGAAGAAGGAACGGCGGTTCCGAAACCTGTTGGGAAATACCTAAAATAATGTGGTTGTAGACAAAATGAAATATTGTTAATTTAATTTATAAAATAATCGTTTATAATGCTTTTTAATCACTCATCAGCGCGACACAAATTTACAATTTTTTGAATGAAAATTAAAATATTTTCCGCGGCATTATTTGTTACAGAAAATTGAAAATGGGGCTTCATCTCCGGTAAATTGACCGAACACTCCATTTAGCTATGCGGCTTCATCCGGGAAATTCAATAAGTTCATTGTTTTTCGGGCCGTTGCGCCATCGCATAACTCTAAGGGTTATATTTTTGAAATAGTTCGTTACCGATTTTATTCAGGAATTGTGGAGTATAATATAAATGGAGTAATAAAAACTAAAAATAAATAAATAACTTAAACAGTATTGTATTCACCTAATTCGTGGATTATCATATACGCCATGCTTTTATACCTGTAGATGCCAATATATGCTTGTAGATGCCGATATATGCTTGTAGATGCCAATATATGTGTTTATGCCTGAAAGCATGTTGATTCATATAATTAGTTTTAAACATCAAATAATTAGAATAAAAACGTGATTTTATTAAAAATTGGACACACATAATTAAAAATACACCCGGAGAATTCTCGAGGGAGAATATTTCGATATTTCAGCCAAGCGGTGCACGCCGGTTCTATTATCTGGGTATTTATATACCCCCCTCACGTCTCCAATAATCACTTTACTAACTAATCAATGGACCGTTGTAAATGCATTTGAAACGTAATTCCGTGTGGATTCAGAGAGACCCAAATCCGTTCGGCAGCGTCGGCACACAATGCTCTGGAACAAAACCAAGATGTACATATTGTAAACATTATACAATTACTTACTTTTTTTTTCTTTGCATAACATCTATTAATGTGAGATCTTAAAACTAAAATGTATGTACGTTTGCGGTATCAAAAAAATCTGAATTCTCTTATAAAGGTAAATAATTAATTAAATTATGAATTTATTTTATTTTTAATGTACAGATTATCAACGGATCATTAATGGCACTGATATATAATCCTAGTGTAACGTAAGATACAACCCAAAAATATTGTAAGATATAATGCATAAGTATTAATATATAGGTGACTGGAAAACTTACTAACTCAACTCTAAATAATATTTATACTAAATATTCTTCTGATTTATTTATTAGTCTTTGTTTGGGTCATACATTTATTTGTGTATATACATTTTGAACGAAAATAATGCACTGCGCATTCCCCCCATTCCCTTCCCCTCCCAGAACGCCGCTGATCAGTCGATTGGTGATTACTAAACGATTACAATATTATACCTTTGAGACTTTGTGTCTATACAGTGTTACTTTAACTCGTCGTCGACTAAAGGAACCTAAGACGAAATAGTGAATTAAACATACAGTCCACATTTTGGAGGTGCCAGTAGAATCTGGATTATGGTGAGTGCCAAACTCCTTCCGTATCTGAATTCTTCCGCCATATATGCTTATACGCAATATGTTGACCTTGGAACCCATGCACCTCTTTACTTATGTGTCAGTTTTCAGAATTTCCTCGATTGTCAATTAGTTAAAAAAAATGTATTATATATCATAGTTGACCTATCTAATTTCTTAAATATAAAAAAATGCATTCTATAAAACGTTATGCCCATAATTGTCTCGAAATGTGTTAACATTTTACCTGCCAGAGTCATTTAATGACTCGTTGATGATATATACATTAAAATACAAATAAATAAACATGACATATTGATTGTGGAGGGTTATCGCCTCCACTCTTGTCAGTTGTACGCAGCAGAACGCAGCTGAACGCGCTACCTTACTACGTCATAAATATTCAAGGTATTGGCTTCGTATAACAATGTTCACGCATCAGCTAATTCCCCGTGAGGGTCAAGCCGTCACTCTACCTACCGACATCCAACACAAAGGCGGCTTCCGATATCACCTTCAATTTTCAATACATAGTAATAGTTCGCTCGCGTATTTTTAATCCTCAATCATTATAATAAATTTGTTTTAATAAACTCTGTACCAACAACAGGTAATTTTCATTTTACCTGCCGCTTGTTACACCTTCACAAATATGCATCGCTTCTCGCTATACTCTGAGCATGAGGATAGCGATTGATCTTGAAACAATGGTACCCTCATACTTCAACCTTACTGATATACAGTCTTCAACTACCATTCGTTACATTTCTCCATCAATAACTCCCAAACTCTTAAATCATAAATCATTAATGTAAACCTGAAAATTTATTCTTAACTAGAAAATTAATTATCATTCAAAATACTAGTTGACTTTAATATCTTCACGTCGAGACACTGTGCGGCGGGGGCCCTCTGACGCAGGCCCAGCTAACCTCCAACCCTGACGCAGCAGGCACGTACACTTCAAGGGAACAGTGTAATTAGTGGCCTCCTAATACCTACCCCTGTGTTTGAAGGGTTCCTCGCACTGATAAAGGGTTAAAGGTTTATCAGACAAGAATAGTTTAAGCCAGAAATCAAATAAATATTAAAACCCAACTTTTTTTGGCATGCGCACATCAAGTTAGATAGAAGGGTAGATTTATTCATCAGTAACGGTATTTGGTGGTTGTTCAAATATAAAATAAGGAATATTTAAATTTACAATGGTACCTCGGTATACGTCCTTAATCCATTCCAGATCTTTGGACTTATACCAAACAGGACGTATACATACATAATAAATAAGTTAAAATGATTAATCCATTCCTATGAAAAAAAAACATATTGTTATTGGCATATTAGACATTGATGGGATTGAACAAAATATATTAAACACTGCTTAATTCTAAAATATATAAATACAAAAATTAAACGAATGAAAAATTAACAGGTGGAAGATCATCAAATTTGAAGTTTAGGTTCTAAAAATATGTCCAAAGAAATTTGTTTCTGCCTTTTCCTTAGGATGCTTGTGAAATATGACATTGTCTGGTCATTTCAGATATTGCTATTATGGCTTGTTTGGGCTTGGGGTGGCACTTATCTACAAAGTTTTTGACATCCATCCATTTGTCAAAGATTTCTTTGATTAATGAAGTAGGGGCTTCCTCTATCTCCTCCTCCTCCGAGCCTGAAGATAGTGTATCTATTGAAATCTTGTGCTCAAAGAATAGTCGTCCACCAAACAATAGTCGTATACTAAATAAAAAAATTCGCACCCAAACAGGACGTATACCAACATGGACTTAAGAAAACAGACGTATACCGAGATACCACTGTACGTGACATTACTGAAACTACTCACAATTTATCTCACTCATTCATTCTTTATTCAATCATTTTATCGCTTCTGCAATAATGTGTCTCCGTCCATTTTTTGTGAGCTGAAAGCATTGGACACCCCATACAATGTTTTGGCTTTTATTAAGAGCCCTCTAATCTAGTGCCTCTATAGTGCGAGAACAACGATAAATCATCATTCTTGCGAGATTTCATGGTAATGACTCATGTCCATAGATGAGATTTCTCTCAGAGATTTGACTCGAGTTCGCATAAGGAACGGTGTAGATTAGAATTTGTTTTCTGACTCTCAGAGATTAAAGTCTCATTGTGGTCATTCGTTTCTATGTACAAAATATTTAAATGGACGTGAGATGAACATCTGATCTTAGCATGGATCACCTAGGTGGTTTGATTATGTGAATCGAACGAATGATATTTCAAGATATTTAAAGGTTTGCGTTTGAGTTGATTGAAAAATATTTTTAAATTACCTCACACAATATTTTAAAATTTATTTAGTCTACTGGACTTATAATTTATTTCGACATATAAATATTGCATGTAGCTTATAAGGAAATAAAAAAACATAAGGTTGAAATGACTTGCTCTATTATCAAAATAAACACTAGCAGAATACCGTTGAACGTCGTAACAATACACTGAATATAAAGCTTCAAATTTTACATAACTACTACAATTTTCATTATATTATATAAATTTAAAACAATGTGACGCGAAATAATTGATAAACTCATTTTTATTCAATTTCTTGACTTGGACCACTTTCATAATAATGGGCACATATATGATGCGAGTTGATATCAAATACTAGAAGACGGTCCTTTTAGAAATTAGAAATGTGTTTCAGGACGGAAGAGAATGGCTCTCTATCCTGTCTGCCTGTCCCTGTGTTTAAATAGCGTGGTGGTAGACATAAAACCGTATCAAGGCTGATCTTCTACTTTCGAATTAAAACAAAGTATCTCTCAACCACTGAGCACTTTTCAACATTCAAAATAAGTATAGTATTATCTGGCTTTACTGCTATTACTGTCGGAATGTACCCGAAATTTCACGGGGTTTTGGATTCTAGTGAAAACTCTTAACCAGCTCAATAATGTCAATCTTACTTTAATGGTTTTCTGGATATCTCATTTGCTATTTAAATTGTAAAATGTGTATTTTTTGTTTATTAATTTAATCATTTTCTAAATACTAATTTAATTTATATATTTATAATTAATACATTAAATTAGTACTTAAAATATCACAGATCTATGTTCTGAATAATTACAATTTCACAATTAGAATGTGTTCTCCTTAATAATCATTTTCTGCCCAGATTAGTCTGGCAATCTTCGAAGCAGTTTTATTATTGGCGGTGTAGGTTATTATTTCAGCAAAAAATTCATCATTTTATTGATTATTCATAGGTCCTAGGTTACAATAATTTTTTTGTTAATAATACGGAACATTATCGGTTGAGCAATTGAGATGAAAAGTTTAACGAGGTGGAGATATAAGAAATGACATTAAAAATAAATCAGCAGTATCGGCAGTGAGTAGTGTGAAAAATCCCACTCAACTGAACTTCTTTTTAAATATTTAAAATATCACAGACCTATGTTCTGAATAATAACAACTTCACAATAAGAATGTGTTCTCCTAAAGAACTTATTTTTGTTTATTTTATTGTAATAAATGAGACTCTTAAAATTTTCTAGTCATATTCTTCTAATTCTAGCGTTTATTCCGCTAACGGTAATGTTTATTATATTTTTTGAATGAAAACACATTTTTATTGTGAAGTTGCATTTTCAGAACATAGTTCTCTGGTATTTTAATACAAATTGAATGAATCAACTAGAAAGATATACAGAAAAAAAAACTATGTATCGAAAAAATATTTAATATTTATTAACTTTATTATTAGGAGAACACATTCATATTGTATATTAAAATAAATATATTTAAAATATCACAGACCTATGCTCTGAATAATTACAACTTCACAATAAGAATGTGTTTTCCTAATAATAAAGTTTTATCAATGTGTCCAAAATTTAATAAAAATGAATTGATAATTCTGGCGTCTGCTATCAGATTACCCAAAGATATTTGAGATTCCGTAAAAATAAGGTAGATGGCATTCAAATAATGGAACGATTAAATGTAGTAATATCAAAAAGGTAACATATAAGTTCGAAAATTTGTCGCTAAAAATATCGTCGCTGTAGCATAGTTGGATAATGCACCTTCTCCGGTTTGGAAAAAGATCCATGTTCGAATCCCGGTTGCGCAATAACAATATTTTTCGATAAAATTGATTTTATATGTATATCTTTCTAACTAATATATTTAATTCATATTTAAATATATTATAGATTGTTAACTTTAATTTATAAACCACTTTTATGAGTTATTTATTTACCAACCGGTTTCGGAAAATACCAAGTTGAAAGACATATTTTCTCATCGCAACAATTTAAGTTAGGTACTAGATTTATTTTTTAAATTGAATTTTAAAATATTAGAACAAGTTTTAGTTAGTTTTTTTGACATCCTGATGAAGGAAAATGTATGTTCCGACACCGGATATATAATACAATATACATTAATATACAATATATGTACCAAGATTTTTTTTCTGTAACTATTACATGTATTATATTTTATATATCATTCTAGTTGATTAATTTAATTTGAACATTACATTGTCTGCGAGAATCCCCAAACCATTGCCGAGATATCCTTTGTTCTTCGGTTCTCCTGCTAGCAATTTTTCCTTGAATTATGGGATGATATTTCAATTTCCCAGTTTTAATTGTTTTAATAAATTATTTTTCCTTTCGCATCTGGGTGGTGGAGCTCGATCAGGACCTTAACCAATTGCACTTTTAAGCCACGTGTCGGCAATGGTCTCTCAATGAGACATGGATTTGAGAGTTTTCACTAAAAGTACGTCATTATCGCCGAATTTTTATCCATAGACACGGGCTATTACGTTTTATGAGATTAATAGTTTTAGTTCCTTGAAAACAAATAAACAATTACTCTTATATAACAGTAATCACTTAGTAAAGTGTAATTACAATATATTAATTAAGACACCGACGAGTCAGAACTGACGATATTGATTTTGAACCAAATTCGCAACGAGGGTACAGTAAATAATGTATTGTAGTTGATCAGCTTTGATCCGGCTCCAGAACAGAATATCATTTCATCTCGTCATTTCTGACATTTAATTAATACGAAGTTCCGTTCGTTTCTTGACATGGAGTCTTGATTAACCAGATGAACATGTATCGACGCCGGGCTTCGTGTGGGTTGTATGTTATAATCTACATCTTCATCAACGTCAAAGTAAGATCCCATTACCAGGATAGCACCGTTCCTATAGGGAGGCTGGGAGGAAATGACGTAGTATTCTATTTAGATTGATTTTGTCTCGGTTTCTTTCTTGTTCATTTTCTTAACACATTGCTTTGAAGTTTCTTACAATCCATCTTTATTTTGTCATTTTTCTCGTATTAGTATAAATGCTTAGGTAAATTAATAAATTTAGGAAATAATTTTAAAAAAACGCTGATCAATTAAATTCTGTCGTTTCCTAGTGAAACATGCGCATGGTTTCCTTCATCTGTTGACTTACCACATGCAATGTTAGAGACATTCACAGATCAGCCCGCCGTTTATGAGACACGGTTCGTAATTCGTTTCTTGAATGCACGAAATATGAAACCAGCCAAGTGATTTCCATATTTGTCGTACTATGCCCAGTTATGACAAGTACCCTAATAATAGTGGCGACTATGTTGAGAAGTAGTTTAAGGTGTGTAGCGTCCGAAGAAAGTAAATACAATATAGTATTTCTTTTAAAAAAAATCGGTACTTAAAAATTTAGCATTAGTAAAAAATAAACTGTTTTGTAATATAAGTCCGCTCAATTTGATAGCAACCTATAGATATATATTTAAATACAATGTACCCAGTACCTGAATACGGAATGAAATTTGTTATCCGTTCGTTAATTAATCTTTGATACAAATTGAACTGAAATTAAAAGAGCATGATATAAATAAACGCGTTGAGCGCATTTGCAATGTTATGGAAAATTATCGTTCACTGAATAATAAATTTAATCGGAATCAAAACACAGTTCAGTTATTTCCAAATAACGATTGTGCAAATGTGTGTGTGAGTCGCGATGGAGTATTTAATTAATATCCACGGATCCGAACAAAACAGAATATTATTATTATTTAAAAATTCATATTAATTCGATAAATTTTAATAAATTTTTTTGATTCAATTCCGGGCATTATTGGAGAATTACGAGATTAATTAAAATTCATAACAGAATGTCGATTTTGCAATATCTTCTATTGCGTAACGTTAAATCCTGTATTTATTTGTGTATTTATTGATATAAATTAATTATAATTAAATTATCACGATAATAGTTCCAAGATAAATTTCGTTAACAAATATTTACCTGCGAATACGATCTAACCCAATATAGAAACCAATTAATTTTCGAAAAAAAAAAAAATTTGATAAGGATCCAACTTTTTTGAAAAATTTACTATTGTTGCGTAAAAGCATAGATGCCGGAAGAAACAGGATATTCGGAAGGAAGTTCCACTCACTACAATCCCGATCTTCTGACACCTCCAAGGTGGACTGTTACTTTAGGTTAACACAATCTCCGTTCAGGGTCTTGAGTCCTTCAGATTGCACTGGATGAGACACACGTCTCACTCGTTTGTTATACTGCGAAATTTACTCGTTACCGCACCGGTTCAGGGTCGCCGATCGACTGACACAGTGGCAGGTAAGGAAGGGAGGGGAGGTGGAAGGCACAGTACATTATCTTCGTTCAAGCATAAATATATGTTCCAAACAACTATATTTGTTAAGCAGAACGATCCATATTGTCGTTTTAAAAATAGCAGCTGTTCAAAAACCAACTAAAAATTCGTAACTCCTCTAATGTTTGATTCAGGAAAAATGCTAAAAACTCACATACACACAAATATACCTTTCTCAAAGATGGAGGTGGTCCTCCGGCGCTGGACCACTACGAGATGCAGATGATCTCGGGTCATGGGCATTTCATGAGTAAACTCTTCGACTTAGAACTCGTCTGTGAACCGTGGTGTGTTTGCGCTCAGGTGAGGCAGACGCCGGAGCACATCCTCTGGGACTGTGTGTTTATGAATGATGCACGTGAAATCATGATTGTGGGATTAGAAGGAGTCATCGGATCCCCCGGAACGATGACCTATTAATAAATTAAAGGAATCTCAGACATTTCCGGATTTTGTTAGGGTATGGGTGTCCCACTGGGGGTTTCTATGATGGGCGATGCCTGGAAGAGCAGTAGCTAGAAAGACCTAACGGAGCATTCTACTAGCTCTCCCTCGCACCTCTTGCGACCTTAACAGAGTAAATTTCTGCCGGACTGTGAGCGAATTCTGCGACTGAAACACATAAATGTGACGTCTACCCTCCCCTTTTGGGGGTGTGTGATTTCTATAGCTTCTTTCTGGCTGCCTTTTGAAATTAATGTGACAACGAGTCTCTCATATTGTACAGGTATGGTTCTGATACGACGATACCGGAGCCAACCTATGCATGGTGTTATGATGATATGACTGAATGTAATAAAATAAATAAAAATATATGTAATTATGACGAATCGGTACGATAGAGTGTAGATAAATAAATAAATAAAAATACACACAGACGAAATCTACTTGATCCTTGTAGCCACTGCCGGGTGGTTTTTTGTTATTTAGAAATTTATATTAAATGTTATACAATTTAATCATAATGTTTTAATCACGTTTTATATATAAAAATAACAATGTGAATTTTCAAAACATTTATTAAAAAATGATTATACATTTTATAAATAAAAAATTGAAAATTTGCATTTTATACGTGAATAATATTGATCTTAAATTAAATAATTTAGAATTGTAAAAATAATTAAAGCGTGTAAACGTAACTGAGATATCTTAAATAACGAAATTTAATCATTTTAAATTCATCATCATACTAATTTACTACCTTATGCAGTCAGATATGTACTAGAATTATTTTATAAGTAATTTTTCATACAAAATACAATAACTTAATGTTTTTCAGGCTTAGTTTTGTTTAAATACTAATTTAATGTATTAATTATAAATATATACATATAAATTCAATTTTGTCGAAAAATATTATTTATGCGCTACCGGGATTCGAACCTGGATCTCTATTTCCAATCCGGAGAAGTACACTACCAATTGTGTTATAGCTCCAGTATTTTTCATGACAAATTTTCGAACACTTTTTCAAATTAATACATCTTTCGTTCCATTATTTGAAAGCCATCTACATTTTTTTTACGGAATCTCAAATATCTTTGAGAAAACCGACTGCAGACGCCAGAATTATCAAATAATTTTTATCAAATTTTGGTCACATTGATACAACTTATATTATTAAGGAGAACACATTCTTATTGTGAAGTTGTAATTATTCAGAACACAGGTCTGTGATGTTTTAATACTAATTAATTGTATTAATTATTAATATATACATATAAGAATGTAGATGGCTTTCAAATAATGAAACGACAGATGTATTAATTTGAAAAAATGTTCGATAATTTGTCACGAAAAATACTGGCGCTATAACACAATTAGTAGTGTACTTCCCCAGATTGGAAATAGAGATCCAGGTTCGAATTCCGGTAGCGTAAAAACAATATTTTTCGACAAAATTGATTTTATATGTATATATTTATAATTAATACATTAAATTAGTACTTAAAATATCACAGACCTATGTTCTGAATAATTACAACTTCACAATGTGAATGTGTTCTCCTTAATGATAAGTTTTTTAATCACTCCGATGAAGGAGAAGGTTTATTGTATAATTTTATTAAAAATGTCTAACTAACTCGTCTGCTTAGTTAATATTTTACTGAATAATCCGTCATCCGCATCCAGCAAAATGATTAAAGCATTGATATACGAGGGAAGTTTTCCTTTATCAACTTTTCAATAAATCTGGAAAATCCCTGCACTTCACGGGGAATATTTGCATGCTGCAGTGCATTGTAATAAGCTCGGGGACCCGATTGCACATCCTGCACTTTCTATACTATACTGCATCTGTATTGGCGGCGTCCATGTACGGTACTCGGGATAATACAAACAAACTAATGCAAAATCGTACATCATTTCGTTCATACATTTTTCTCTTTTTTCTGCAGACAATTTATTATTTAGATTACAAACAAAATTACAGTTTGTTTTATCATACTGCATACCAATTTTTTTTAGTCAAATTTATGTTATTAGTATTCTTACGTAAGTCCACGAATGAGATTTTCGCCTCGAGACAATTCCCGGCTATTGTTATCCGCTAAGTATCAAAATTTCGAGCACCGCCACTTGTTTTGCGCCTCACTTCATGCCTATTATACGTCAAACGTCAAATCTCACCTGCAACAGTTAAAACAGAATAAATTTTTGTTTGTTCTCGTTGTCTAATTGTAAGTCGTGTACTGTCTAAGTGTATCTTCAGTTCAAAATATTCACACACATACACTGTGTTTAGGTTAGTTTATATATCTAACCCAACCCAGCCATTAACAGAAGGCAGCAGATGCGAGTTATAAATAATTAGAATATAATAGAAATTGTATCTTGTAATTCAAGTTTATTATTATTATTATTTATTTACTTTGGTGACGTCAGTTACTTGTGGAATAGTATTGCGTGATGAGAAAATCTACAATAATATATTATGATACATGATAATAATGTGAAAACATTGGAATGCAGCAACATATTCAATAGTATGTGATTTTTAATTATTAAAGAATATATATTACACATTTTTAATATACCCCAATCTTTTAACCTCTGTAGGGGGTGAATTATGTACTGGGGTTAAAACAACCTATCTACTGTACCTCTAAGTGGTGCGCTAACATCTCAACGTGTATATATATATATAATATATTATACTGTACAAATACGAGTACCCTTGCTTGACCTTTAAAATAATATAAGCTAGAGGGTGATAAGATTTTTTCTTTACAGCGACCACCTATGTTAAATACAGGGCGCATTTCTAAGTAAGTACCTAAGTTCTTTTTTAAAGAAACGCAACATCATTTTCACAACACTTTATTTTCTTCGGACGCTACACACCTTAAACTACTTCTCAACATAGTCGCAACCATTATTAAGGTACTTGTCATAACGGGGCACCAATTTTTGTATACTTTTGTCATAGAACGACGCCACCTGGGATGGAAACCATGTCTGTACTCCACAACTCTTTGAGTTCATCAACGTCATCAAAACGCCTGAAGGAAAATATGGAAATCACTTGGCGCCAAATCAGGACACACTTGACGATGAATGTCAGCTAGTTTCATATTTCGTGCATTCAATAAACGAATCTTACAGTTGGCGAACAAATCTATTGTCTTGAATATTTCAACCACTCACTGCAAGATGGCCATGCTATGTGATCATTTATAACGTTAATCGCAGCTCTACACCAGAAATATCCGGCAATAGCATTTATTTAAAAAACGCGCCTCGTACCTTTCAGGACAAGTATTTCGCCCGTCTGATAAAATCAATTCGTATTGGCTTGTATCATATTTTGTTATTATTTTTGTTAATGAATTATTGAACCTTTTTTATATAATCAATTTGATGATTATTTTAGTATCTGGAACATTATTTTCCAACAATTGTTCGACCGAGAGCAATGGCTGAAAATAATTGTAGGTAAATAATGTTCCTAGACCCGATATTTCATACATCAACACCGTGTAAAAAAAAAACATTTAAAAAATATATAATTAGCTAAAATACAAATTAATTAATAAACTAGAAATAAGTATATAGGTACAAAAAAAATCTATCTATCGAAAAAATCGAATACATTTTACATTATTATAAAGCAATTAACTTTATATTACAGTGAATCTCAAATACCTTTAAGTTAAACCCGATAGGACACGCCAAAATTAGACTAACTTTTAATCTATTTAATTAAATTTGCATAAACTTTGATACAACTTAATATTAAATAAAAAACACATTTTTGTTGCTCGGTAACAACTAAATATTTTGTCGATAAATTTATTTTATCTGTCTATCTTTCTAATTGATTCAATAATTTGTATTAAAATACCACAGGACTATGTGTGTTCTAAAAACACGACTGTATAATAAAAATGTTTTATTTTTAAAAATATAATAAGATATGTACACTTTTGCTAAAACTCAGTAAAATGAAAATTTAATGTAATTCATTAGTTGTATTCATGTTGTTATTTACCAACTTCTCAGTATATCACAGTTTTTCTATATTTTAGGAATTTTGATATATAAAACTGCTATTGTTTTTAATTATTTATGAAAATAGTGTTGTACATTGATCTAAAATGTTTTTTTTTTGTATATTAACGAATAATTCAATATAGGTTTTTATATAATAAAATAGTTTCAATATATAATTTTTAATTATAAAATTTTATCTTGTATACAAAAAAAAGACAATATTGAAAGCATAATTTTACAATTTTTTTTAAAATCATTGGAATATATAATGACGTGCAATAACAATACATGCCGAGGAAACCAATGATGAGACAATTGAACCAACTGTCAATAGCAATCTCGCAAATTGATATATTCCTCGTATACTTCACTTTAAAATGATTGCATTGAGTCACTTGAAAATTGATTGAATAAAAAAATAAATAATAATTATTCCAGTCCAGCACCATTTCTCCGATCAAGGAATTACATTTTTAATAGATTTTTTAATAATTAAAATAAAACCAAAACTAAATTAAATCCACATATATAAGATATTTAAATAATAATCATCTGAAGAACGGTTCACGGCGCTTTTGGTGCATCAGGATTTTTTCACAGTACAAGAGTCAGAAATAATATACATAATCAATCAGTAAGTAATATGGTAACAAACACATATCACATGCACCGAGTCAGGCATAATCCAGGAAAAGCGAAGGGTAGAGAGGTAGTGGTGGGATAAGATCCCGTGGGCTGTATCGATTATAATATAGATTAGTTAACGCAACCCGAATTGGATTGAAGAGAGGAATATTGGAAAAGGGATCTGGCCTACCTTGATCTCGATC
Source organism: Eubasilissa splendida (assembly GCA_031772225.1). NCBI lineage: Eukaryota > Metazoa > Arthropoda > Insecta > Trichoptera > Phryganeidae > Eubasilissa > Eubasilissa splendida. The sequence continues at coordinate 5,892,323 of CM062862.1, forward strand.
CTGGATTGAACGTCGTTTTTTTCACCTCAAGTTGACTAGCGCGTTTTTTGTGAAAGATATCACTGCACTTCCGGCACTGTTTAAAATACTTCCTTTTCATGGTCTTAGCGTGACGCACGGCGCTGCTTTCGGACGTTAAAAAAGAAACACAAATCTTGACAGTTAGGTATCAGAAGGCAATCTGTCCCTCCTGTCGGCGATACTTTATGTAATTAGTTGACCAGAACGGGACAGGTATATATAAAGGTTTATATATAGGATGGTCAAAATGCACATAGAGTAGGGACGCGACTTGCGTCAACAGGTAGACTTGAAAAAAACCCCTCCTTTATGGGTAACAACACTTAGAAGACATGAGGGATAGTTGATGTTGATGGTGACAACTCGGTATGGGTTGTGACCTCCTCGAAAAAATACCTCCACTGATCTCTGCACTAATTGCTTTCCGCCAATTGTTGACCTCAGCTCTTGTCTTGTCAAAACAGAGGTAGTAAACTATTGTCAATCTCCAGAAGTTTTAAAAACACAAACAGTGCCTAAACTCACAGAGAAATTCATAATGTGTCCACCGGATATGCTTTAATTTTTTCACTGTAGGTACCCAAGGGAAGGTAAATTAGCAATAATTTAAGATATGAGTTGCCCTAATTTGGCAAAGGTATTTTCAGAATTTGCACCCCGAACCCGCCCTCGCCCTCTCAAACACACGAGGGTCCTACAGGATGCGCGCAGGAAATTCGATCCGTCGCTCCATCCGCCCAAATCACAGCATCTCTTCCATATTTCATTTCACGACTCCAATCCCGAGCGGCATCCCTTCCGCTGAAGGAAGAAGCCAGAAATCAATTTCATTTCCTTTCGCTTCCGATCCGCACATGTTTGATGAGTGCCAAACGTTAATTTATTTCATCAAACACTGGTGAGTGAAAACAAACTGAATAGTGTACAAGGAATGTGAAAAATAATAGCATTATTCAATAAATATTTTTTAGTAAAAATATAATGTCATTATTCAATTTCTACATTGGACTATTAAAAAAATAATTTTTATCATATATTGCGCTTCCCCATTTTTTATCTATGACTAACTGGACTGTATTGGACTATATTGGACTATAGTGTTATTTGCCAGAAAAAAAGTATATTTTCCAAATTAGTGAAAATATCCAATGTGTTTAACTTTAGATTAAGATACTTGGATTTTTTCTATTATGTATACTCAATAACAGAACGTAAATACATATACAATTTGAAATGAAACGTACATTGTCTTTACTACGATTAAGAACATATATTAGCGAAATCGTATGTATTTTGACAACTGGAAAGTATATTGACCTACTGCCATCTTTTATTATCTATGCTGTCATCTTTTTTACCATGGAATAAGTCACTTTCTAATTCCTTAGTCAAAGCGACGTGAGATATTATGTAATTGTTAGTTATGATAATATAACTTTTGATTATATTTGCGACCTAATATTTGACAAAATCTGGGCGGGAATAATTAAAAAAATTTAATGTTTGATTGAATGAGAAAATCGTTATACATTATACTGATAAAATTGCATTTTTATGTTTATTATTGTCTGTCTGCGATTCTGACATCATTATCTAAATGTCATTTTTGTTCGTTCGGTGGCTGCTGCGGGATCAGGATTTTCATAGAAACTATCTTACAACGCAAAAATATGATTTTATAACATAGTATTTTTTTCATATTGGCATTAAATATAAAGTACACCACTTAATGCATTAATATAGTAAGGGATTCCCGCATTGAAATGTAGGTTCTACTGTGACCCTGACAACGCAGCGGTCACCAATGACCGCGTTGCAGCCATTATTGGCAGCAAAGCGGTCACAATCTTCTAGTACTAATTTATTTTTGTACATAGACATTAATTACTATTTTATTTATTTAATAATATCTACACCCTTACGGTATATTATAAAATGAGTGTCCATATGCACATGAACCTTACACGTAAAAATATATTTTATAGATATAATACATGAGAAGTAGATATTATATATAACATTTAGGTGAAGAACAATAGTTATTTTATAAGTTAGTTAAAGTTTCATAACATTAAGTTTAAGAATTAGGTTAAACACAGAACGGCTTTGATCAATTAAACATTTGTCTCAGTACATCATCAAAACGTCACTTTTATATTTAAGCATAGAACATCTTAATATATCGACAAGATCAAAGTCCTTCTAAAGTCTATGAAGTCATTGCGTGGGTATGTTACTGTAATAATTTGAATTTAAAGCATTTACTTGAAACCGTAATCCACCCCCCATGATACAATCGCTGTAGTTTACAATATAAAACACATTAAGGTCATGGTATAAATAGTTTAAAAAATAATATTAATACATTTTTTCCCTTTCAAATCTATGGTGTTTAAGAACTGAAGCAACTCTCTCTGGTTAGGCAGCCATTCAATAACTTAATTTTTAAAAAACACAATCATATTTTAAGAAGAACACATTTTTATGTTACGAAGTTGCAAATGTAAAGTAGAAAATTGATTAATAAATTAATTCTGGCAGGATTTGAGATTCTCTACAATGTAAATTTGATCGCTATTAAAAATGAAATAATAGATGTATCAATTGGAATGATTACAGAATGTAAGTTCAAAATTAATTGAAAATGTATTCGATTGATATAACGAAATGGTGAACGCACTTCCTCGGATAGGAAGAGGCCCAGCAAATATTTTTTCTCTATGTCTTTCTAGTTAATTCGTTTAATGTGTATACATATATATATTTATAAATAGATATTTTAATCCATGAAGGTTTAAATTAATAAGTTTCTTAGTGGTATAGTAAATATTAATAAACTTTTTACGTTTATCCTAAAATATATTCATGGCCCATCGATTTTTTAACCGTAACAAAGCAAACTTTAAAGTTTTAAAATTTGTAATACGATATTACTCATAACTTGGTTACCCTGTTCCGGAATACATGAAAGTTAAAATTATGTAAGTTTAATTGAATCCAGTGTGTTCACAAAGCTCGCAGTTGAATGATACGGATTGGATTTCTGCTTTCTGATTATGACAAGTGATTTCTCTACAAAGGAACAAATAGTTTAGCTTACCGACCTTACATCTGTATGTATAGCTGTTCTGCTGCTATTCTGGTAAATGCATTCTGTATGACATTTCCGAAACACCGGACCGCTCATGGGGGGGGAGGTCCAACGTAATTAGTCAATTTTGGCCTCACGTGACACCAAAAGCCACCTCAATTAATGGTCATTTCGCACTGCATGGACATGGTCAAATGGTGTTATGTTCTAACAAATATTTGATATTTGAGTCGTGTCATGAAGCATCAAGAATATTATAGTTCAAAGTTTATATAAATGAAAATTACATTAATCACAATAAAGTTGCATAATACACTATTTTGTTATAAATTTACAATCTAGGATAATTAACAAAATATGAAAATAATCATATGCATATTCAAAAACAATTCTCTATATAAAATCTCTAATACTATCTCTAGAGCTGGTTATTGCGGTGTTGGCTGAAAGAAAACTGAGCTAAGATTATTGAAAATAATCACATTAACAAAACATAAATTCTTTATATTTGAATTCAAACTGTAAATCCGTATCGATGGGATCTAAATGAACGAATTGCGCAAACTCCGGGTCGCGCAACCCGCGGAATGGAATACGACAATTCCGGTCGTAAATCGGAATCACCGCAAGGTATGGGAGGAAGTAGGAAAACCTTTGCACAGGATGAGATCAGTGAGGGAATAAGGGATCTAGTTGAAGGATCAGTGATCTCAGGAACTGGGATTCGGAAGGAATGCTCGCCTTACCTTGTATATGACGGCTCTGTAATATACAAGGTAAGGCGGCACACAAACAACAAACAATACGTGATCAAAACACAATATCATAAAATACAGTACTGGTGCACTGGAGCTGAAATGTCTACACCGCGAATGCTATCGCAATATCGAAATAAAACAAATATCGGTCAAGTTGACGTCTGATGACGTCAAGGTCACAATTCACACTAACAAGGCGAGCATGAGGAAAGGTATGAATGAAAATTTGAACGTGGAATTGTGTCAATAACATGGGTCGCGGCCGATTCGAAAAGAAGCGCCAAAAGTGTGTTTACGAATTCGGAACAATATTTATTTTTTGTTTTGAATTGTATTTAAATTATAGGAAAGCGAGAATATTTTGGGTGGATTATTATAATTATTTTATAAACCTGTTTACGCCATTTTTAATATTTTTGGTTTAGATTGAGAATATTGGTTTCATTGATATACATAACGTGTTAATATAATATATATACAACGGTTTAACCTGTCACCTTCAGTGGAGACTTTGGTCAAGTTGTGGACAGTGAACATCTCTTACATTATAAATCGTAAATGAAATGGGCACCTTTGAATGTTCGCTTTATTATTTTTAATGTATAATCTGTATGCATAATAAATAGAAATAGATAAATATACTATTGTATTCCACTATAACTTTGCGGCAATGCATTATAAATATAATTAAAATGTATGCATTTAATTTGTATGCTTTGATGCATTTAATTTATAGTATAATCCAATTAAATGTTTTTTATATTAAAGTGAATTTTAAATACTAATTAAATGTATTAATTAAAAAGATATACATATAAAATAAATTTTCAAGAATAATATATAAGTTGTATCAATGTGTCCAAAATTTAATAAAAATGAATTATTAATTCTGGCGTCTGCTATCGGTTTGCTCAAAGGTATTTGAGATTCCGTTAAAATAAAGTACATGGCTTTCAAATAATGGAACGATAGATGTATTAATTTGAAAAAGTGTAACATATGGGTTCGAAAATTTGTCGTCAAAAGTACTGTCGCTGTGGCATAGTTGGTTTGGAAACAGATCCACGTTCGAATCCCTGTAGCGCAACAACAATAATTTTCCATAAAATTGATTGTACAATCAATCAAATCTTTATAATTAATACATTTAATTAGTATTTAAAACATCACAGACCTGTGTTCTGAATAATTACAACTTCACAATAAGAATGTTTTTTCCTTAAAGAAGTGAATTGTTTTTAATTACGAGTATAACAATAAATGTGTACAGAAGCATTTGGGGTAAAAGATATCTGATCGTATAATGCGTAATATTTCTCGGCGATTGAAAGTGAATAGTATAAATTTGGCTTATGATAAGCATCTATTACACGATCGAGTGACTGTTGACCGTGCATTACACAATGTTGATATTAATCTAAGCCTATGTTATGATGAATAAATACAGGTTAGCCTTAATGGATGAGATCTCGTTGTAGTAACAGGGAGAGGGTATAAATAGTCTTAATTTGTATTATAAAACTTAATATGAAATAGGATTAGAGATCTCAGTGATCGGACAAAAAAATGTATAAAGAGGTATCTCACCTTCGTCGTTACCATCATTTTCATTCCCTTATTCCAGGAGGTCGGGGGCCCAAAGTCACGACAGGGCACTTCCATATTCCCCTAATCAAGAAGTCTAATCATGAACCAATCTGTTTTCATACATCTTCGCTTCTGTTTATCCCAGCTAAGTAAGTACGAAGATATATCTCAGTAGTCTGACATACGCAAAACGTGCCCAAGCCATCTAAATTGAGATCTTAGTTAATATTTATTTAGAACAACAGCTGTTGATTTAAATACAAATAAAATATATATGTATACAGGTTGGCCTAAAAAAAGTATATATCGAAAAATGTGATACAATTACATCAAAATTAGTTTAACTATATCAACAATAGCTTAAATAGTTTACATATTTACTTACTTATCTATTTACCTATATTACGTTTTATTTCGACTATTTCCAGTCACCATCTTTGATTATTAATTTTCCCATTGTTTATAATTCTTTTTTTCAAACTGTTGCCCAGAATAACAAATATCACTGCAGAAGACCGTATTCTGATCAAAAATTTGCGAATTGAAAAACATTGGGGTGCTAAGAAAATAATCAAAGAGTTTCAAAACAATGCCTGAAGTGTAGCTAGACATTACAGTATAACTGAACATTACAGCAGGACGGAGCTCCATCTCACACAGCCAGAAATACAAACAACTTTCAATCAAGAATGTTAATTTCATCGAGCCAGGCATGTAGCCACTGAACAACCCAGATTTAAACCCAGTAGATTATGCAGTATGTGGGGTTTTTATGATTTCGAATTACCTAAATATTGTGCAAAATAAATTACATTAAAATTATAATTAATTATATTATGTTTTGGAATAACTCATGTGTTACGAGATGTTCTCACTTTTTTGGGCCACCCTGTATATGCTTTCAACAGCAATATGTAACAATAGAGTTATGCAGTTGTATTGTGTGGGTGGCCTTCGACAGATATATAAAAGCATGATGAAGATCTATAATAATACAATGTGAACTTAATGACAAAATAATATTTTACAGAAAAATTTATCAAATTAGAACTTGGGGGTAAGAAAAATGTCCGATACGTAATTATTTATTTATTTTGAAGCCATTTTTAGACCTTTTTCTAATACATATGTATTTATATTTGCTGTTAATATAATTAATTTTGGTAGCTGGTTATACAGTCTAAGAGTAATGTACGAAGCGCATCTCTTTCCTATTCCCAATTTGGATATTTTTAGAATAACATACTTATTAGTTTTGCTCCGAGTCTGATTGCTTTATTTTGTCCTCTTTGAAAAAAATCAAAAAATCAATATATTTATATGAGGAAGATAAAATTTAAAATAAGAGACTATAGACTTTTTTTTCATTATTGTTATTAATATCTATCTTTTCAGTTGTAAGTATTGGTTTGAGATGTATGGTATAAGTTCTTCCCCAACCTAGTGGAATATCATTTTAGCAGAATGCAAATTACAACATTGTTTCAGAACATGGAAGTAGAATGAAAATTTACGTAATTTATTATTTAAGAGGGTTATGTGATCTTTGAAATTTATATTATTACCTAGAATTAATCCTAAATATTTATACTTAGTTGTTGTTTGTATATTAGTATTACAGTTACATTTAAAAATTTTGGTCGTTACAAAATTACAATGGATAATAATAAATGTATGTAAGGCCTCTATACTGTATGTCTTCCTTATATATATACTTCTCACTTGGTCAAAATAATGATACTCCTACTACTTCTCTAAGATAACTCATTTGATCTCATTCTCTCCATAATGATATATATTTTGTGTGACCATATATTAAATTCAAATTGGCCCTAAGTGATCCTTTCTTAATTTTACTCACTATACTACTCGGCGAGCTTGTATGAGAAGATGCATGAATGTGTATCAGGCGTGAATTGTGTGTCAGGACAGGAGAGTGTGACGCTCTATCCTCTCTGCCTAATCCCGTGGAGAAACACCGTGATGGTAAGTTACTTAGTTTGTTAGTTCAGATTGGTTCTGATACTTAATAAGATGTCTTTATCACAGCGCTATAAAGGGATCGCTAGCAGCCTCAATTCTCTCCACTCCGAGGTATTTTGATTTTTTGACATGTTTTAGATGATAACTTTAACTGTATACTATTATAAATAAATTCTTATTATTAATACGTATAAAGTAATTTACAAAGAGCAACAGTTTCACAAACTACAGCACTTCTTAATATGAACAAGACAAACGCGATAGAAATTAGAGAAACAATATCCCAATTGCCCCGAATCCTATTTCTCCCTTCGTGATTCACATTATTCAGGCCGTGTATGATGGAAGCTCCAGACATTAAACCAGCTATTCTCAAAGCTCTCCAAAGCTCATCATTAAGCTCTATTGTTCTACAGCTTTGGGCCCACTCCAAATAGCCAGTGGCTGCAAAACTTTTCCTATTGACTGGTCGGACAGTCCAGTTTTTTAAATTTGATATCTGTTTTAATCAGTATTTCGTTTTTGTAATCCTATAGGGGTATTAGACTTTTCATTGTTCTCTCATTAAATCGCTATAACGTTAAATAGTTTATTGTGTTTTTCATCAATGGTATGTCAGTTTATTAATATTTTTTTAATAATTAACATATTTTTATTTTTAATTGTTAACTTTGTTTTAATAATCACTTAATGAATTAAAATACATCTATCATGTCATTAAGTAAGCAAAAACATACGTTATTGTTTTTTTAACAGAATCTATTTAAAAAAAAACAATAATTATTTAAATGATAAATTTTCTACCTAACATATATTGTTACTTGATACAAAATTACTAGAATATTTTTTAGGAAAAAATTTAAGAATGGGACTTGTGGTTAAATTTAGTTAGTTGTTTATAATTTTCCATTTATTTATTTGTCTCCAACGATTCCAAATTATTTAATTTATGACCAACACTGTTTATACGCAAAACAGACAATCTCAAATGTTTATCAAAACCATGACCATTTTCTATCAAATGGTTAGCTAATTCTGAAAATCCACTATTATTCAAACATTTCAAAACAATCACAGAGTTGATTTTGCCAATCTAAATTTTTTAAAGTTATATAATTTATCTTATTGTCTCCTTCAGGTAAGTATTGACATACAGAAACCTCAATCAGATTAGACTCAACTCGTAATACACCTCCATCAATCTGTAAGTCGACCTCACAGCTGACTCCAGGGTTGCGATGCGTCTATCTACGGTTGTTGCACTCTTTCAGGTATTCATCGGCCTTAAGTTGTACTTTTTCTTAGCTGTCACTTTTTTGATCGTGGTTAAGCTTGCAAAAAACTATTCCTGTTCTTCTATATCAAAACTTAAACACAGGTACATGATTTTGAGATTTATATCATCGTTTTCGTTCTACGGAAACAGACCATAATAAGGTGTAAAATATGCATATTTATTTATTTCCCCAGGTACAGATTTCGACTTCATACATATGCAGAGTATCAGGATTTCAACGAATCAGATTTTTATATTTCTTAACCCTTCCCAAACCATACAGTAACACAGGTCTACCATCATAATAAAACCTGTAATATTTCTGTAAATACATGCAACATAAAAATTTTATTTTAGGTAATCTTAAAGAAGATATTAGCGCTTAGGAATGATTAGTGAAAAACCATGGATGAAAAGGGAATCGTACAAAAACAATTATAATTTCCATTCAATCCGTTGTTAAATTAATACGTTGGTAAAAATACAATTTGTGATATGAAAGACAGAGATCACACACTATTTTCATAGTGAAAAGAACAACAAACATACAAATATAATTGTCTTTTTCTCATTAATTAAATTAAGAAAGATAAGAAGGAAGGACACATTGTATAAGACTTAATGAATGCTCTAAATTATATTCTTAATCACTTTTTCAAATTTAAATGCTCAGTATTTAGAATAAATTCGTGCCATTAAAGTTATTTAAGCTAATAAAAATATTTTTTCTAACTGTTATTTACGGTAACACGAGTTGACATCATGGCTGCGTTCGGGCATTTTATATCATGGTATGGTAAAGGTTAACGTCGAAAACATTCAAATATGTGTTTTAGATAAAATCGTTGAACATTGTAAACTAATTTTGAAAAACTGGCTTGAAAACTGTAAGCGGTTAGATATTTCCGAACAATACTTCCAATTAGCTTTTTCTTGCAGACAGTAGATATAAGTATGTAAACGATAATATCAGCACTTCAATAACAATCACTTGCCAATAAACAAGAAATCAATACAATAAATAACCTTGTTTAAGTAAAATAATAACTCTCTTATATTGCCGTAAATACAACTAAATGTTTCTTCAAATTAGGATGAATATGTAATAAATAAACATTATAATTTTGACCATACTAAATATAAAAGATTTTGTTACGTACGCGTACGTAATGATCATATTTAAGTTCAGGTGCTGATTCGACCAATCTTCGTACGTATGACTTTTGAACTGTCAAGAAGTGAACGTCCCGCAAATCTGTTTGTTTTTGTTACCTTACCTTTGAGTAAAATGCGATGGGAGACGTCAGAACACATTCTTATTGTGAAGTTGCAAAGGTGTTTGAGATTTCGTAAATATAAAGAAGATGGCTTTCAAATAATGAAACGACAGATGTATCAATTTGAAAGTGCAACATATAAGTTCGAAAATTTCTCGTCAACTTACTGTGTTGGTGTAGCATAATCGGTTAATGCATTATCATTCATGAAGAGATCCAGGTTCGAATGCCGGTAGCAACAAAAATATTTTTTCAATAAATTGATTTTATGTGTATATCTTTCTAATTAGTATTAAAAATATCCCAGACCGTCTGTTCTGAAAAATTGCAACATCACAATAAGAATGTGTTCTCCTTAACCCTTTCCTAGCCATGCAGTAACATTAGTCTACCAAGCCTAATTAAATCGTATTTCTTTAAATATTCACAATGTAAAACTTACATTTTACCTAGTCCTAAATAAATCATTTGCACTTAGAAATGAGTAGTGAAAAACCAATTATGTAAAGCGAATCATAACAAAAATAATCATTTTTGAATTCAATGCTATATACAATCGATACGTTGCATGCTATCTGCGTTAAAAATACCACTTTTACTACATGAAAAATACCAGACATTAATTTTAATCATGAGAGATATAGATGAAGTTACAAGAATAATGTTTGAGAATAAAATTAACGTATTTAATAATTATATTTATTATTTCTTATTATATTTATATTAACTGTGACATTAACTATTTTAAAGTCATTCAAGCTTGTAAAAGCATTTTATTACCGTTTTAAGTGTTAAAAAAACTCAAATTTCTTGCAGTAACACTAGTTAACAGCATGGCTGCATATGATATTTTTAGCATGGTATGGTAAAGGTTAAAAAAGTACATCTTGGGCTGTTTAGTAATAAGCTATTTCATAGTTAAGCTTGTTATAAAATTCATCAGCAACAATTGTTCGAGCAAAATTAGATATTAGTATTTAAATTTGACTTAGCAATGTTTACGTCATACATGTCGCAAATGAAAATATACGTATCAATGCATTAAATTTTATCTCAATCTTACACCAATTGGTTACAAAATAAATGACCAATAAATATTAACCAGCATTGTATTACCATATTACATTTTTATTTTTTTGTTAACTTTGTTTTACTAACCACTTATTGAGTTTAAATACATTTAGCGGTTTCGAAAAATACCATTAACTTTTTCAGGATGTTAACACTAACTAAAAACATATGTTATTGTTTCTTTACCAAAATCTATTTTTAAAAAATAAATTTAGTACCTAACTCAAATTGTTACTTAATACAAATGATACATAGTTTAGTCAATATTTCTATGTCAATATCCAATTTCAAAATTAAATTGAATACAATTTTAAAAATAGCAGTTAATAACGGGTATAATACAGATTTAATAGACATACACAATTAAATTAAAAGAATATCAATTTTTATAAAAATCACAGAAAAAACATAATGATAATAATAATTATTGATTTTTCGAATCAAATATCTAAACACCTACCACGAAACATTAGACCGGCATTTTATACAAATAATAATATAGGAAATTTACTCATAAATTCTAAAGACAAAGATGATAAATTTAACAATTCTGGTGTTTATAAACTTAGTTGCAAGAATTGTGCTGCATTTTATATTGGTAAATTTTAATATAAGAATAAAAGAGCATTTGAACAATTGTGAGTTTTCAAAATTTTCTAATCATTTGATAGAAAATGGTCATGGTTTTGATAAAAAATTGGGATTGTCAATTTTGCATGTAAACGATGTTGGTCATAATTTAAATAATTTGGAATCGCTGGAGATAAATAAAGCGTGTAAAACTAATCAAAAAATTATAAACAACCAACTAAATTTAACCACAAGTCCCATTCTAAAATTATTCTAGTAATTTTGTATCATCAAATAACAATTTAAGATAGGTCCTATATTTATTTTATAATAATTAGTATTTAAAACATCACAGACCTATGTTCTGAATAATTACAACTTCACAATAAGAATGTGTTCTCCTTAATAATAATTATTGTTTTTTAAAAATAGATTCTGTTGAAGAAACAATAACATATGTTTTTGATTAGTTATTGACATCCTGAAGAAGAAAATGATATTTTTCGAAATCGGTAGATGTATTTATACTCAATGAGTGGTTATTTAACTTATTCCATATCAAAATAATTCAATTTTCTCGAAAAATATTTTCAATTCTTTTTACATTATTAAGCCCGTTTTAAGTGTAGATGCATTATTAAAAAGCGCTCTAATAAAAAAACAACTATTACAGGTAGTATGTTTTTAATGAAAAAATGAATCTGTCCATGACAACTGCACACAGTCAGTTTATTATTTTAGCCTGCCCCAATGTAACTCAAGGTAACCTATCTCGAAAGAATTTACTCTATGGTGAGATAACTTATATTAATCTACCTAACAGGTATTAAATTAATTTGTGTTCAGTTATCTATATGAGCAGTAGTCCATGTGTGCACATGTCTTATATGTGTGCAGTTATATGGTCACCGTGTTAGTCAACAGGTAGGTTTATTTTTTGGTATTAAAAATGTGTCTTATACACGCACTGGATCATTACATTAAATTAAAAAACTTTAATATTAGTTTTGCAACACCCGGTACATTAACATTTTAATTTAGTCTTACAAAAAAGAACTAAAAAACCCCCAATGAATAGATACGATTTAATCGGCGTTTCACTTGATTTGGCTAAGGAAACCGTCTGCTTTTGGGCCGAATCACAAGAAGTCACGGTTACGCTTAAGCCTTCGCTCAGACCTTGGCTCTGATATCAAACTGCATTCATTTGTGCATCACTGGATACTCATTTATTCATTTATACTATCATCATCTTCTATGTAATAGTCTCAGTCTACTACATACGGTCTGTCGGCATGCTGCGTCAGAAGGGCAGTAGGCCTTTAGCCATGAAACGCGACAAACGTATGTATCTTATATCACTGCCGGAACAATATTTAAATAATGATAGTATTTAAATTGGCCATGTTGAAAGGATGCCAGATGACAGGGCGTTAAAGATCAAGACCAAAGAAGTATGCTGACTGTGGAAGAGCAAGAGGGGAAAGTCTGGGAGCTAAAGAAGAATCTAAAAGGATAGGAGTCGGTAATGAGCAGTTGTGAAGAAAGCCAAATTTCACACTGGGATATAATGCCATGGAAGAAAAAGAATAAGAATTTAAATAATTTGATTGCGTGTATTTGTTTGTGTTAATTGATCGGGTTTGGTTGTACTGCGATACACGACATGCCTTCTTTTGATAATTTTATTATTTATTTACCATCATCTGTCGAAGGTTGACGACCAAGTTGCTTATTAGAAGATCTCTAGCATACGTTGATATTACCACATCTCAAATTCCTTCAGCCTTTTACTGGTGGCTTTATTTGGCGTCCAAACCTTTCTTTCTTAGCTTTATTATTGCTTTCTATTAGTTGTATTTAACGTTCTTCATTTTCAAGGTTCTCATTGCCTGCTTTCACATCGATCAAATTAATTTTTACATCAAAATTATACATTTTCAGTAGATTTACTAAACTATCACATACAAAAAGCGTAATTATTATCAATGTTTATAATGTAGAATGTAGAAAGAAATATTTGTAGGATGTTGAAAAGTTTAAAGAGAGGTGTTTGGGACGTATATTTATGTGTGAATAAATATATTTATTTTTTAACCAAAATAATTCACTGTACCTTTCCCTTCCCTTCCCCTTTCCGTTCCTTCCCGGCCTCGCCGCCGACCAGTCGATTGGCGACCTTAAACCAGTACAGAAAGAATTACAATATTATACTAATTCGAGACTTCACGTCTATAATGTGTCGAAACCTTTGACGAAATAGTGAATAACATATACAGTCTTCATTTTGGAGATGTCTGCAGAATCCTGATTATGGTGAGTGCCTATTCCTTCCGTATCTGAATTCTTCCGGCATCCATGCTAGTACGCAACAAGAGAAAAGTTCATCGGTGACGACAGTGAAAATATAGTAAAACCCGTGTGAAGGCCTCTTATTCATCCAATTTTTAAACAAATTTTCTGTTCGCTTATTAATCAAATCTAGGCGAATATTAATAATTCAAGATGCGCGAGCTGCTCATCAAGAAATCAAAAGGCGGCATTTGCTGCACCACCATAGCGCCTCGTGGCTAATTATTTATTGATAAAGTTTCAAATTAAGTTCCTAACAACTTCTGTCACGGTACGTACATATAAATGTCTTGATAAATTCCAATTTGGCATTAACGTGTCAAAATTTTGCAGAAGGGTAATATAGATAATGGTTAGAATCGTTGGTAAAAATAGTCGTCGTTTCATTTCACAATTTGTTCACAGATCTTGAGTATTATTAAATACAGTGATACAAGGACTGTTTGTGTAGATGTATTTGAAATTGATCATAAACCATAAATATTAAACTGGTTTAAAATAGTACGAAAACTTTTAAACATGGATTATAATCCTAGTAATCACATTTACATTTACACATAAAGTTTTGAAATTGTAAAAATATACTATTTAGTAAATTAAATGTATAAATTAAAAATATATACATATAAAATCAATCAACCTGAATCTCTTTCCAAACCGGGGAAGGTGCACTATCCAACTATGCTACAGCGACATTTTTTATTGACGACAAATTTTCGAACCTATATGTTACACTTTTCAAATTAATACATCTATCATTCCATTGTTTGAATGGCATTAATAATTATAACTTCACAATAATAATAGTAAAAATATACAGTTATTTGTGTTCGTTATATCTGTGTACGTCTTAGTATGTTTGTCATTTATTTTTTTAAATCTGCTATTGTTCAATTGTCTTGTCTGTTTGGTAAATCGTTATATAATTTTACTCAGGTGTAAATAAGCCACGATTGCCTTGTTTTTGTTCTAGAAGGATTGATTGTGCTATTTTTGCGATTTTCTTGTGTAGTGTTAATGTATTTTTGTAATATCTTAGTATTTTATGTAGGGCGTGAACGCGCCTCACAATTACTCGGTTATATAAACCAGGCTCTCAACAGCCATATACACTCCTGGTATCGATATCAGGCGATAGGCGACAAAAACATCAAGCAGCAACTATCGGAATTACCGATGCGTGAGCGTCACACGCCTACCTGACCACAAACTCTAGATCAGCCTTCAGTAGCTATTTGCAGCGTTGAATAAATCTCGTGTCAACCGTAAGTAGTTACTCTTCCCATTGTCTGCTCTAGTCCGCCATCACACATATTCCTCACACTCTTCAATCATCCGAACACAGTGAGCTCATCTAATTAAAGCCATAATAAATGTCTCAATACTGATATGAAGAAATAAATATGTTCTTCAATATTAGCAAAATTACTTTGTGGCCTCATTTTATATAAATAATTACACAAAATACTTTGTTTTAACCTCTATTTATTGATTATTTTACATGTTTCAATACCTATGGTATCCTCTTCAGGAAACAATGTATACTGAAGTTAAAAATACAAGCATAGATGAAAACAAAACTATAAAGTGATGAATAAGTAAGTAAACAAATATAAAAGCTGACTATTTGCAAAAAGATTTGGTTATTTATAATATTTAGCTTCCTATTAACACTTTTTCTTATTTCTAAAACTTTTAATTTATCTAACTATACACCCCTAGTATTTGTATGTTTAATTTCTAAACCCTTGTTAATATCAAAAGAATGGTTTGTTTCCAAAAGGTGATTGAAAAATACTGAATAATAGTTGCTACTTTGGCATCGCAAGTGGTCCTTAGTTCTAATATCAAAAAATAAATAACGGTTTACAGTTAAGATACAATTAGTTAAGTTAAGTTAAGTTTAGTTAAATATCGGTTAGATATTTAAGTAGAGTTTGATATTATTTATAGTTTGTTTTTTTAATTTCACTATACACTATTTCCTGAAGAAGATACCATTGGTATCGAAACGTGTTGAATAATCAATAAAGAGTGGTTTAAACAAAGTATTTTATCTAATTATTTAAATAAATATACATTTATTATGTCGAGCATTAGCATAATAGTGGCATTGAAATTTTTTTCTTTCCACAAGTTGAAGTCAGTCAGTGCGCCTTGGATTTAATGTCTTATATTTCTGACCCGAGCCTTTTGTTAGGACAAATCGCTTTGGGCTGAATTTTTTAATCACTTCTAGCTTCTTTCTCCTTTCATGAACTTCCCAAATCCTTATTAACCAGACCTCTGGGTCGCGGGCGGGGGCGGAGGTGGGGGTGGGCGCTCTTTTAATTTACCGCCCCGGGCAAATTGCAGAAAACTTTAACCGTTTTTAAATTTTATCGGGTTTTCTTCCCAAATACTGCCGTAAGAGCGCGTTCTTTGTGAGGATTTCAACAATTTTTCTGTGCATTCTTGAACCCCTTATATGATTTAGCACGATGTTTGATGATACGTGAAAAAGTGCGGCGTGCACCTAGGTAATAACCGTGAAATATAAATTATGTCGTATATACTCCTTCTCTATACACGAGTCTAACTCTTAAAGAGAAGAAATAAATATTAAAAGAAATATACAAAATGGCCTAAAAGAAAAGAGAACATTTCGTAAAATGTGATATAATTATATCAAAATTAGTTTAACTATCTCAACAATAGCTTAAATAGTTTACTAATTTACTTACTTACATATTTACCTAAATTACGTTTTATTTCGACAATTTCCGGTCGCCATCTTTGATTATTAATTTTCCCATTGTTTATATTTGGTTTTTTCAAATTGTTGCCCAGAATGACAAAAATAAAAAATTTGCGAATTATAAAACGTAGGAATGCTAGGAAAATAATCAAAGAGTTTCAAAACAATGCCTGGAGTATAGCTAGACATTACAGCATAAATAGATATTAATTACATCAGGACGGAGCTCCATCTCACACAGCCAGAAATACAATCAACTTTCTTCGACGTGAGAATATTAATTTCATCGAGCCAGATTTAAACTCAGTAGATTATGGTGTTTTCATAATTTCTGATTACCTTAATATTGTGCACAAAAAAAAATACATTAAGAATTATAATTAATTATATTATGTTTTGAAATAAC
Source organism: Eubasilissa splendida (assembly GCA_031772225.1). Lineage (NCBI taxonomy): Eukaryota > Metazoa > Arthropoda > Insecta > Trichoptera > Phryganeidae > Eubasilissa > Eubasilissa splendida. Next base: position 5,909,452 of record CM062862.1, read on the forward strand.
TCATGTGTTATGAGATGTTCCCCCTTTTTTGGGCCATTCTGTATATATATCCTACTGATCATTTTATGAATGTATTATATCTTCTAATATTAAACAATAAAAATGACATATGAACTGCAATAACCTTCTTAATTTTGCTGTCTTTCTGGTCTGATATTGTTGTTCTTTAGATTTCGACCGAACAATGAGGCGCTGGTGGTTTATTTGGACCGCTGAACTGGTCGAAGCACGGGATATAATAAGAATGACGCCTGTCGGTTACTGTCTTCTCAGTCTTCCAAAAAGAGGGCGACAATACTCACACACACACACACACACATGTACATTATTATAGACCAGGAATCCCAGTGGTGCCAATCGATGTAACAAGGCGCGTAAACAAATGTTCTCTGCAATGATCTACTTCCCGCTCATTATTGATGCCAATAATTAATAGGCCGTTATATTTGTATATTATCTTACCACATCATGTTGGGTTTACACATTCTTCATCTTCCATCAGGTTTATTACTACCTACATAAAATATATTAAATTATTTTTAAAAAATGCAGTTTTCCCAAGGTTTTTATCCATTAAAAATCGAATAAAAAATTATTTACTCTTTTGTCATGACACATCGTCGATATTGTCGTACTGCGGTCACTTTTGCGAAATTTGATCCCGATCGTTTCATTTGTCTTCCGGCTATTACAATGTAAACGAAGGCTGAAATACATCATAGACTTTTATCATAATACGGGGGCAGTGCTTTATCATGAAAAATTGTTTTTGTTTTATGGAGAAATTTAAAGGTGGCCAGATTAGTATGATGCACGAAGAGGTTGCAGGCCGCCCACGAACCTCCACCACGGACGACAAGATTCAGAGTTCGACAAATGGTTCTAGCGAATAGGCGAGCTATCATCGGTCTTCTTTGAACATCAGTCATGTGCATCAAATCATCCACGACGAGCTTCGCTTCCGTAAAGACTATGTAAATAAATTGTAGAACGAGAAATGTACATCATTTTTTACTTGCCGTATCAATGCTTTGAAATCCTTTATGAACTATGAAGAAATAAAAAACGTTATACAGAAATATCACTACATGGCATTCATTACACATTATATTTAAGACAATTTTTTTATAATCTGTATTATGTAATGCTTATTATTAATTTCTTTCGCTTTTTATTTTCTAATATATTTACCGTTACTGTTACTACATGTAAATATGATCCATTTTTACTTGTGTTTAATTGTAGATTATGTGTAGAATCGTTTATTGTGTAAGGGATAGAAAAAGAACAGTACAGAAGATACGAGCGTGAAGTTGATTGTGTGTAGAGAGTTGGTAGTCTCGGTCACTTCGCAAAAGCCGGCACCCTGGATGTAGGTGTCGCTATTATCGTTGGTCGGCTGGGTGCGACGATCAATTGGAATCACCTCCCCCCTAACTCAAATAACAACACATATGTAATTACATTCTACACTATTAAGATAGAAACCAGAGCAAGATACAAGCATGACTCAAGTGTGAAAAACCAATCATTTTATTTTGATCTCCCTCCACCAAAATCTTTCTTTCAGAATAAAAATTGTGATTTAATTTATATATTATTTAAAAATCAACAAAATAGTAATGTTTCGTATAGAAGTCTGAGTGTTATGTTTAGTTAAATGGTATTTAAAGTAAGAAATTGATAATATACTTTGTAAATATGAATTAAATATATTAATTAGAAAGATATACATATGAAATCAATTTTATCAAAAAATATTGTTGTTGCGCTATCGGGATTCGAACCTGGGTCTCTTTCCTAACCGGAGAAAGTGCATTATCTAACTATGCTACAGCGACAATATTTTTAGCGACAAATTTTCAAACCTATATGTTATCTTTTTGATATTATTACATTTAATCGTTCCATCATTTGCGTGGCGCAAAAACAATATTTTTCAATAAAATTGTTTTCATATGTATATCTTTCTAATTAATATATTTAATTCATATTTAAAATATCACAGACCCTTGTTCTGAATAATTACAACTTCACAATAAGAATGTGTTCTCCTAATAATATACTTTGTATTTATTATTATAACTGACTGGTTTCAGAGCTTCCGTTTCTTCGTCAGGCAGAAAAAAATAATGGCTTTATAATTCTTGATGTTCTATCATCTGGCATTCTTTCAACACACCAAGCCTATCGCAATATTCAGAACTTACACAATCTTGCAATTGTTTCTTGCACAATTATATTTTTTAGTTAGTTATTGTTAGCCTTGAGCAAGTTTTAAAAATAAATGTACAAATTTTAAACGTGTTGAATAATTTATTTGATGAATGCTATTAATTTATCACGCCGCCTTTCCTTCTTACTACGTTGTCATTTAATATTTTATATGATATTCCGGCAGTATATTTCAGCGGTAAGAATCAGACTTTCCCCAACTTTTCTGTTCCCACACCGCCCTTTAATTCCACCCATTTACTGGGGACTACAGTTTTCAAGTCCACTAAATCACCGATGTAATCTCTCGAACAAAAAAAATCCCTGGGAGGAAAACTCTCCATGTTGGAAGTTTCGCTAGTAAAAAACCACCAAATTTGTTTTAATTTTTAACATAAACTTGGCCAGCCTCACATTATTTAGTAAAATTAAAAAACGTTAATTTAAGTCATTTTTTTTATATTTTACGACAATCAACGTACGTGACAGTATTCCGAAATTCTAAGTAATTTAAAAATATTAAATGAGATTAAAAATCGTTAAAGTTAGATACCTACCCAGTGTTGCATAATAAAAACGATTATAAATTTTATTTTTAGTTTTTTTTAAATTTAGGTACATAAGAAGCATTATCTAAACGATTAACTAGAGATAGAAAAATAGATTGGAAGCATTTAATATATGATGTTAGAGAATAATGTAAAAAACAAGCAGGACCGAGAGAATTTCAAATAAGGAAATTCAGAGGAAAGTGTAAGCAAAGAGGATAGATAGATAGATAGATAGATGTATTAGTCTATCGCCTCCATAATCATCATCACTGCCATAGACCCATAAACGCACCCTACAGATACTTGAGCGCTAAATAGAGCTCCTAACACGATCGGTATCAACGACAACATATACCAATAACATGCGCTGACAGCCATCCAGAAAGCCGGCTCTTGAGAGTCACTTTACTCACCGCCGTCTTCCCGATCATAAGCTCACACACACACTATGCGATCATAATTAAACTCGTGAACAATATTTTAACATGTGACTGCTGGGTGAAATATATGGGGCATCCAGCGCTCAGACACATAACCTCATTCTCTTTTATACTATAATTGATAACTTCGCCGATTCCTGTTTGTTTCGCCCCCAGAGAAATATTCTTAAACACAATGCATACCTCAGTAGTCGATAGAACAAGACATAAAGGAAGGCTTAGACAAAAGTACATTCGCCACATAATGAGCAAGGCGAATGCGGACACCTACTTTTGGATAAGGTCCAGGTTAAAGATGCACGGTGAGCATTAAACCAACAAAAACATAGTTTTTATTTTATTTTATTTATTCTGTTCATGTTCTTAATATACGTACATATTATACATTATTAACATTCTTATAAATATACAAAAAGGCGAAAAAACTTCATAATGTAAGAGATGTTCACTGTCTCCTTAACTAGACCGAAGTCTGTACTAAAGGAGACAGGTTCATCCGTTGTCTATCATATAAATATGAAAACCATTATTATTATTGATATATTTTTTTGTCGTAACCAAAAATATTAGGAATGAAGTAAGCAGTAAGAGTTTTAAAAGAATTCTAATAACGTAATAAATAAGTAAAATAGTCTCGCTATCCCATGATTGAAACACTATGCAAAACAGAAAATGAATATAAAGAAATGATGTTCTGTTCATGTGATCATTTCCATGAATCTTTGCTCAGTTTCCTTTCCAAGTTCTTTATAAACTATTTTTAAAATTAATCTAAGTACCTGTATTATGAAGATTAGTACAAATTTGGTATACTGCCGATAGCTTGATCATAAGATATGCTTTCTAAAATAATTCAGTGAATTCAATATCGATATAAAAATTATATTCCGTATTCGTAAAGCACACAAATCCGCGTCCAAATTCCCATTCTTGCCCGTGTCCTAATACTTGGCCTTAGTTTATGTTAGACCCTGGCGCTTTTGAGGTGACATCGGCGATACCAATCGGAGTGTGGACCGATCATCTCCGGTGCGGTGGAGTAAAAGTGGATTGTAAAATACGCCGAGATTCGGAGCGGAAGTTTCGTACTCATTGTGATTTATGATCATTTGGATTATTGTTTGTATATGCCGTGGGTGAAATCATCGTCCTCGTTTGGAAGAGGAGATTGTAGATCATCCTCGCGCATGCAGTATGTAGTTTCGGCGGCGACTGCAGTGAATTCGGAGACATCGTACTTGAGGTGAGATGAGCATTCCTTCCAAATCCCGGTTACCCGAGATCACTGATCCTTCAATAAAATCCTTTCCTCCCACCAGCCCTTTCCTATATCCATCTCCAATTTGCGGTAATTCCGACTTACAAACGGAATTATCGTATTTCTCTCCACGAGAGCTCACAGATTAAAATATTTGAGGATTTGTACCCGTATATTTGAGAATAGACGCTACTCAATCGTATTCCGGTGAAAGCTCCATATTAGTTGAATCTTCCCTTGTCTCTTGGTTTTTTTTTTATCTATAGAATCCAATCCCGGGATCCCATACCCAAGGATCCTGACCCAGTACAATACAATCCTTTTGCAGTATTTATGAATTCAGAGATTAGCAAGCATAAAAATGTGTTCAGATTTTCACGTCCGTTTAGAACATTCTGTGTAGAGTTTTCTGAGCCGCGCCGTAATTATCTCACCTCTCTGGCTGGAGTTTCACTTTACCGGGTCTATCATCAGGGCTGATGTCTCTGATGCGTCGTGTCAAATCGAACGTCGCATTCACGGGTTTGATTTATTATCTCTTTCTATCAATCTCAAGTTCTCTGTATTCTCAAATCTCAATCTCAACACGTGTGCAGTGTACGAAGATTTATCTCATCGTCTCTCATTCCGCGAATTCAGGTCGTCAATGATTACTAATTGTTCGTGTATATAACGAACATCAATTATCCCAGAATTCGTGTACGAACTATATTATGTGACGCATTTAACGATTCAAAAAGAACACCTGCACGCTGTACTTGTGACCAAATTCCCACATTATGCATTATATGTGTTCTTATGTATGGTACAACGGCATATTTATGTCACACGCTACATAAGATAATACGATAAATCGTGAATTTTGCTATATAAGAACATGATGAACATGTATTTTAGGAGCGGTTCTCTGGAATAAATCTAACGTATAACAACCTATTTTTTTATTAACGAAATACATCCTGAAATCTTAATACCTTATAATAATTACTCTGCAATCATTATCAGTCAAATAATATTACATGTAGATTGAAAAAATCAGCACCTGAAAACATAACAATGACATGGAAATACAGCCTTTGTTCTGTACGTAACAGTGTATGTATAAAAATAAGAAATGATTATGAAACGTTGATATATTCTCGGAGTAAGTACTAGTGCTTCAGCAATTTTCTCAGAGGTTGTTTTTCGCACACTAGTCCGCCAAAGTTTTTAACACTTACTGCCCGGTGGGTCAAAACAAAATACGTCCAGCGGTGGTGGGTCATTTTAGACCCCCCACAAGTTTTTGGTTTTTCAACCGTTTTGTGGGAGATTTTTTATAGATATAATTCATTATAATTATGATTTAATGAAATGGCATGATGTGCCGTAATGTTTTTGCTAAAAAAATATTACGAATAATGTACGTATTCTTACGCATCAACAGACGCCCCACACAGCCAAAATACAAACATCCACTGATAATTAGCAACAACAATATTGAAAACCCGAAGATAGGGTCATAAAACTTACAGGTAGGCGCAACGCCCCTCAAATAGTTATATTACTGGCTTTGTCTAGGGGCCGCCAGACGAAAATAAGTCAAAACAAATCTGTACAATAATTGAACTGGCTAACAATAAATGAACGCATATCTGGTATCCTTTATATACCCGCCGTATGCTCAAAATGTTGAGAATATATATTTCGGCGAAAGCGCTGAGATTCAATTACGTAAAATCTACTACTGTCTTAGGTCAGTTTTTGAGCGTTTTTTCACATTTTTATCAATAACTCATTTTAATCTCGTCAAATAACATTTATTTGTATATAAAATTATTTGGAAATATTTAATAAAAAATTATCTAGAAGGAAAACGTCATTAAACGAATATCTGTAGCGTAATTCATATTTTTACAAACACCCGGGTCATATTTGGCCCACCACCGCAGAAGATGTGTTAAATCGCTTCATGGCAGTTTAAAAGCCTAGTCAAACATGTAGATTTTTCACTTCACCAACAACAACAGTTCAAATATGAGTTCTAGCAGACTCCGTCTCATCCCCGGCAAATGTTCCCGGTACAGCGGGCTCTATTGTGCCTTTCAATTGGAGAAGCCTTCGGATCGGAATAAATGGAATAAACAGATAGCGGATCGAAGAGCCGTAGAATTTAATACTTGCGCATGATCGGGCCAGCAAAATAGATATTCAGATTCAGTATTTGAAATTACGGACCGACAATATTTCCTCGTAAATATTTCACGTTAAATCCTAGAAGTTCCTTCTCTGCGTGTTTGAAAACGACGGTATCAAATTTTGTTTTTACGTTTGCGCGAGTACGCAATCAGGCATTAACTTATGCCTATTTCATTGAATTTTCAAATTTGATTTTGCATATTATTAATTAAATTTTCTAAATTGCCTTCGTCTTTCGGCCTGGCTAAATGGACTAATTATTTATTCTTAAATTTGCGAATTTGAATTCAAGATTTTTCACGTAAAATCATATAAAATAAAATTATCATTAAAATATCCGGCGTTACCCGGACTTTAAACATAGTAGAGAGGCTTCATTTAGAGGGATGGGGATATTATTTTTTTCGTAATCAGATGCAGATAATAATTTTCCTCTTATTTTGAATGTCAAGTGTGGAAATTTCTATTTCTTTCTTGCTTTCTGGGTAGGGGTGGTTTTCAAAATCTCATGTATACAGAGTAACCTTCCTCTTGTTTTGAAAGTCAAGTGTGCAAAATTTTATCACACTAAGATTAAAACTGTACACTTGTATAATAAACAAACTCACAAACACTCTTCTTTATGTATATAGTTAACCTTTACCATACTATGACGTAAAATACCCGAACGCAGACATGCTGTCAAATCGTGTTACCGTAAATAACAGTTATAATAAATGTTTTTATTATTTTAATTGGCTTTAATGGTACGAGCTAACTCTAAATATTCAGCATTTTATTTTGAAAAAATGATTAATAACGTAATTTGGAGCATTTATTAACTTCTATACAATGTGTCCTTCCTTCTTATGTCTCTTCATTTAATTAGTGAGTAAGAGACAATTATATTTGTATGTTTGTTGTTCTTTTCACTGTAAAAATAGTGTGTGATCTCTGTCTTTCATATCACAAATGGTATTTTTACCAACGTATTAATTTTACAACGGATTTCATGGAAAAAATAATTGTTTTTGTACGATTCCCTTTTCATAATTGGTTTTTCACTAGTCATTCCTAAGCGCTAATATTTTGTTTAGGATTATCTAAAATATGAATTTTATGTTGCATGTATTTACCAAAATATTACAGGCTTAATTATGATGGTAAACTTGTGTTACTGCATGGTTTGAGAAGGGTTAAACTACGTTAACTTTGGAACCCATCCACTTCTGTATTTACAGGGTAGTTTTAAATGTCTTTTTTTCTCCCCTCAAGTGTCAATTTGTAAAATATATTTTAATTATGCACAGTTGTTTAATGTCAACTCTATTCTGTAATATGTCATTACCTTAATTATCTAAAAAAATTACATCGTATCCTATTACCGTTATCAATTAATAATCAGTTGATAATCTAAATATTAATAATAATATAGAATCACATTTACGGGGAAGTTACAATTTTAGAACATAGGTTAGTAAGTATACAATCTAAAAAATATACATCAGATAAAAAAATGGCTACACTACTCTGTCGCATTTAAGAAGAAATTAAATAATTAAGTAACGCGATAAACAAAGATAATTATCATTAATTGACATCATCCAGCTTTTACGAACAGATCCTCTTCCAAATCTTGAAAATGTCAATTATCTCGGGTTCATTATTACTGACTACGGTAGCTGCGAGTCAGAATTTAAACGACGCAAAGGTATGGCGAAAAGTTCCCTGTCCAGACTTGATAAAATATGGAAAGACCGCAGTATTTCCAAGACAACGAACCTCAGACTTCTACCTACAGGAAGGAAGAGAAGATAGATTGATGTATTTGAGATATGGTGCTAGACACATGTTGCGCATATTATAAAATAATATAGATATAATTGGGTGGGGAGGAGCATACAATAACATAATGAACTCGGTAAAAATAATACGGAGAATAATCATCAAAGTAATATTTTTAAAAAATCAACTTTTTCAAAACACACACTTTTCGCAAAATTCACAGTTTCCAAAATAGAAACCATTTATTTACAAAAAAAACCTCAATTAATTAATTACTTAAAGAAAATAATACTAAAATTTGAAACAAGCACATTACATAAAAAATTGTAAGAATTTCAAATATATAGGACAGCGAAACGCACAAATTTCTCCATTCTGCAGGAACTGAAGATCAAGGATAAGCTCGCAACTACTTGCCTGAGACGAATTCTTCAATTTTTTGGGCATCTCGCGAGAAGAAAAGATAGCTCGGAGAAGCTCGTTGTGGTGGACGAAGAGAAAGATTATCCACCCGTTTCTCAAGTGGAAATGGTAACAGGCACTTATCTGGTGACAGCCCTAAGATTTGCAGGATGCCGAAAAAAGTGGAGAAGCATAGTCAAGAGGGCGGAAGTTCATGGAAATAACCTACCGACGTGGATGATAACCACCGGGACTCGATCCTGGAACATTATATTGCGGTAGAACGTGTTATCGATTATGCCAAGATAACTTTAAACAATAACGTCACTCCACGCATTCTACTAGTAATAAAAAGTTCCAGGTTTGAGTCCTGGTTGTATTTATATATTTTTTCGATAAATACATATTATTTCTAGGTGTATCTTTTTAAGTGATTCATCTAATTTGCTTTTAAAAATATTTTAAGTAAATTGTAAAATTTACATCCGTTACACATAAATTATATAAAGTAAGGGAACAAAAGATACGTAAGGGGTGATTTATAGGAAATTAAGAAACGGGTAAATCCTCATTAAATGTAAGTGGTATGTAAATTCCTTGACTTTTTTTAGTATGCCTAGATAGAATTCGTTCTAATTTACTTCTAGACGTGCACGCGCTCAATGAGTTGGGTCGCTTCCGTGCTAAGTAATTGCGCTAAAAAATATATTAAATAATTTGTAATTTTATAATCGTCTACGATCGCCCTGTAGCATACTAAGTCCTGGATCTGACTAATGGCTATTTTCAGTCGTGATAAAAGTGTAAAAATAAAACATTAATTATTCGTTAATAAAAAACGTGTTTGAGTCGTCCGTTTTGAGACTGCCGCCGTGACAATTTGGAGGTTGATGTAATTGGGATGCGATATATTACCAATATGTAGGTAATATATCTCACGTGATTGATGTTATGGTATCGATGGTTGATATCGTCGATTTGCTGTAATATCAGTTCCAGTTCCAAATGAATATCGGATAATTTTAGCGATTATTTTTGGAACAAGTTTCAACTTTTAAAATACATGATTGATTCTGCGGATTTGGTTATTACGATATCGAGTATCTGGGTATACTGGTGGATTAATGGTAACCGTTTAACCTTTACCATACTATGATATAAAATATCCGAATGCAGCCATGCTGTCAACTCGTGTTACCGTAAATAACAGTTAGAAAAAATATTTTTATCAGCTTAAATGGCTTTAATGGCACGAATTTACTCTAAATATTGAGCATTCAATTTTGAAAAAATGAATAATAACATAATTTTGAGCATTCATTAAGTCCTATACAATGTGTCCTTCCTTCTTATCTCTCTTCATTTAATTAGTGAGAAAGAGATAATTATATTTGTATGTTTATTTTTCTTTTCACAGTGAAAATAGTATGTGATCTCTGTCTTTCATATCATAAATGGTATTTTTACCAACGTATTAATTTTACAACAGATTGAATGGAAAAAATAATTGTTTTTGTACGATTCCCTTTTCATAGTTGCTTTTTTACTAATCATTCCTAAGCGCTAATAATTTCTTTAAAATTATCAAAAATATTAATTTTATATTGCATGTATTTACCGAAATATTACAGGTTTAATTATGATGGTAGACCTGTGTTACTGCATAGTTTGGGAAGGGTTAAAACCACCGTAACATAAATATCAACTATTACTAATGTGAGGCACTACTATAAGAGCAACCGTGTGATCTGTAATCTATGAGAATGAAAAGTGGTGCCGTTGTGCATTCTGTGATAAGAATAATATTAGAAATTTGAAATGCGAATGATAAGCAGCCTCCAATGTAAAGTTCTCATTCAGTGTTCATGTAACTGTGCTTTGTGATGGTCGACTCGGTTATCAGTTATGGAGTGAGTAGCTATGGACTGTCATATAAAACACATATTAATAAAATTAAAGACTTACAATTAAGATTTTTAAAACTTATAGTGGAACAAAGTGTTTGTATAAATATGATTATTACAAATAATTTACAATATGTAAAATCTTACCAGTTGACAAAAAAATTACTTACTTACCATCACGCCGTTTCCCCGCAGGGGTAGGCAGAGAGGATAAAGTGCCACACCCCTCTGTCCTGATATACAATTATCGCCTCATCCACATTCATCCATCTTCTTATACAAGCTCGCCGATTGTTGAGGCTTCTAACAGAACCATCCTCCATTATCTGGTTTATCTAGTTGTGCCAAGTCGTGTCGCGGACGTCCTCTATTTCTGGTGCCATCAACACTTGCGTTATATATCTTTCTTACCATTCTTTCCTCATTCATCCGTTCCATATGACCAAACGATCTAAGTAACATATAATATAATTTTAGAAAAGATGATAAACAATGTAACAATCTACTATTGCTAAAAAAACTTGAAAAAATAGGAGTAAGGGGCATAGCGTATAAGTGGTTTAAGAACTATTTAACAAATGGACGTCAAATTGTCCGAAACAATAAAAAATACAGCAATCCATCATTTATAACATACGGTGTTCCACATCGAAGCATTTTAGGCCCTATATTATTTCTGGTATATATTAACGACTTTTGTAATGCGACTTCAAATAATGGAAAAATAACCACTTTTGCGGATGATACCGTGCTTTGGTTTGAGGGTTCGTTCAACGAACATCTACACGCCAGATCCGAGAGCAACAACTATATTCTATCAAAGATTCTACATGTTCTTAGCTCCGAAACTGTACAACACATTCAGTACCAACTGAAAGTCGTTCAACTCCAATAAGATTATACAAATATGGACCCAATATATGATCCAATCGGGTAGAGAGCAATCAGAAGCATGGCCATCCAACAATCAAACATGATCATTATACAGTATCTACACTAATAATTTACTAGTTCTACAATACTCCCACTATATTTTTATTTAAAAATTTAGTTTTTTTTTTCTTTCCTTTCTGTCGAATCTTTATCTTAAATAACACCAAAACAGCACGAAAAAAACTGGTTACTTTAACACAGATTTCAGTCTAGCAAAGTAGTCAGGACAACGCTGTATATAACAGAGGTGGAGTCTACTCCATCCCATACAATAAATTACGAGTATTTAATTGCAATATAATTGTATCTTATGTTTATCATGTTATATTATAATATATTCACATCTGTTACAACAAAAATATGTATGTCAATAAAGTATAATTAAATTAATAAATAAATGTAAATATGAATACTGACTCACACCATAGCTACTCTACCAGATCGTCGGGTCGAACCGAATGAGAGAGAGAATCGAATGAGAGTACCGATCGCGAGCAATGTGAGGTGACAACAGTGAGAGAACGAGAAAATTTGCTGTGCCAAGACTTTATAATAACATCAATTAAGAATTATTAAACATTATGGAAAATAAAGAGACATCAGTGAACACACTATTCTAATATGCATGAAATAAAGCAGAAATAAAAAAAGGTATGTCGCGGAGTAATTCTGTAAAAGGATGACAGACAGTAATGGCATAAAAGGTAAATATTATAGAAACAAAATATTTATACTAATTTATTATATAACTGTTCTACTATCTATATAATATTTTTAAAAAAACTGTTTAAATTTGTCTAAATCAGAAGTAATACGGTATAATTTCTATAAGTCTCTGTCGTGGGATTCACGAAACAAAATACTGATCTAGATGATTTTTAATATCGATTTGGCTACACTAAATTATCGGAGTGACACGACGAATATTGGTCGAGTCTTGAATCTTTCATTCAGCAATGGACTAAGTACCGCAGGATGACGATGATTTTCAACTTTAAAATACATGATAATAATAAAAATAAGATAATTGGAAGAGTGTTATAGAATCCACTTTTTTATGGTCGAAAAATTAAAAAACACGGGAAAAATATGATGTTCACGACATAATACTACCTCAGTGAAAAATTGGGAAAATTAAATATAAAAATTGGGAAAATTGTGTGTAAATATTAGCTTAATTTCACAAGAAAATTATATATAATACTGGATCATATTGATGTTATAAACATAAAATATATATATATACATATATAAAACTTCCCTCGTCGCCCACCCATCCCCCCCCCCTCCATCCCCCGCCCGTAACCACAAGAGTCGTTGAGATTAGCTAGACAGTTTGGAGAGGAATTACTCTCCCATAAGATTCTATTTCGCTGTCTCGCGCTTCACTTCTAACTTGTTATACATAACGTGACCATATATCCCATTTTAAATGGGACTACTTCGTATTTAGGTAGCCTATCCTGTTGTCCCCAAGCACAGCTTTGGCACGCTGAAATGTTCCGTTTTCAGAAAGATAGCAACCCATAGTAACAATTACAAAAAAATCCTATAGTAGCGCCTAGTAGCTCGGCGATGACGGTATGCGCAATACGTTTCACACATATGTAAGTCGGTCAAAAGCCTGCTAGCTCGCTCGCTCCTCGGTTGTAAGTACGCGTAGACAGCTCGCGTATTTTTTCTTTACGATTGGTTATTGTTTTATTATCGACGTGTGTTATTATAGTCAATTTAAATTTATTTCATTTTAACAATTCCTAAACGCAAATTTACTCTTAATGTTAACTTCCAAATTAAGTACTCGTTTATAAATCAAAGAAGTACTCCATCGGACGTCAGATGTGTAAAGTGTCGTACAGAATTTAGCATAGCCCGTGGAGTAGATGTCCCGTTTTGAGAAAAAAATAAATGGTCATGTTAGTTAAACATTAGATGTTCAGAATGAATGTTTATAATGCCTTGTTTATAAGGCAATGATGATTTCCAACCGACTCCAAGACGTCACAATTAGCGTATTTTACATAAAACTTTATTTGTAACAACCTCGTCTTATATTCGGGCCAATGTGGCTTTTTTGATAAGACTCTCAGAGCTCCAGATTGCACGTAAAAACTTTTAATCAAATAAATCAAATAGGAACTTTTTTCAACACTACAAATTATTTCAAAAGGCTGTCTGTCGGCGATAAATTCTAACGGAATATCGGGACTTTCGCTCCAAGCGCGCGGCGCGAATCATAATTTACGGTGTTTTGATTTCCAAATACAAATTGGATTTTACATTTTAAATAAGTCCGATTTTCAAGAAATTATTTCATGCACTAGAAATAATACGTCAATAATGACGGAAAATGAATAATTACTACAGCTTATATGTGTATGTAACAAGAGAAAACACGAATGACGGAATATTAATCATTTTTTAAACTTGTATAATTAAATAAAAACAAGTCAATAATAACAAAAATATAATTATTAAATAGAACACATTAGTATTGTGAAGTTGAAGTTTTTCAGAACATAGTTCTGTGGTATTTGTTACAAATTAAATATACAAGATATACATCAAAAATTTATCATCAACTTATTATGTTGATGTAGTGTAATCGGTTAACGAATTTTCTCGAATAAAAAAGAATCCAGGCTTGAATTCCGGTAGCAATAAAAATATATCTGTATATCTGTCTAATTGATCATTTAAATTTTTGTATAATAATATTTCTAATAATATAAATGCATAAAAATAATCTTTTAAAAGAAATAACTCGTAATAAGGGTAGGAATTATTTTTTTTTATAACTAATATAAATATCAAGAGAAAATCCGTCAATAATGATGGATAATTAATCATTTTTATAACTAATATTAATTAATAAAAATAAATATAGCAGAAAAAAATAACAATAATTTTCTTTTTTTTTATTACTAATTAATTTCTCTAAGGAGATGTCTGAAAGATATGTCCTACCGTTATTTAATTGAAAAATGCTAGGGACACGTAGAGTACGACGAATCACCAGGTGAGCGACTGTTTAATGATATAAAGTTTTCAATTGCCTTTCATCTTCATACTACATGAGTCTATGATCGGGGATTTAATTCATTTATAATAGACCCCTCCGAACCTCCCACGGGTCGGGTCCTTTGTGGGAATGAAATAACGTTATTACCGGGTATCACCATAAATATCCAGACTAATAAATCGTTCCTACAAAATTATTACAAAAACATTTTTCAAATATGTAAGTTAATCTTCGGCGGGAGATAATTGAAAAGTGTGAAAATCGGGCGCTAGGTTTTCTCATCAAGATTTCACCCCGTAATAATTGATGCAGAAAATGCGTGATAAGATGAAAATCTTTCATTTACAGCGAGTCTCAAAGTATGAGGAACTTTATAAAAACGCGGAGAAAATATTAAACAAAATTTCTTCACTGCTTTCGGCTTTATTTTACATTAATTTTAATTTTATAAAAAATTGGATGCTATTAATATGAGATATTCACCGAATTAGTATTTCTACAAGGAAGAACTCGGATGACTCAGGTTGGACAAGCCACAAAAATAATTATAAATCTCTATCAAACAGAAATCATGGGTATAGAAAAATGACATCTAGGGTGTGATAAATGAATGAATCATACCTTGGGTCTTGTCGTTCAGGTTTATTGCAATCTGCAGCTAGAACATGTTATTACTTCAGATAGTTATTAAGTTGACACGTTACAAAAATATTCACTGAATTTTAATACCACACCTTAAGAGAGAACTGTTGAGAGCACTAGCCACAGACACAGTATGAATTTCTGGGCTCGCTTCTCTCATCCCCAGGCCAGGGTTTGCAGGCCGCATCGCCCACTAGCGCCGCGTCCTTCTGTCTGTGTCTACCGCAAGCTCGCTGTGAACTAGTATGCGGCGTATTACTGTACTTCTACAAACCACCGCTAGGTGGCACTATGAGTCCGCCACATATATATGTGTATAATTTAACGTGAATAACTAAAGACTAGTGTATGGAACTGGTGTTTTTTCTTGATAGATTTTAGATGCGTTTTTATGTAGATGATTTTTTTTACGTGCCATTGTCAAGGCGTTGCTTCAAAAAGATACAATGGTACAACTGTACTTTTACGCAGGGAATATAAATACTCGACTGAGAGATTTATTTCCCGCAAGAAATAATGATTGTACCGTAATTTTTTGAGGCATCGCCTTGTCCGTCTTCCGAGCAACGTGGCGTACCCATTGCCATATTACTTCCATGCGACTTTTTTTAGTCAAAGATATACACTTTGTATTATTAAACTGAGTTAATTGTATTTTTATCTAAAAAGTAGGTAGATCTGGCTCGGTAGTATCGCAGAGCGAGGATCGAACCCCCTAACTCGTAGTAAACGATTGACCTACTTCTAGTGCAAACAGGCTATTCAAGCAAATAAATTTAAAACGACACGATCCTTGGGGAAAAGCGATTCCCAGCCTGTAAATTTAAAAAATAAAATACCTGTGAAAAATACGGTGTTACCGTTACCTTTTATGAGATTGTAAATGGCTCACTTTAATTGCTTTAATAATTTTTTAAAGGAATTAATATAATGAACAATTGAACAGATATAGTGATTTGTTATACATATGGATCATTTTTATTTTTGGTTTAGATATAAAGCAACAATTTTTTAAATATACTCAACATCACCAATAAAACGTAAATTTAACTTTTATTAAAATATATATTTTTTTTAATTCTTAAGACTTCACAAAGTTAGTGAAACCTTGATCTCCAAACTACGCTCCATTTCTTTAACACTTAAATTAATTTCTATCGTTGCTAGGCATTACGGGAATAAATTTAATATATTTTAAATATTTTTTTTTACTATATACTCGTATATAGGATATCAGAATGAGGTGAAATAATTCAGAACATCAGTTGTGTTCGTATATAACAGCATTTAACTTGTTTTACAGTAAGGAATAAAACGATTAATATGTTGACGTGAACAAAATAATAATTTAGGCGAAAATATTCGATTTAACCAATAAAAGATTACAGTACTACGCGACTATAAATTAAGAACGAGATGAAGCGCTGCGAGTATTGACTGTGGAGTGATGAGTGCGCCGCTGTGTCGGCGTTCAATTAAGTTATGACTCATGCGGTGCTAGTTTTATTTTGATTTAACTTAATTTAATTAACATTATTTTTTTACTTATACGGTTGCTTGTCCTTGTAGTTTATGAAGGTAGGTACTAGGTTTGTATTACTTTTTAAAAATATAATTTTTGTGTTTAGTACCTTGTACATACTGAATTCACAAATAAGTCATTTACTACCCGAAAAGAACGAAAAAGGATATATTTTAATTTTCGAACATGTGAACTTTTATTTTTGACGTTTATAGGTCCTGAAAAAAAATTGTAATCACCGCAGTAATGAGTATGGTATACTTGTTTGGTCAAACATCAAACATATATCTTAATTATTATTGAGACATGCTAATAATCAAGTTTTTTCTGCAGAAACGCATTCTCAAGTACACAAAACCTCGGATTTAGATAAAAATATTTTGATAAATAGATACGCCCTTCCGGTATATTATAATGCGCCTCGAAGGTTTCCGCGGCCCTTTCAAAGAAAAAAAAAATACATTTCACCCTGTTTAAAATCTCTCGAGATTTATTGCTATTAGGTATTTTTAAAGATGTGGTAACGTTTGGATGAGCGTGGGTCTGGTTTGAAAATGGCGTGCATCATCACGCCTCATTACCGCCGAGTAGCAGCACTCTATTTCCCATTTCCTGATGAAAGATACAACATTTACTATTTGCTTCCTCGGGCGGGGATCGAAAAAGATTTACACAGTCCAATTTCGTCCTTAAATCGTGTTCGGGTTAAGAAATTTGATGAAGGAATGCAATCTTATTTAACCGGATTTCAGAGATTTTCTCCATTTAAATTTTAATTCAAAATGAGTTAAGTATTTCTCAATTATAAAATTGTTTTAACTAATATACTACCTGCTATTTTAACAGAATTTTTTTATTTAATTTATAATCGCTTAATAACTAGTGGCTGACTGAGTATATTATTTATAATACTTTTTTTGATAGATTCCAAATACAGTGTGTCCCAAAAATCTCTTTCATTTTAGTTCATTCGCTGCACCGAAGTAACGAGCTGGAGAGGGGCGGGTATATGCCGATCGCTAGTCGCACTCTTGAAATTTCAGTCGCTATGGAGCGTGCCATTACCAGTTGTTCGTAAAATATTCCCTGGAAAATTAAAATCCCTACGAGCTGACATAAGCTGGCCTCCACGTATCCCCGATCAGTGGACTTCTTCCTATGGGGCTATCTTAAATCAAATATATACCGTAACAATCCTCCCTGTCTAGACCAATTAAAAGAAAATATCAAAGAAGAATTAGCAGCGATCACGGAGAATTTGTGCCTTTCCTCCCGTTTAGAAGAGGAAATCACCAGCGAAATAACAGATCACATTTTGAAATCATAATATTTAAGAAATAAATTCCCAGAGACTGTACTTAAATGTAAAATAAACATTTTTTATTAGACCCATCCATTATTTTATTACAGATTTTTTTTATTATGAAAAAGACTCTTGTGACAGCTTGTATTATAATAAAATATTTTTCAATTTATTTATAGGTAATATGACGGTAAATAAAGAATGGAGATATTAATTTTAAAATGTTAGTAAATAAAGAATTAAACAATGTGTATAATTTGATATGAGCACATAGAGAAAGTTATCAATATAGGCAGGTATAGCAATATATCAACTCCATTTAATAACAAAAAATTAAAGACCAGTTTGATAGACAATCTTGGTAATACAACTACCCAATATCTTTTTCTTGTGATAAACGTATTTATACAACAAATCCTACATAAAAATACGTGTATAATTAACCAATCCTGAAGAAATATTTTATTAGTTTTAACATTTATTTTATTTTTGTAATAGTTATTAGATTCTATAAGGTTTTCAAATAGTTAAAGAATCATGTAGGATCGATCACTCTACAAAACTATTGATTATTTTATGAAATTCTTTTTTTTTTTAAAATAAAGTGTACCTAGTAAGGCTTAGTCAGACAAGTTGAGAAAGGTTAATTTTATTCAAATCAGTCCATAATCGGCAAAGTTCTTGGCGTTTGCTTGTTACACTCGCAGTCACTCCGTCGAACGAATGTGAGATCGACGCGAGCGATAACACGTACTACTGTGTAATGTCACTTCTAAAATATTTCATCTCCTTTTTCGGAATTCGATGATTAAGTCTACCTAATGCATTTTAGAATACTTCACGTCAAAAATACATGCACTTATATTAGAAATTTGGGTCTCATTCTATTACATATGGATAAAAAAATTATTATATTTTAATATACAATCATTCTAATTCGTTTATTCATCATTTATCATTCATTCATTCGCAATGACTTTTAAAATCTGTGTAAAATATTTGCTACTGTCTTTTTTTTTAGCAGTACTGTGCTTATTTATTATATGTCTAAATAAATCTAAAACAAATTAAATGTATCAATAAGAAAGATACACAAATAAATAAATCGAAAAAAAGTTTTTGTTACCACCCGAATTCGATCTATGAACCGTTCCTATCAGGGGAAGTACGCTGACCTATTACACCACGGCAACATTGTAAGTTAACGACAAATTTTCGAACTTATATGTTGCACTTTCAAATTGATACATCTGTTATTGCATTATTTGAAAGAATTCTTCTTTATGTTTACTTGTACTTTATATCACAGAACTATATTCTGAAAAACTGCAACTTTACAATAATAATGTGTTCTCCTTAGTAATATAATAAATCACCGCTTGACATGAACACAGCGTTTTGTTTATAAAATATGCTATTGATATAATATCACGTTATATTCCTTAAAGTAAAGGCAGTTGCGATGGCTCATGTTCCACCGTTTACCAAAGACATTCTACAGAATTTATACACTATACATTGTGTACTCTGAGATGCCAAGAGGTCTCAGCGACTTTGCTTTAAGAATTTCTATAAAGAGACACGTGCGAAGAATTCACCGGGGAAAAATCAGTGTCGTCAGATGCTGAAGCATGGAAACCCATCCAAAGATGAAGATATAACAAAAAAAATCGCCAGTTCATTTTAATGCGGTGAGAAATGTGGTCATCCTTATGAGAGAGTATATCCAAAGAGAGCATTGTAGATATGAAAATATATACTTTCAAATACTAATTAAATGTATAAATTAGATAGATTTAATTAGTATACATATTCAAATATCACAGATCTATATTATGTATAATTACAACTCTCCTAATAATGTATGAGTTGTATCAATGTATCCAAAATTTAATAAAAATTAATTGTTAATTCTGGCGTCTGCTATCGGTTTACTCAAAGGTATTTGAAATTCTGTAAAAACAGAATAGATGGCTTTCAAATGATGAAACGATAGATGTATGTGTATCATATATGTTCGAAAATTTGTCGTCAAAAATGATGTCGCTGTAACATAGTTGGATAATGCACCTTCCCCGGTTCTGAAACAGATCCATGTTCCAATCCCATATTTTTCGATAAAATTGATTTTATATGTATATCTTTCTAATTAATACATTTAATTAGTAAATATTTAAAATATCACAGACTTATGTTCTGCATAATCACAATTTCACAATAATAATGTGTTCTTCTAATGAGATATACATTCTACCAGTGGCGGTTGGTGACTTTTGGTAGAAGGGATGCTGCCGGTTTTCCAGTATCTAGAATGTTTTTTTTTTTCATGAAATGGTCGAGCCACAAAATTATTACACATTAATGATTTAATTATACACTCACACAATTCACTATTTACGTTTACAGCATTAGAACACGTTGGGGAAGTATTCATGTCATTTTCTGTATTCATTTTTTATTCAAATGATGAATCAACTATATAATCGAAGGATATTCAATATATCGCGAAAGTCAAATACTTTCAAAATTTTGTGGATACAGAACGAATGATAGAATCCATTGTTGCTAGTATATGTGTGTTTACGCGATTCATACATATTCGAAAGTTGAGAATGTACATGTATTTCGACTCGCTCCGTGCGCGCGCCGTGTCGTAGAGTGTGTTGTGATTGGTCTCTAAAGGGCAGGACGAATTTATTTGCAGCAATGCTGTTTTCAGGTAGAAACAAATAATTCAAAGCTTTTTAACTCTGCAACACAAAACAAACACTCACCTTACTGAAAACTGTGACTGATCAGAGTTTTATGATAATATAATGATTAATGATATAAATTATTAAAACAATACATTTTAAGTAGTATTTACTCAATACCATCAGTATTCTGTAAACTGGTATTTTTTGTGAGTGTAAAAGAAAAAATATATTTTACAATTTTCTAGGATAAATAAGTCAATAAAAATCAATTCAAAATATATCAAACAACAAACAAAATAATCTTAAAATATAAAGTATTTTAAGTAACAGTATTTTCAGACATGAATACTTCTAATGCTCTGTCACTGTTAGTGATTGTGATTTAATTAAATAAGCGATTACCTCATAGTTTGTGATTTTAAGCTCAACGCTAGCTTCATAAAATCATGATTAATTTTCTCTGTTTCAGATTCGGTTCACGCATCTGAATCTGCAAGTGACGGTACTCTTTGGGTGAACTCAAGCATCTCCTGTGACCCTGGTGGTGCATGGTTCGACACCAAAATACAACCAGTAACAAACATATCTGGCATTGGGTAAGTACCAATTTTCCCGTTTTTTAAATACTGATGTTACACGGAATACTCTAACATCACATCAATATTCTTACTATTTTATTATTATTAGCTATAATAATAATAATTTATTTGATTCATAGTACAGTGTGTTATATTATAATCGGATAAAAATTTCACCAAAATAAGATAAATATTTGGGTACCCTGCCTGCTATACTAGTAGCATACCGTATTATAACAGACGGTGTTCTTCCAGTATAGTAGTAAACAGAGTACAATATTCAATGTACAAAAAAATATATATAAAGAGTTAAACAAGATATCATTAGATTAGATAAATACATTAAAGTAAATGCATTGTTCAATATATAAGATATAATATATATGTAACGAGTAAAGCAAGATGCAATTAAATAACATATAATTACTATGTGCAATGTTCAACGTATAAAATATATATATTCAACAAGATTCAATATATATATATATATAAAGAGTAAAATAAGACGCAATTAGACAATTCAATATATAGGTACTGTTGTAGCAGTTTTAATCTCATGTTTGGACCTCAAGTATGTAAATAAGACTATCATGTTGGTCTCCTGAATCCCAACCGTCAGATCGCTAGGCGAGTATCCTAACTACCAGGTCAACAAGCACATAATAATAATAGTAACATTGGATAATTTTAATATCGCTATTTTTCTAAAAAAAATTCACTTCAAAGGTTACACAAAAATTGTTTAGTCCTATACATACTACTTTTGTGTTTAAAATTTAAAAAAATTATTTTAACTTATTTAACTTAAAACTTAAATAAAGTCTTTTCAAGTTGTCTGGGATGCAAAGTTCTCGAAGATACAGAGACGCCATGTTATGTGTCGCCTTGTACAAAAGAGATGTTATGTGAGCGAATTTAGGAGCTCCATATATTATAATGGATTGTAATCTATCCAGCTGAAACATTGGAAGGCCAGCATAAAGGCTATTACAGTAGTCCACACATGACGTAACAAATGCATTTATGAATAGACGAACTGCGTCAGGGGGAAGATGTCTCCGAATATCCATAATATTATTTGTGCTTCCCCGTCTATTATCTACAACTTTCTGGATGTGGCGGCTTTAGACGAAGTGTCATTTGTGGCTATAAAGCGCCTGCTTATACGGTCAGTTCTGTGAGATGCGAGCAGGACAAAAACGAACTTGTTTTTAATATTTCTAGGTTAACATTACTTAAATGTTTTATCTTTTATATATTTAATAACAGGACGTAAATATGTATTCAATTTGAAATGATGTATACATTGTCTTTATTACGAGTATAAAATAACATTCATGCATCTGTCATTTATTTCTTATCTATACTGTCTATGGTATATCATATTTATTTAACGAAGAGGAAATGCAATAATTGTCAGTGTTGCAAAACAAAGCTCTGAGGATAATACTAATAGATATATAATAGGAAAAAATAGATATACTCGGATCAGTACAAAGCTAGAAGATCTGAATATGATGACCCTTAAGCAGAAGATATATTTTATATAATAGTATTTATTTATAAAATCCTCAATAAGAAAATATCAGCGGAATTTACACGAAAAATTTATGCAAATCAACATGAGCACGAGCATCGTACAAGAGGGGGGGATAGGCTGAGACTGCCATTCAGGAAGGAGGCCAAATCTCAGAAATCGATGATGTATAGTGCGATGAAGATTTTTAATGAAATGCCAGAAAACATAAGAAAAGAGGAGAAATTAAATAGATTTAAAATGAAACTGAATAAATATGTAAAAGAAAATACTTTAATCTTGTTTATATTAGAGCATATATAGGAGTGTTAATGTATGCACTACGTTAATAATTAAATAAATAAATATAATAAAGCACTTTCCGCATTGTCAAAACAACGATTTTTGGTTATGTTTCGATCTAAAATTTGTAAAAATAAAATTTGATCGAAAATCATTCATCCGATTCCAAATTACATTTTTGTGTTTATTATTCTCTATCCGCGAACAAAAGTGGAATAATTTTAATTACATCAAGATTTTATTTACGTGTGGTTTGTTTTGGGGAATGCTCCATCATTGATATATAAATTCTGTTGAGACCCTGGCCGCGCGGGCCACGATGCCCTTATCTGCTAGTATATTGCTTCAATACTGTATTTTATTTCATTACAAACAGGAACATAGATATCGGTCAATATGTTCGTTTTATAAAATAAATCTAATATTTTTCACCCCTTAAGAATAACACATTGCACACTTCGTGTGAATTCTACCTCGTTTTAAAATACATCACTTCAAATAAATAAATGTTAAAATCGTATATCTAAAAAAAAAAAGATTTATACATCCTTGTATCCCGGCGCTAAGGGCATAAAATACTTTGAACCGATGTATAAATCACTACGATATAGGTGATAATACTGGTTCTCGTGATACTCCATCCACGTGCTAAAATATTAGCTCTTATAATGAAAAGTAAACACCTAGGAAAGCTGTAATTTGAAATTAATTACACATATTCGTACACGTCCCCGTAAAAGGTAAATACGACATCATTTATAACAACACGTATACGCATTACTGTGTGACGTAAAACGAAGTTAATAAACTTTGACAAATTTGTGAATTCATTATTCGGATTATCTGATAATAACAATATCGTATAATATACGATAATATTATCATAAAAAAACACTACACGCGTCGTGGTATGTTTAATCTATGTAGATAGGTCATATCCTTGGACAACCACAGTTCCCAGCTGACCGACGACACCGGTGACATCTACACCTGGACACCAGTGAGTACAAATATAGAGTATTTGTAGCATTTGTTAATAAGGTTGTCGGTTATTTTTACATCTAAGAAACCGATTAGCCGGTTTTGTCTGGTTACGCAAAATAAATGCATACATCTGATTAAATAACGAGTCAAAAATGTTTTAGGGATATGTGCAAATTCGGCACCGTTACGAAAAATATTATTGTTTGAAATTTTTATAAAATCGTGTTATGTTTTAAGACTACGTACTTCAAAATAAATATTTACATAATTTACACATTATTAATTTATATATTTGCGTCAGGCTCTCAATAATCAAACATAAAATAGTCTAGCCGATCGAAATTCGATCAATATATAATTTAGAATCAATAAAATATTTCAATTAATAAATTGCGATTTTTTTATTACCATCTCACCGTTTCCCCGCGGGGGTAAGCAGAGAGGATAGAGCACCACACTCTTCTGTCCTGACATACAATTCTCACCTCATCCGCATTCATACAAGCTCGCCGCAATGGATTTAAGTATCTTTTGCGAAAAACAATATGTTCTGCATATTGCTGACAAAAAATCTACATAAATGCATAAATTTGAACTGTAAATCTGTAGGATCTAAATGAATGAATTGCGCTAACTCCGGGGCGCGCGTCCCGCGAAATAGAATACGACAATTCTGGTCGTAAATCGGAATCACCACAGGATAGTGGAGAGAAATAAGGAACCATGGTACAGGATGAGGTAAATGAGGGGATGAGGGTTCTAGTTGAAGGACCAGTGATCTCGGGAACCGAAATTCGGAATGACTGCTCACCTCACCTTCCCTGCAGTCGCCGCCGAGATCACACAATGGCACGCGGATGAGCCGATCTCCGATCCCAATTGAATACGGCGATGTCACAAGTTCACCTACGGCACACAAACAACAAACAATACGTGATCGAAACACAATATCACAAAATACAGTGCTGGTGCACTGGAGCTGAAAGGTCCACACCGCGAATGCTATCGCAATGACGAGATCGGACAAATATTGGTCAAGTGGACGTCTACTGGCGTCTAGATCACATTTCAATCTGGCAAGACGATCATTAAGAAATATATGGATGAAAATTTGGACGCGGGAATATATCAATAACAGTGGTCGCGGCTGAATCTAAAGACGCACCAAAAGTGTGTTTTACGAATTCGCAACAATGCATATTTAACCCTTCCCAAACCATGCAGTTACACAAGTCTACCATCATAATTAAACCTCTAATATTTTGGTAAATACATGCAGCATAAAATTCATATTTTAGATAATCCTAAAGAATATATTAGCGCTTAGGAATGACTAGTGAAAAACCAATTGTGAAAAGGAAATCGTACATAAACAATTATTTTTTCCATTCAATCCGTTGTAAAATTAATACGTTAGTAAAAATACAATTTGTGATATAAAAGACAGAGATCACACACTATTTTCACAGTGAAAAGAACAACAAACATACAAATATAATTGTCTCTTTCTCACTAATTAAATGAAGAGACATAAGAAGGAAGGACACAATGTATAGAATTTAATGAATGCTCCAAATTATGTTATTAATCATTTTTTCAAAATAAAATGCTGAATATTTAGAGTAAGCTCGTACCATTAAAGCCATTTAAACTAATAAAAACATTTATTATAACTGTTATTTACGGTAACACGAGTTGACAGCATAGCTGCGTTCGGGTATGGTAAAGGTTAACTAAAATTATCCGAAATCTGTTTTAGGGGTTTTTGGAATTAGGCACTACATACATGTCAATAGTGAACACTGAGGAAGAAAGAAGAAAAAATATTTAAAATAAATCATTAGTACATATCTCTATTAGAAAATTATAATTATTTTGGGATTGATAAAGTCTTATTTACGGCACATAAACTATGGATATAATGTTTTATACAAGTACTGAAATATTAAAAAATATTTTCGATCGAGGTAAGCGTGTTACCCCGAACCTTAGCGGAAAAAATAAACCAGTTGAATCATCCGGTTGAAAATGAAGACATAAATTTCTGTCACTATACTCATCGTTAATGTCTTGGCTGCCTGCCATAAAAATTGTCTTTACATAGCGATTAATCCCAAATTACACATGTTTTGTGAGCTTTTTTCCAAAAAAACAAGAACATTGCCTTTATTTTGTATTTTGCTTATTTCTTTTGAAAATAAATTATTGAACATAAATCATAGCTCAGTTCTGTATCTAGCACTTTATAACGTTTATGTAAATTTGTAAGGAAACTAAAACATTATATTGTAGCGAAGTGTTAATTTCCTTTGAAGTGCGAATTAGATAGTTTCGTTATATTTTTGTTCTTCTGCCAAAAATGATAAATTAAGAACTGATTCTGGATTCTACACCTTCGTGTTATTAAAACCACAACATATTATTTAATTAAATTGGGTTATTCAATTATTTATTATAAAATCAAATTTTTAAACAAACTTTACAATATTTAAATTAATGTTGTGTTTTTCAATATTGTTCAGGACTTCATCCCATCTTTCAACTAATTTATCGATGCCTTTTCTATGAAAATCGACCGGTCTGATATTGAAATAGTTACGCCATGCATTTGATTGGAGAGCGACCGAAAAATGAGACAGTAGGGTGCAAGCGGCAAAATTTCCCTTGGAAGCTTTGGAACCTTGATTAAAGGTGAATAGAAGTGTGTGTCGAAAAATATGTTTTTTAAAAACTAGGAGATACAGAAAAACATTTTAGAGCAGACAAAATGTTATCTAATATAATTTCATTTTTTGTCACAAAAAACGAAATAGCAAAAAAAATAATTAAAAAAACGCCAAGATGTCCCAATATAATATAAATAACGCAAGTTAACCTAAAAATTACCATCAAATTTTAATCTACATACATTTCTTTTTTAGTGACACAATTATTTCCGTTAGAAGCGATCAATTTTTCATGTATCAATTCATAAAGACTCATTTAAACGGTCAGCATAATATTGAGGTTTTGGTCAGCTCTAAAATGTGTTGAGCCACCATTTGTGGTCAGCAAGTAGAGCAAGATTAGTGAGCAAATAATGTCATATTACATTTGCAGCAATATAAGTAATAAGTAATAACATTTTGGCAAGCTGTAAAAATAGTATCCATAACCTAACCTAACCTTGTTTTACTGATCAGTCATCAATCATCAAGTAGGTAATAACTTTGTTTAATGACTATTTATTTTTAATTCACATAAATATGAAGTTGACTAAAGATGTGTTTACTTGCTAATAAAATTTACTTTATTTGCTAACCACGTATTGAGCCAGATATTTTTTTCACTGCCGACAAAACATAGTACGATGTCCAAATGATTTAATAGCTGTTTTTTCTTGCTAACCTATATTTGAATGGTGAATCACTTAATTACTTCTTACTTCGTCGCGCTCGTCAGCTGGGAACGGCGACGATGGCGGTGAATTTGATTCGCCATCCCCACAAATCTTTTCAGTCTTCCTTTACTGGCGAACTGCGTCCAATGTCAATAATAATAATAATAATAATATTGGTTAATTTTTATAGAGCCTTTTTCGTAAAATATTTCCACCTTAATGACCCTTTTCACATAAACTGTTACGTCTTTGTATTTTCAATTAAAAAATGTTATTTTAAATTATTAAAATGATCTTCTTAAATAAATTCTCTAATTCACTGTTTCTTATGACAGAGGGCGAAGAGTTTCACGCTTTTATGCCTGCCACCGCAAATGCCCATTCACTAAACATAGACTTAGTTAGTTGATTCTGCAACCCTTCCTGCGGCTGAAATAGAGGTTGTCCTGAGAGTTTGACCTCTACCATTGAAATTGTCTGAAATATAAAGCTCTTTAAAATATAGAGGCGCCATGTTATGTGTCGCGCTTGAACATCACCAGCATAATTTAAATTAAACTCTTTCAAGAAACCGGATCCAGTGTAGCTGATATAGAAGGGATGTTATATGAGAGTTATATAATATAATTTAGAATCTCCATAGATTATCCGTGCTGCCGCATTTAAAATGGATTTTAATCGTTTGCAGGGCAACATAAATGATGTTAGAATAGTCCACGCGTTATACCACAAATGCATTTATAAGTAGACGGGCTAGCTCAAGAGGAAGATTTCTCCGAATACTTTGAATCTATCTAAGTTGATTAAACTATGCATCGACAGTTTTGCTGATTTGTGTATTCATTGAAAGATCTGAATCAATGTGCACGCCCAACAACTTAACTGCAGATTTAGCATTCGCAGACATTGATTCCTGTATCAGGTGTTGCCTTCTAGGTATGCCCATAGTAGCCCTGTTTTGAATGGATTTAATGTAGGTCTGTTTTGTGCCATCCACTCGCCTATTTTTTTGACGCATCTTACAATTTTTTCTTTTAATACTTCTGTCTCATCCGGCTTACAAAAAAAAAACACTATTTTGTTTCTGCCATTCCTGTCTTCTTTAGATTAGCGTATATGTATCTACACACGAGGCTCGATCTATATTAGTGTGTGATCCATGTTATCTGTGAAATATGTTTGTGGGAGAATAGAACAAAGATTGTAGATAGTCTAACCAACCTAACTTGACCATAAATCTGAGTATTAAATAAGAAAGTGGGAGAAAATATGAAATTCTGTAAATTGTTCCACATTAATACGTCAACTGCGAATGCTGGGCACGCGTGTGTCTTATCTCCCGACCCATGTCACAGTATTTTCAATTGAAATACAGCTTAGTCGGTAAGAATACAAATGTTTTTCCTTTGCACCGTGACTCGTAGGTACGTCAAAATTATAAGAGCTGTACAAATGAGATTTTTTTTACAGGATCATAAAAAAATATAGTCCTGTATTTTAATTCATTTTTTTATTCTCTGTAAAGTAGTGCCGACTCTCATTCTTGATTGCGTGGAATGAGAGAATTATTCTAGACTTTCGAGGATTACCCAGAATTCTTGTTGAGGATATGAAAAGACTCAATGGTGTATTCTTTTAAAAATCACGCAACACCGTAACCATGTCCCAAGGGGTCTGAATGGTGACAGGAAACATGTGAAGCATAAAATGTTTATATAATTATATGAGTAGATGACATTATGGCGAGGGAGAAAAGGGCGGTGGTCACAGACTACCAAATATTTGTGATGAGCCCAAAATCACGAACCGTAAGTCAATCACTGTTATTTTTGAATCACACTCTCTATCAGTGATTAAATAATATCGTGATTCGTGATTCATTTTTTTATTTTATTTATTGATTTATGATTCGGCGCATTTAAAAATGAAATGAAAATATTCATGAAGGAATGACGTTGTAATTCGTAATGAGCGCCATCTAGTAGATTCTGCCAAAATGTTTTATGCATTTGACCCGAAAAATAAACTTGCATATTTTAAGGGTCTTAATTCTCTTTGTGACGATATTAAATAAGATATATATAAATGATACATTCTAGAATTTGTGTTTTAATAATAAAAGTATATATGTTCAATTTTTATTTATTTCATATATTGTGATATCGTGCGGCGCGCGCGTATTATTAATGAAACTGTGATCACAGTCATGGTTTTCAATCACTGATATTATCGAAAATCAATCACAATCACACCAGCGAGTCAAGGGTAGCATTTTTTCTCATCACTACCAAATATATAGACATGAACTAACAGATTTCAATATTTTTATTTTCGTGTCACTCGTGGGATCACTTTGGTACTACTTGCGCAATCAAATAGCACCGCGACTTTTTTAAAATATATGACTCGGTTGGAACGAAAATTTAAATATGCATTAATGTAAAAAATACGTATTGTTTACACATAGATTTAATTTTTGAAGAGTAAATACTTTTACTGTTGCATAAATGTTTTGTTAACTATCGGATTTATATTTTCACAAATAAATTATGTGTGTGGAATGCCCCTCGTCCCGCAACTTATGTTCCAAATCCTTCTACTATATGTACACTTTACTTTATTTTTATTCATTTACTGGTATGTGGCTGTGGTAGATAGCGACCTATGTACTTTACGAGTTTAGATCGAGTCAACTAATGTCGGCTATACATATGAAGTTGACGCAAGCACTAAGCGTTTGGATCTGATGTTTAGGTTAAAAGGTGTTTTTTTTAGACGATTTAGGTTAGATTAGATTTAGACCGAGGTTTCGGCATTGTCAAGACTTTGCCTCAAATGCTACGGTGCTTTAAACACCAGATGGATTTGAAAGAAAAAGGATACGTTTGTTTGTGCTCACTGTGTTATTAGTAGTATTAAAGTTTTTTATTTATTTTTCATTTGTTTTATTTATAATATAACAATAACTTTGTATGAAATCACGAAATTTATTGGACGTCGGCCGGTTTTGCTTATCTCAAGCATCATCAGGACGTATTTGAAACTAATTGTTACTAGCTTAAATTAAGCGAATCCGGTTGACGTATAATAAATTTCGTGGTTTCATACAAAGTGATTGTTATTTTATTTTATATAATATATTTTTTTTTAAACCACTTTTAATATGTAGATACTCACTGTGCTTTTTTGACACAACAGAATATATTTAAATATGTAAAGTGTCATTTTTTATCTTTATATTTTAAATTACATTTATAATATGCACGTACTATGTTTTTTTATATTTAGGTAACATAAATTATTATAAATTGGGTGTCGGTTTTCCTAGATTAGGCCTAGTTAAAGTGGAAAATTACCATAATAATATTATTATATTATGTGAAAAAATTATGTGTACTAAAAATGTATAATAAATGCGTGGGCGATATAAATCTCCCACAGCCAAGTCATAAACAATAAAACCTAGGCCAATATTTCGGCATGGTAACGCGTGCCATTGTCAAGGCTTTTCCTCAAAAATTACGGAGTTAAAAAAAATATGGGTGTTCTAGATATTATTGTATTGTTTTACTAACTAATTTTAATAACTAAGCCTTAGCGATTATTATGTCATTTTAATCTAAATATCTTATTTTTAATAGGAAATCTTTTTTCTCCTATTTGAAGCAACACCTTTTAATTATAAGGAGAATACATACTAATTAAATGTATTAATTAGAAAGATGTACATATTTTTTTTATTTATTATTACAATTTTTTTATAACATTTACATTATTAAAATTACTTTTTTTTCTCGTTTACCTCTCCAAAAAAGAGACCAGATGTCGCTATAGCATAGTTGGATAATGCACCATCCCCGGTTTGGAAAGAGATCCAGATTCGAATACCGGTGACGCAACAACAATACTTTTCGATAAAATTGATATGTATATCTTTCTAATTAATTAGTATTCAAAATATCTTGCATTAATTGATTGCAATATTTCTCACAAAACTTTTTACTAGAACTAGCTGGACTTCCAGTCCATTTTATTAATATAAAACAATATATATAACTGGTATCTGTTCTGAATTAGATCACGTTTGCAGTGAAAACGCCTACGTTTGCATTTTTCAAAGCTTGAAAAATACAGGAATGACCGTGCCAAAATGTCGATCTGTGATATCATCACCAGTTACCTACATACCTCAAAATAAACACTTACTTACCATCACATTCATGTCAATTCTATATTCTGCCTGAGAGCCGACAGATAGTATTTCTATCTAATAACAATGAGTGACGTCAATTAACACAATACATGAGAATATCCGAGTAGAAGCGCGATGCGGACACGACTCCTGCGTCACGCGGTGTTATCCGCATATCCATTATTATGTTTGTTTGCTTAATGCGGATTCCATTTAAATTCCGCTGCTAAAATTGTAATTACACGCATAATAAGCGCAACAATGACCGAATCATGGTTTCAGCTGCAAAATAATTGCAATTGTGCATAATGTGACGTAGCATGCAAGCACAACCACACCGCGCGTGGGTATACTAAACACCTACGCCGCCACCGCGCGGGTGCACAAATGTAGATACGATAGTTAAATTATTACTCGTGTATTACTCCCGTACTATTTTGTGCTGGAAATTTATCTCATATCACCAACTTATCATGGTATTTCATGGCTTCTGGTATACTCCATATATTTTTATTCCCGAGAAAACTTTTCATAATAATATTAAAAGCCATATATGTGCGCCAAGTGGGGTAGCTGAGATGTGATTAAAGTTGAAAGTTTTATTACAAAGTCTTATATTTTTTTTTTTTTACTAATTAAGAGTTCCACAGTTATAACAAAATTTAAATAGCTTATCATTCAATAGTCATCTATTCGCTTATGTATATTTCCATGACATGCATAAAAATCTGGCACAGGCTAAAAAAAATCTGAAAAGATTTCGTCTGTACGTGAATGTGTATTATTACTTTGTGATCATTTGTTATTATTTCATCCATATCAGTGAAATAACTATACAAATACAAAAGGCCCCCGCCCTACATTACTTTTCTAGTACTAATGTGGACTTACATTTATTTAAAACTACGGCAACAAGGAGTTTAAATAAAATTTAATATATTATTTTTAACGTGTGTTATGTAAATACGTGAAAAAATTACCAATGTATTCTGCTAATATGTCATGTTAGGTAGCGGATTATTTCCAAAAAGTGAAAATAGTCGTCGTAATGATATTTTTTCAGCTGCTAATGGGGTTAATTAATTAATAATTTAAAAAATAAATCATCGAAATGTTAATATTGGTGGAAATGTGAGGAGGAAAGGAAGGCACTTACTTTTCGTCTATCTGGTAGAGCTAGTTCGTTTATTGATTCCTATCCACCACAAATACAAGCGTCGCGGAATGTATACTAACACTCGCGAAAATAATTATTATGTATAAGCGGGATTAAGGTGAGATTAATTAATAAGCTTTAGCGGACTAAAGCGGAGTGAAGCAACGGTAGTAATCCGTACAAAAGTTCCAAGCGCACTGAACTTGCTGCATTTGGAAGACTTTCAATCACTACGACATCTTCTATCTTTCTTGTGTTTAAGGATAAGTTAGGAAAGAAAGAGAATAAGATACTCAAGTTAAAATTTGGTAAGCTACGAATTGGCGCTAACAAATATTATAGGAGAAAACAGATCAATTTTTTTCTTAGCAGATGGTCTATTTTTTTTTGCATTGGAATCAATTGTTTTAGTTTCGTCACTGTTCCATAATAGATATATACAGACGAACATACTTAGATATCTCACTTAGTTTGTTGATGAATTGTATTACTTCAGAATAACTACTTTATAGGATATATCGAGGTAGCTACTCACATGAAACAACCGAAACAAAAATGAAAGTAAAAGTGTTAATACGGAAATGGTTTGAATTGGAACGTTAAATATAAAAAAAAATTAATGGAAAATATCCGTAACATAAATGGGACCGTAGAGTAGCAAAATAATTTTTCCCCGTGGTATTAGTAGGTAAATTAATTCTGCATTTGGGAGGGATAAATATACATTAATGGCCCCTCGCGGAGCCTCGGGAAGTTGTCACGAAAAAGCTACTACACTCTGGAAAAATGGAATTATGAAAATGGTCTTTCAATACCTCGTGTAACACCATTTTAAAACAATAATTCAATTTGCATATTGTGGATGTTACATATTTGTTATTCAAATCATCATAACAATGTGCGTATAAATAAGGTGTGAATTTATATATTGTATAAATATAATTATTACGCTATTATTTATAAAAACATGTGCAGCTCATACAAAATAATTTTCTATAGTACGTACTATGCAGTAGTAGCACATAAGGTAACATCGGAATATATATACCGTATTTCCTCGATCATGAGACGCATCTTCCTATTTTGGTGTCTCTGAATTCGGGGTGCGTCTTAGAATCGATGGTGTATTATAATCGCTTTAAAATTCTGCAGTCATTCGTGAATTAAAAGTTGGTCAATGAGCTATGCTTGGATTGTGTCTGAACGAGGAATTGAGGAAATACGGGATGTAGGAAGAGTGGAAGTAATTTGAGAAAGGAACAGGAGTAGAGAACATGGGGGCTGCTGAAAAACCACCCAGAACCAGAAAACACGACTCGCCTGTGAAATGTTCCTTTCGGTATCAAGGATCTTTTTCCACTGGATCTACAGGTCTTCTGGCTCTAGGATAAATACTCCGTTGTTCCGCAAGAATTATTCTTGGACATACACTTCGATGATAGCGCAAAGAGTCAAATAAGCCACATGGAAGGTGAAAGCACTAAATCGCTACGCAAACAAGATATACAAGTTTCGGCACGCACATCGAGAAACCGAGACATACAATTGGTAACGATAAATGCCAGTTCTAAGGTTCAACCTCAACTCATCTAAAAAACCTTAGAAAACACAACCACAGAAAAAGATTGTGTTCTGGTATAGAAGGAGGGGGTAATGAGAAGGTAAATAACAGGAACAATTCTATATGTTGCGTTCATATTTAGGCAAGACGACGATTGGCTATCCATAGAATCTTAATATAAAGAAAGAACAGATTGTCTCAAAGAGATGGAGTACCTAACGAATAAATTCGCCAAGAAACCAAAGTAACAGAGGCTGGCAAAAAAATTTGCAAGCTCAAGTGGCATGAATATATTTGTAGGAGAGATGATAGATGGCGTACAAGGAAGGTCCTGCTAGAAAAAGTGTTGGCCATCCCCACGCTCGATGGAGCGACGACCTTATAATAATCAGTTATCAACCACCGTCACAATAACGATTTACCATCACTAACCTGAAAGACCCTTAGAGCCGAATATAATAAGAAATAATAATGACCCATATGCATCTCAAACCCCTTCTTCTTTGTACGTTAATTTGAAGGGAGACTGTCACATTAATCACACCGGAATGAAGGGTCAATTTCCTTTGAAACAAGAATTAGGTCCTATTTGTTCTGAAGGTACATTTTTCAAATAGAAGAACGAACGACTTTGTTATTACTGTCATATGAACACATAAATTTTAAGAAGAATGAGATTTTTTTGCGAACTTTATAACTTCTGAGTGAAATTTGTGAACGTATTTATTTTAAAATAGATGATGAATCAATTATTTTGATAATAATATAGACATTGTCAAGATTAGTATGCGTGACAGTATGTAACGCTGAAAGATCATTAATATCATTAACAGTAATAACTAATAACCTTCTTGTACCGACCTATCCTAACTTATTTAGTTTTGTGGAAATCATTTCACTATTTAAGTGAAAATTTTTTCTGTTATTCAATATATCATATAATTATCAGCGTTAACTTTGTAGAGTGTCATCATAATGGAATGGAAGGAATAGGGAACGCCCCTATCTTTCCCCCTCCATCTGTCAGTACCTAATTACTTGTCTTCTTTATTTGTGTGTAGTCAGTTTAATACTTCACTATCGATGAGAATTAGCTCGAGTAGTGCTAATAAACTCAAGTAGAGTGATAACATTGTTTCATTTATATCCATCGATTAATTTTTTGTTATTGAGCATTTAAAGTCTTTCGAAAGTACCTATTCATTTTTAATATTCTCGTGCGTGTTAAACACCTTAATGAATCCTGGTTCTGAATTTTCTATTAGTAATAAGACCGTGTCACTCTAGTGAGACATATCACCGCTCACCTGGACTGCTGGCTGATCTTCTGCTGATTCTTGGTCAGTCTCCACAAATTCCCCGCGCGCGCCGAAAAACCTTTCTAGACCATTTTTAATTGCGGACCGATTCCGACGGGGGCTGGATACTTAATGTCAAGTTAAGTGGCACTCCGCTAGTGCTACCAATCGTAGGATAAAAAACTCACGCAAACACTTACATTTCTGCTGAACTACTCTTTGCTTTTCGTCTCTTGTCCGAGCCTGACAATAGTGTCTTAGAAGGCGATGTTTTTTTAGATCCATGAGACTAAACACCGATCAATCATACTAAACTCACTTACCATCACACCATTTCCCCGTAGGATAGAGAGAATAGAGCAGCACGCTCTTCTACCCTGACACACGACTCTCGTCTAATCCATAGTTACGTCCTTCTAACAATGGCAACTTCCGGTTACCGGATTATCTAGTAATGCTGAGTTTTCCGCGGACGTCCACTATTTCTGGTGCCATGGACACTTGCGTCATACATATTTTTTATCATTTTCCTTTCATTCAAAATTATCTAAGCGACCACTTATTAATCATATTCATTATTCTAATATCAGTTTTACATTGTTTCCTATTGAGTTTATTTTTAGAAACTTTTTTTTTCAAACACATTCGTATTTTTAATTTTAATTAATAAAAATTAAGTAACAATGTTCCTAGGTTTTCACGGTTGTTCAGAATCTTAAATCGAATTTTCTGAGCTATTGTGCCGCGCGCAACTCTTTGGCCGACATTTGAGATCTCATTGCAGGGTCCCATCATATGTATATCCCAAAAAAAATAAGTAAAATCACAAACAAAGTAAAATCTTGTAAATTTTAATTTAATGTATAAATTCACGAAAACTATAAAATTTCATTGCACATAATTATTGCGGCCGGATGTCTTTAACAAAAAAAAAGGCTCACAGGACATTTTTAGAACCTCCTTCTCTATACCTCCGATCCCCTCCGAGCGGAAACGGACCAACTAGATTTACGTTCGAATTTATTCAAATTGAAAAATATTTTTTGCATAGGATCGTAAACGAGTCTAGAATATTTGTTTAAACGATTTTTCCATTCCGTTCACACGGAACTGCTCCAGTTTCGGTACAAATCCCAGATGAAATCTACTGGGAGTATTATTCAAGCCAGCATCCCGCTAAAATACCACCGGGTGTAGCGGAAATAAATCTGCCTTCGCTTTCTTTTTTTTTGCCGTCTAATGTGGAAGAAGGGAGGCGTATGTGAGTCTTGCTGAATACCGTGTTGTATGCGGTTTTTCGTAAAATGTTCTCGGATCAGAGAAATTCAATGTTCGGGGATGCAAAATAAACCTTATCGTGTAAGGCTTTTGCGTGACAGGACCCGTAAGTTCACCCTCTTGTATTCCCACAGGATCTGCAAAGTGGATAAAGAGCCCTATATTCCAATTCTGACATTATAAATCCGTGTCATTGTTTAAGGTTCCATAATTATTTGATTATTGATAATGAAATTAAAATGTTAAACAGATTTTTGCTTCTAGAGAAAACGTTAAAATTGATATATTGTATTTTTAATCATATATCATAATTATTGCTTTATCCTTTATTAATTATTTTATTACATGAAAGCCAGTCAATAATAACTTGAACAGAATAGTTGGAAAGTAGATACTAGATAATACAAATACAACTTATTTTTATTATACACGTGGTAATTTCATAAGTATCTGGGTTGGATAAGCAAACTTTAATTGATTTACCTGAAAAAATTTAATTTCCTTGGAGTAATATGTTTTATATCCAGTCATATAACAAAGTGCCAGACGACCTTAGAAGTTTTTAATACAAATTAAATGTATTTATTAGAAAGGTTGGATCTCTTCGTATCCGGGAAAATGCATTGACCGATTATGCTACATCAACATAGTAATTTTCGTACTTATATTGATACATCTGTCATTCCATTAATTGAAAGCCATCTTCCTTATATTTCGAATCCCTGTAGCAACAACAATATTTTTTCGAAAAATTTATTTTAAATGCATATCTTTCTAATTAATACATTTATTTCTATTAAAATTAAGTTTAATCACGTGACAAGCGATAGTCCTAAGCGTTCATCGGCATGTATTACACTTTCAAAAGCCTATTAATCATGTATAATACAATCTCGCTTTTAAATTGAGCCTGCGTTATGAAGAATGTAAAAACAATTTGAAACTTTTATAGTACATATAAATTATTTTATGTTCCAGCCAGATTTGTTTGTGGAAGTCTAAAATCATACCGACTTCTCGTAGGATAATCTAAATTACATACGGGATTTTTTTTTTAAGTTTCAACTTAATCAAAATTCCAAAGCTCAATATCCCATCTAATGTAAATGTTAGATAGTGCTTTATCATTCCAATGTCAGCGGCAAAGGAACGAGTATTTTATTATTTAATGTAAAACAGTCAGTGATGAAAATCTATGAATTAATATAATAAAAACCAAGATCTGTCCGGAAATGTCAAATGTGATCCGAACAGCAAATTACTGTCGATAACAACGTAGTTGGTTATGATTCCTACTTATTACAGATGTGGTATTAGTTGTGTTCTTTATCTCCAGTGTTGGACAATTTACATTATTTATTCCTGACACTTAAGATTACAAATTATCTTACATCTATCTACGGAGAGTGACGCGGAGCGAAAAAGACTGAGCTCGGTTATCGGCCCGACTTGTACATGCTCCCCTGATAGGCGTCATCATCCTTACACACTCACACACGTCTGATCTGAATATGCATGCGCCTGTCACTCGATCATCCATCCACAGACATTACAGTATTTATTTAATTTTTGTTAACAAAATGTATTAATTTAAAAATATATATCTATCTACTTTCTGATGAATAATGCATAATGTTTTGACATTTCTCTGTCAGCTGATGTGTTGGGATGATATTTAATGTGGTTTCAATAAGAATGTGTTTTCGGAGGCACCACAGAAAAACGTGTCAAAAAACTGCGTTAAAAAAGTGCGTAACATCTTATAGGAGGTTCATGGTTGGGGACGATAGGGATATAATGCATAAGGTAAAAGAACGTTATTAATGATATTTAATATCTTTATATACACCAACGAAGAATAATTATTTGCACAAAATAAAAGAACATCGTTTGACCTTGACTAAAAACTAAAACGATGTTTGAAGACATCTAAAGATAGTACAACAGTCTAAGGTGAACCATAAAATATAATATATGCAAGGATGATTTGACATAGTGTCTGAAAGCTATTTTTGAACGTCTGTAATCCATTTTTTTTTTAAAAGAATATCATATATACGTGAATTCAGGCCATCTTTGAAGAGATAATACAAAATACAACGATTTGTAAAAATGGTAAAGTATGATGTACGTATCTGAGAGATTATTTTTGTGTGTTTGCATTTTTTTTATTAATATAAAATGTCTTTAATTTAAGCGTATAATTTTAAATAAAAATACACTAAAATATCTTGACACAAATGACAGACAGTCTGTGCAATTATCAAAAAATGCAGTGGTTTGAAAAAATATAAATGCAGCACATCCTTATCAACCACCCCGTGAATTTGATGAATACATCCCATTTGCGCGACCGCCCCGCCGCACCTCCCTCTTTTCAATTCTCCCCTCGCCCCCTGTCGCCCACCCTCGACCAATCACAGAGCATGATGATAATATTTGATTTACAGCACTCGGGTAACCGATAAATGGTTTCCATTAATCCTGTATGCTCCGTGCGATTTTGTTTTCATTGTATTGACGCGCGGGCCGTACTGATCGATGATGAAATTCAATTCGAGTTAGTCAATTGAGAAAAATGACAATTCCGCGATTTTTAGACACCCCATGGGACCATGCATCACTCACTTGGCCCTAGGCGGACACACGCTATCTCGAATCTTCGAAAAAATACACGACCGGGTAGTATAGAAATCTGGGCGGAATTTTCGATCCGAAGTCATAACGTACATGTCACAAGGTATATAACGTCATTCACATAATGTAGGTATAATTTTAAACGCACAACTGTTAATCTATATAATCCGCACGAAAAATATATGCTGCAATCATTACGAATGCGAATGGTCAAATGATATGTTGTGGATATTATTTTACGTAGATAATGAAAGCATGAACATTTACCGAAGAAATGTTAAGGCGATTTGAAGAATTTGAGATGTCGATCTATGGAAGTATTTAAAATAATGAAACTCCTTAAACTTCAATATCTCGAACGTGTGATGAGATATTTAGAGAAGTGTGAAATCTTGCACCCCGTAATGCAGAAAAATATTGCTGGAAGTCGAGGCCCTGAAAAAAGGATAACATCATGGCTGAAGAACCTAAGACAAAGGTTTGATCAGTCCACTGTAGAGTTTTTCTGGGCTGCAGTGAATAAATGAATGATAGCAAACGTTATTTGAATGGATAAAGCACGACAAAAAGAAGAAGAACGGGTTGATGCATAAGTTCGTAAAGTTATTTCTATCCATTCTTTAATTTAAAAATAAATAAATTATTGTTTTCAAACTAAGATAAATCCTTGTGCTATGAAAATAGAACAAACTTGAAGGAAGCTCAAACCCCCGATCACTAGGCAAGTATTGTAACCACTAGATCCCAAGCGTGCTTCTTTGGTCGAGTCATTATTAAGATATGGGATCCGATCGTGGGGTCACTCATGTAACTCAAATATAAACAAATACAAAATCTTCACACAGCCAAAATTTAAACCGCCTGGAAGCATTTAAATTGAGGCGTAATCTAAAAATGTTATATTCTCCCGTAAACGTTATTCCTGCAATAATAAAAAAATATTATAAAGATGCTCTAAATAGAGGTGTAGCAAATCTGATTCTAATGATTCCCAAAATCACCAACAAGTATGAATCGAGGACAATAGAATTTATTTTTCTTATAATAAAAAATAAAATGCCTGGGTCTTTACAAAAGAGCACGCTTTCTCCTAATTTAGAAGAAATTATTAAAAAATGGCTTATAGAAAATAACCTGTCTTACCTGTAAGTGCGATATGTATTGTATAAACGGTGACTGATTAATTGTTATGTTTATAAGTTT
Organism: Eubasilissa splendida; assembly: GCA_031772225.1. Taxonomy (NCBI): domain Eukaryota; kingdom Metazoa; phylum Arthropoda; class Insecta; order Trichoptera; family Phryganeidae; genus Eubasilissa; species Eubasilissa splendida. The sequence continues at coordinate 5,950,366 of CM062862.1, forward strand.
ATTAAATGTAACAAATGAATATAAATGTTAAATATGAATTAAATATATTAATTAGAAAGATATACATATAAAATCAATTTTATCAAAAAATATTGTTGTTGCGCCATCGGGATTCGAACCTGGATCTCTTTCCTAACCGGGGAAGGTGCATAATCCAACTATGCTACAGCGACAATATTTTTAGCGACAATTTTCGAACCTATATGTTGCCTTTTTGATATTAATACATTTAATCGTTCCATTATTTGAAAGAGCATATCACAGACCTATGTTCTGAATAATTACAACTTCACAATAAGAATGTGTTCTCCTAAGAATATAAATGTATCCACAGATAAACATCTATCAAGACGTTTTATGGGTCTAGTGATAATTTTTAAAAAATAAAAAATGTTAATGCCATCATCCACGTCGATTCCATGAACTCCCATCCTTGTTGACTATGCTCCTCGACTTTCCTCAGCATCTTGTAAATCTTAGGATTGTCACGAGAATTATTCCTGTTACCTTTGCTACTTGGTCGATCCAATGCGTGGGAGATCTTTCTCGTCCTCTCCATCATTTGCCAACGTGGCCAACCATATCAAGCTTCTCTAAACTACCATATATTTTCGCAAGATGCCCAAAAAATGTATGTCAAATGGTTAAGATTATGTCCTTGATGTTCATCTTCTGCAGAATAGAGACGTGCGTCTCGCCGTCCACGGTACATGCAACACGTGTCTTCGACAATACCATCTCAATGGCGTCAATCCGACTTCTCTCCCTTACCTTCAGAGTGCATCATTCCACAAGTATTGCATCGGTGTCAATGCCATAGTATTGATCAAAACGCAATATCACAAAATATAGTGCTGGTGCACAGGAACTGAAAAGTCCACACCGCGAATGCTATCGCGATATCGAGATCGAACAAATTGACCGTTCAATTCTACGAGTCCTGGCCCAGCAACACAACGCGGGGTGTTACTCAAACATATATCGAATTCGTAAGTCGTATCTTTGGTGAAAAGATCCTGAAGTCAGCTGTGAGAGCGATCCAGGACCAGAATTTGTGGAGATGCATAACGAGCCGAATCTCATCTGATTGAGGCCAATATATGTCAAACTAATAAACAGTGGCCTCAATAAAAGAAATAAAAACTTCAATCGCTATAATTTATAATTTTAAATTTTATTTTAGGATACAGCTGTAAAAAAGCAAACCGGCCAGTTGCGTTCTCGCCAGCAACTCGTACAATTCAATATGCTCACTGCAAAACTGCTATAAAATTTAATATATTTTTATTATGCAAATACTGAAAACTTCATTTATACGAGATAATTTGTTAAGCTTGTAGCTACACGTATAACAAATTTTACTCTCAATTTATTTTATACGTGTTCTGACTGTATTAAATACTAGCGATCCGTACCCGGCATTGACAGAGATATGGTTATAATTTTAAATAGGAGCTTAGGTTTAAGAGTAAAAGGGATTATTTTGTTTTGCACGGGTCCTAAATAATAATCTTACATCTCGAAATCAGGTCCAGGCAGGGAAAAAGTTTAATATCCGGAGTGACTACATTTTATTAAGGGTCCTAAAGAGCACCTGAATAAAATTTGGAATTGGTAGCATTTAATGTAAAGTATCACACGTTTATACCAGAAATAGGCGGTGGGGCGGCCAAAGGATGCGAGAAGAGTATTTTTGCCTTTTACGAAGGGTTTGCACGGTATTCAATATAGCACACATATATATCAGAGGTAGCTAAGAGGAGGGGAGGAAAGTATCTATATTTTACGTAGGTCATAAAAAGTAACAATGCAAAATTTGAAATGAATACACATTTACATTTGTTATGATATGGTGAGGGATTAGAGCACCTGTGGGCAGGAGGGTGCCTATAATAGGTGCACTCGTGTTTATATTTTTATTTATTTACCCTTACAATACGCTGCGTTACAATTCGTCAGAGCGTAATGTCGGTGCTACCATTGGGTAAAAACAATGTCGCACGCATTCAAAATAAATTAGTGACATTACTTTCGTAACGTCACAATATATATATGCAGTATAAAATATTGCACCAATACCAACATTTTATTATATTTAAAGATATTCATGTCATTATTTCTGCTTGTATTTATAAAAATTATATTTTATAAATCTCTTTTCTCTGTCGTAAACTCAATTTTTTAGCATTTTATTACGTATTTTTAAATAATATAATACAATTCATGTTTTCTATTATAATTATTAAATGTCCAGTCTCTTTAGTTATAAGTTCATAAATTTAATAAGAGTTTCATTTCGTTATATTCCCTTTATCTTGTATCCCTCCGCATCGATTTCAAAGAACTTATATGGTGTCAAAAATAATAAAATCTTTACAAGAGGAAACGTCTGACTATTTGTTATCTGAAATTTAAGGACAGCTGAACCAATTTTGATCCGATTTTCTTCAGCGCATTGAACATTTTCTGGTCAGGTTTATAGCTATCATATATCATCAAACTGTGACATCAAAAGGTTGAGGAGTGATAAAATCGTTTGGTATTGTTCAATACAAATATGGATATTTCATATGCAGAACGTATATTCATGGAAATATTTTTTATAAAAGCTGAATTATTTATACAAGCTTAAAATAAGTTATATATAGTAGGTTCTCTACACGCGAATAGTCAAATTATTTAAATAAGCACAAAATAAAAATTGTTCAATAATTTTAAGTTTGACAGCAGCATATAAGATTAGTTCTTGTCTTTACCGCTTGATGGCGTGCAAGACCAATAATTTCGGTAATGTTTACAGTAGTCACGTGCGGTTTTATTTTGTTAGTTAGTGAGTGTGCACTTTAGTGCAGCTGCATTTTGTTATATTACTGTGTGATGAATTTTAAACCCAACACAGCAGGGTGTTAGATGATATGCGTAAAAGCAATGCTGACGTGAAACATCCATAAGATTATCGGATTCTCGTACTTGTGCATCTAAGAGAATGTCCAGGAATACGTCCTGGATATAGAATCGGCTGCAACGGAAGTCAACATAATTATCTCTTAATTTTGTTAAGCGGACAAGAACTGACTTCATCACAATTGACGGAACAATTAGTTTTATATCTAAAAATTTTCTCTCTCTCTCTTCACTGTCAGTTCCAAGCTCTTGTATATTTCATGTTCACTGTACCTGTATGTAATTATTTTGTCGTGTATGTCAATTTATATATATATATATTGATCTTCTTGTCTTGATGTTACACAATGAGGTGACCCACTGCAAACCCAGGACCGTTCTACAAGCAAAATATTTTATATCGGTCTCACTCATTCACCGCCAGGTTGACATTTTTTTAATGCTGAACAAGCTACCGTGCAACGCAGCTCAGCACATAAGCGTCCAACCAAAACAACACTCATTACACCTACGACCCGATATAAAAATCTTTATTGTGTAAAACAATGCACAGAATAATAATTTATGTAAGGAATTTATTCGAGCATGGGTGACTCGTTGGAGCTCCTTAGGTGGGTAGTTAGGCCGGCTTGCGTGGGTGGGACTTTACCTACGCGCCTACCTCTCACTCTCCATACCACGTGTTTTGCAACTCCGTTAGTCTGTCCGTGTAAGTGTGACTTCATTTTGTGTCTCGTCCACCGTCACTCTTTTGGAAGTATTTTTTGATGAATGGATCTCTGAGTGTCTGCCTTGAACTACTGTACCTTTTTCATTTATATGTAAAACTATGTTCTATGATTTTTTTAAATATTTTACGAAAATTTCTAATAACCACATTGAATTTCATCTCTTTTTTTGTTTTGCATAAACTTGAATATATTATTGAATTAAAGTCGCCTATTTTTATTAACTTTGATGAGTGGAATCGACAAGGAAGCTGCAGCTGTTCTTTTTTTTAAAAAAAAGTACAGAATAATAATAATAATAATACAATTTCAACATAGATATACAATAATAACACACAAAACCCGAGAGACAGAGAGGCAACTGGGAGAGTACACAAAATACTCTCTCACGGGAGATAAGACGGGTACAAAAAAAAGACGTGAAGTTGATTCTCTGCCCGAGCACCACTACCGGCAGATATTATCCAGGAACCAGCATACTAGGGGGTTCGACTGGCAGGCCAATCAGATACACGCAGCAGTTCGACTCAGGATATCCCACCTAGAGACTTAAATTTTCACAAAGGCCGTGAACAATTACAGATGTTGTACTAATAATTATGACTTGTACCCTTTGGATGCTGATATAATATTACTTTCTGCAATGTTCGAACATTGAATGGCTTTTTGCTGGCAATCATGCCGTAATGCATTGCCGCTATGCTGCACTGCAGGATGGTATGGTTGTTTTCAAGCGTAACAATGTGAACCTGGCGGCGAATGAGTAGGATCGATATAGAAGCTGCATTTTATAAGTTATGGGTAAACTCTAGGTTACCATTCACTGTCCATCGAATTTTCACCCTCGAAATCGACCTCTTTTCCTCGATACTTATACGTTCCCCGTGATTACCAATTTCTCCAGGCAATCTCCATGTCTTCTCTCTGATTCGATTGTTAAAGAGGGGAGAGATAAGGGCTGAGCCCTCTTGCCTCCGACATATGAGGTAACAACAATGGTGTTACATATTTGGGGAAAATAGTGAAATTGTTTTTTTTTAATATGAGGTAATTTTAACTTTGTATATAATTGTATAAAGTAGTAGCAAAAATGTATAAAAAAAAAAATTATATAATACTTTTTTTATATTATTTTATTAATCATTTTTTTTTAATTTTTATATTTTTAGTGTAAGTTCTTATAGAATATTTTAATAAATTTTGTTCAATAGGGTCAAGAAAAGGATAAAAAAGTGAAATGGGACGAAGATGATAGGGATCGGATGAGGGATCATACAGGCCGAGGGAGTTTGGGATGGAAATTAATTAAGAATATAATTTAGACGATAAATCGTATATGTGCTGTTTGAGTCTCTGTGAATAATTGAGTTTCTGACAAACCAGGGTGAGTTCGTGATTCTCCTAAAGGTGTAGTGTTGTTTGGATTCTGAAATTTTTGTGTTACTTGAACCCCAGATGGGGCTCGCGTATGTGAGTATAGGACAGATGATTTCTTTGTACACGAATAATTTGTTTTGTAGGGATAGTGAAGGAGGGGGTATAGTCGGTTGTCGGTGGTCCAACGTATGAAAAAATTACATATATATGAAAATAAAACATTTATGTGTTGATTCTACTCATTCAATATACTTGAGACGCGTTTCGCCTTGTAAGGGCATTACGTGTAACATGGTGTATGTTATATAATCACAATCAATATAATAAGTTGTCAAGATCCCGCAAAATGGTGATTTAGTTTTGTGAAGAGGCGTAATTTAGATTACTGTAATATAAATGGATTTCAGATTTGTCAACCGTAAATTTTGTTCTAACACGCAAAAACTGTGAAGCAAAAACCCATCATACAAATTGAATCCATACACTTTTTAATGACGATCGAACTCCAGTCCGGAGGACGTAAAAAATCACATTTCAAAAGCTTTGCAGTATATAAATGGAACGGCGTAATCAGGTAGGGTATTATCAAAATAAATTGTTGTCCATTGATAAACGAAAAAAGATTTAAATTTATTTTCCAACACTAAAACCAGGCCCATCCATAAATATTGAATTGAAACCTGTTTATTCAATTCACTTCGCTCGCGCTAAGGTTGTATGCGGATGAACTCCCCTTTTGATATTCAAATTCATAAACAAATATAATTTATTAGTCAAATAAACAAGCTACAGTTATTTACAAATGAGAATAATAAAATATATTGAAGAAAACACATTTTGTTGTAAAGCAAGATTTTCAGAACATGATTCTGTCGTATTTAATTTGTAATAAAATATATTATGAACTAGAAAAAGTGGGAATGCAAGAGGTGCTTTGCATTTGGGCATCCAAATACCCGGTCACATTCATCACCCGGTTCTCAGGTATTTTTTATGAAAGATCCGGATACCCGGTTCGGTTCCGATTCCGGGAATTTATTTACACTGTTATAATTATACTAATCCTGACTTTAGATTCGTAGAATATATTTCAAAATATTGGATTCAAATAATATTTATTAAAAAAAATAAAAATCGTTTGACTTTTTGCCTCATGCATACATAGATACATACATACATACATTTTAACTTGCGTATTTCCTTTCCTTTCTTTCCTCACCTATCCTTTAGTACAAGGAAGAAAGAAGAAAGCAAGACTGCAGCAAGTTCTTTTGTACGGATAACTACTTTAACTTCACTCCGCTAACGCTTATTAATTAACCTTACGTTAATCCCGCTTATACATAATAATCCCTTTCGCGAGTGTTGGAATACACGCCGCAACGCTTTTACTTGTGGTGGAGAGGAATCAACAAATGAATCAGCATTCGACAAACGAAAAGTAAGTGCCTTCCTTTCTTCCTCATATTTCCACCAGTAGTTGTGTAATTGTTTATATTTTATACAATCGAAATAGTTAAGTACATTTATATTGTTTAAACAAAAAGGGGATAATAATACACAGAAGACAAAAAAAAACACAATTTATTTTATCACATCCATTATAAATTTATATTCTATTACATTACATACAGGTGGCCCAAAAAAAGTGAAAACATCTCATATCACATGAGTTATTTCAAAACATTATTAATTAATTATAATTCTTAATGTAATTTTTTTGCACAATATTTAGCTAATCAGAAATCATCAAAACACCCCTTATTGAATAATCTACTGAGTTTAAATCTGGCTGTATGTATTTGTATTTCTGGCTCTGTGAGATGGAGCTCCATTCTGCAGTAATGTCCGGTTATACTGTAATGTCTAGCTATACACCAGGCCGTGTTTTGAAACTCTTTAATCATTTTCCTAGCAACCCAACGTTTTTCAATTCGCAAAATTTTGATCAGAATACGGTCTTCTGCAGTGATTTTTGTCATTCTGGGCAACAATTTGAAAAAACAGAATATAAAAAATGGGAAAATTAATAATCTCAATAATGGAACGATTAAATGTATTAATTTCAAAAAAGTAACATATAGGTTCGAAAATTTGTCGCTAAAATATCGTTGCTATAGCATAGTTGGATAATGAACATTCCCCGGTTTGTAAAGAGATCCAGGTTTGAATTCCGGTGGCGCAACAACAATATTTTTCGATTAAATTGATTTTATATCTATATCTTTCTAATTAATATATTTAATTCATATTTAAAAGATGTTTCATTTGGAAAAAAAATTAAAAGAACTGGGTACCGTCGAAAATTACCCGGTTCTCGGTTATTTTTAAAACATGCGGATACCCGATTTTCTGGTTCCGGTTCTACCCGGTTCGTAAGCCCTACTCTAGATGCTTTGAAAATGCGGTGCTGGCGATGCGTACTCAGCAATCCGTGGATAACCTTCAGAACAAATTACTACAACGGGAGCTCATCATATAAAATCTAAATTGCATTATGCATAGTTAAAAGTCATTCGAACGTGTAATGCGTGTATGTCGAGGACTGTCGCACCTACTAACGGATGACGTTAAACTTTCCCAAACCATGCAGTAACACAGATCTACCATCATAATTAAATCTGTAATATTTCGGTAAATACATGCAACATAAAAATATTATTTTAGGTAATTCTAAAGAAGATATAAGCGCTTAGGTATGATTAGTGAAAAACCAACTATGAAAAGGGAATCGTACAAAAACAATTATTTTTTCCATTCAATCCGTTGGTAAAAATACAATTTATGATATGAAAGACAGAGATCACACACTATTTTCACAGTGAAAAGAACAACAAGCATACAAATATAATTGTCTCTTTCTCACTAATTAAATGAAGGGAGATAAGAAGGAAAGACACATTGTATAATAAGACTTAATGAATGCTCTAAATTATGTTATGAATCATTTTTTCATAATTGAATGCTCAATATTTATAGTAAATTCGTGCCATAAAAGCCATTTACGTTAATAAAAACATTTTTTCTAACTACTATTTACACAAGTTGACAACATGGCTGCGTTCGGGTATTTTATACCATGGTATGGTAAAGGTTAATAGCGTTATAACGTTACAGCCTACAAACACATTCACTCCTCACGGGCTACACCCAGCAAACTTTAATCAAAGCAAATACATACCTAATCATCAATCCATACTGGTGACCCGAAATGTAAATTTAATTCTCAATCATGACATTTATTATACTCTTATCTCATTTTATTTTATTTTGTGATCTCGTGTTCTTCTGCACTGGATACGTAACGTGGGTCATCAATTTAGTTAATTCAATTCTCTCGTGTTATTAGGTGTGTAATATTAAGGTTCATTTCAAAACTGGGGTAGGTTTGTGTAGCGAAATATGAAACGCCGTTAGCCACGCCGTAGCTGTATATTATTATACTACGTGCGATACTTTTATAATAACGGCTAACGAAGAAGCATGCTGTAAAGTGTTTTGCAAACAAATTACCTACCCAACCTCAGACAATATACATTTTTCAGAGACTACCCTCCTCCCTTGCCAGGGGAACTGAAAGTTAGTTTATCATTGGAGAAAACATTATATAGTGCCTTAAAAGGCTTTAGTGTTAATGATATCCCTAATTGTAGTTTATTACGCTATAATTAATGTTTTTTTTTTTACAAAAATATGAGTTTATTTAACCAACATTTTTATACCTCAAATTATGTTATTAATGTTATAATTTTTGTGTCAAGGTAATTTATATGCTGGGTTTACGAGAATGTTTTTATAAATCAAAATAATAAACACCTTAATCTTTCGGCTGTAGGGTGAGGTAACATAGTTACTTCAGAAATAGCTTGTGTTATTTAATTAATTGAATTATTTATTAATTAATTAATTAATTGTCTTATAAATATTTTAATAAGGCGTTACCCAAAAACAAACAATCAAAACTAGAGCTATTTATATTAGTCGTTTAGCGATCAATAAGATAATATATTTAATATAAATTAAATGTATAAATTAGAATGATAAAATTAATTTTTAGAAAAAATACTTTTGATGCCACCCATCAGGGTGGCATCAATGGGGTTAATTGATTTTTTTGTTTATCTTTCTAATTTATACATTTAACAAGTATTTAAAATAGAAAAACTACATTTTCACAATAATAACGAGTTCTCCTTAAAAATGAAAAAATAATACATTTTTAAACGACATACAAATGAAATGTATCAACTAGAAAGATATACGGAAAAAAAATTTAATTCCTATCCAAGTAAATGCGTTATTAGTTACACCACGTCAACCGAGTAAGTAGACGACATATTTTCTAACTTATGTGCTCTTTTAAATTGACACATCTGTTATTCCATTTTTTTTAATCTGTCAACTTTGTATTGCGACAAATCTCAAATATTTTTAGAGTAATGTACGCTAAGAGACGTCAGAAATAAAATTAATTCATTTTTATTAATTTTAGATACACTTTGATACAACTTATATATTTTTAAAGGCAATACTTTATTATTGTGAAGTTGCAGTAATTTTAGAATATAGCTCTGTGGTATTTTAATACAAATTAAATGTATCAACGAGAAAGATATACGTATAAAATCAATGTATCGAAAAATATTTTTATTGCTACCGGGATTCGAACCCGGATGCTGACCTATCCGGCGAAAAGCGTTAACCGATTACACTGCACCTACATAATAAATTTTCCAACGTATATGTTGCTCTTTCAAATTGACACATCTGTTGTTCCATAATTTGAAAGCAAACCACTCTATACTTACGGAATCTCAAACACCTTTGAGTAAGATCTGATCACACTTCACCAACTTACTATGTTGGTATGATAATTTATTAATTAATTTTTACAGAATCTCAAAATACCTTTAAGTAAATCTGATAGTAGACGCCAGAATTATCAATTCATTTTTATTAAATTTTGATTAAAATTAAAGGTATTTTGAGATTCTGTAAAAATAAGGTAGATGGCTCTGTCAAATGATGGAACGATTAAATGTATTGATTTCAAAAAGGTAACATATAGGGTCGAAAAATTGTCGCTAAAAATAGTGCCGCTGTAGCTTAGTTGGATAAAGCACCTCCCCCGGTTAGGGAAGAGATCCAGGTTCGAATCCCGGTAGCGCAACAACAATCTTTTTCGATAAAATTGATTTTATATGTATATCTTTATAATTAATATATTTAATTCATATTTAATTAATTAATACAATTTAGAACATCACATTGCAGAAAATCACACCCGGCTGAATTCGAACATGCGCTTCCAAAGGGAATCTATTCACGTCTGCCCACGGGAGGTGTGTGAACTAACCAACTTATATAACGTCACATCGTTTCTATGAAGAGATTGGTTGAGAGGACAGAACGCGACAGTTTCTGTCCTGGCACACCACTCTTGCCCCGTTAACTTTCGTGCATCTCCTCGCGTACAGTTTTCGCTTATTAAACCATTTAGAGGTGTGTTAATATTTCCGTATTTATAATAAATGAATGACGAATATAATAATAGAATATCAATAAACAAAGCACTGTTTTTTTTCTTCTAACTTGCGTTTTAATGCCTTGCGGGTTTTCTAATAGTCAGCCAGCTGGCGAAATAATATATTTATTTATTGCACGGAGAAGCTATCTTCAATTCATAATAAAAACAAACAAACCTACCCAATAAATTCACTTAATACCATACTATTTTTCGGTAACATGGCTACCCCGCATCGAAACAGGTGGATATTACTTAACACAGAAAAATTAACGGCTGCAGTGATTTAATTTATAAATAAATATGTTTTATCAGGAGAACACATTCATATTGTGAAGTTGTAATTATTCAGAACATATCAAAAAGGTAACATACAGGTTCGAAAATTTGTCGCTAAAAATATTGTCGCTGTAGCATAGTTGGGTAATGCACCTTCCCCGGTTAGGAAAGAGATCCAGGTTCGAATTCCGGCGGCGCAACAATAATATTTTTCGATAAAATGGATTTTATATGTTTATCTTTCAAATTAATATATTTAAAAAATGTTTTATTTTAACATACGTTTACATGTTCTAATATGAATTACGATGTTGTATTTTAATATTAATCTGTAAGGACAATCATTGTTTTTTTTAATTCTAATTTTTATTTCTAATTGTAAGTAATATGTACCGTAGATACACATAAATAAATAAGTATTGTTTAGAACAGTAGCCTTTGTATAGGGTGTCCCAACAATTTTAATTTGACGCCTTTTTTACTATTGTGCTATGATATTCATTATTAGGAATGGATCGCTATTCGACACAACAATGCATTCTTATTGTTAAACATTATTTCAAAAATGGTGAAAGTTACCACAAATCGCAAAAAGCGTTCAATTTTTGTTAATCAAAATATTCCAAATGCATCAACTGTGAAGTGAATAATCAAAAAATTCGAGTAGACCGGGTCGATTACTGATGTCAGACTGTTCCAAATTCGTAAAACACGCTTTTGGCGCGTCTTTCGAATCAGCCGCAACCATTGTTGTTGATACAATTCCGCATTCAAATTCAAATCCATATATTTCCTAACGCTCGTCTCGAATTGTGACGTCGGCAGACATCAACTTGATCGATATTTGTTCGATCTCGACATCGCGATAGCATTCGCGGTGTAGACCTTTCAGCTCCAGTGCACCAGCACTGTATTTTATGATATTGTGTTTTGATCACGTATTGTTTATTGTTTGTTGGGTGAACTTGTGATATTGCCGTATTCAATTAGGATCGGCTCATCCGCGTGCCATTGTGTGATCACTGGCCTCTTTGACTAGAACCCCTATTCTCTCACCGATCTCACTTCTATCACGGTTCCCTACTTCCCTCTCCTACCTTACGGTGATTCTGATTTACGACCGAAATTGACATATTCCATTTCGCGGGACGCGAAACCTGGAAATGGCTCAATTCGTTCATTTAGATCCTATCGATTCGGATTTACAGTTTGCATTCACAGACCATCAACACATGTTCGTCCAGGTCGTTTAGTAGAAAACATCACGGCTGTTCTCCAGAATGTGGCCGAGAGTCCGGGAACATCCATTCGGCATCGTACTCAAGAATTGAACATTCCAAGAAAAATTTCATGGACTGTGTGGATCTCGAAGACATGTGGTTCCAACAAGACGGTGACATTTGCCACACATTACGTGAAACAATAGCATTATGGCACGAGACATTCCCTGGTCGTGTAATCTCCAGTTTAGTCAACCAGAATTAGCCACTTAAATCGTACAATTTAACGCGTTTGAAATTCTTTCTCGGAAGTTTTTCGAAATCAAAAGTTTATGTCAACAAGCCCACGTCCACGCAAGTCTTGAAGGAGAAGATTTGTCACAGTATCACTGAAATCTAGCCACGGTTATGACAAACTGTGATTGTCAAATTTCAAATTTGATAATCTGAAATCAGGGTTGAAATTTCGTCAAAAGAATACAAATGTACCAGCAAACATACATAATTTCCACATGTCTATTTTATGATTAAATCAAAATTACGATATTTTCTCATAAAAAACTGTGTTTTAATTCAAATTTAAATTTTACACTCATGTTGGAACACCCCTTACCTAATTCATTAGAAATTAATAAACATTATAAATGCTAGCTCGGAGCAACTAACGAATTTTATGAACACCATAACGTCCGTAGCTCTTATCAGATTTCGAATAATTTTTTCTGCAATATAGACCTTACAAATATCTGACCTATGTTCGTAAACGTAACTGCGTTAATAGACAAATAACAAAAAAAAAACATACTCATAGGTCATATTATTCTTTTGGCTGTTGCCGGAATGATTTTTTTACAAATTGTCACACAAGCTTTACGTGTTCTCTTAAATTATTTTTTAATTACTTCCAGTATACTAAGTCTTAGAAATTTGTCGCTAGGCCTACCCGCTGCATTTATAACCGGTAGCATGGATCCGGTTATAAATGCAGCGGCGTACTCATTAGATTTGTAAACAGTGTCTTAACTACACCAATGCGGTTCATTGGGGCTCCCGTTAGATAGGGGCTCAAAAAGTTCGTACCCTATAATACATTGGCAGTTGTCAATACTTTTCCATTAATTTGGTGTAATAAATAGTACATCGCAGACCATATTTGAACAGAAGATAGAAAATAAAAATAACAAAGTGAACAAGAGATAAGTAACAATGATATTAAATACTAATTTAATGTATTAATTATAAATAAATACATATACCCGGATTGGAAATAGAGATCCAGGTTCGAATCCCGGTAGCGCAAAAACAATATTTTTCGACAAAATTGATTTAATACATTAAATTAGTATTTAAAACATCACAAACCTATGTTCTGAATAATTACAACTTCACAATAAGTATGTGTTCTACTTAATAACAATGATATTGCACAATAGTTGTAAATTGAAGATTATTAAAGAGAAACGAAAGCTGATTATCAAAGTAAGTACTAATAACCAGAATAAGATAATGTAGTATCGAAACCGATCGATGATAAAATAATTAAAATGGTTAAAACAAAGCTTTTTTAAATTATTAGTATTTAATTACGCCACTGTCTGTAAGGGTTTAGATATGAGCGGATGCCGATGAAATTGTATTAATACTTAATACAAATTCATTTGAACGTAACATCCGCTTACCAATGAATCCTGTGTGCACCCCGGTAACCCAAATAACAACATAACCAACATATTCTGTATTTGGCAATCTAGCCGGTATTCAAACCGAAATTGGGTTATCTATGCGAGCACCATCTATCATCATCAGTTTGCATTATCAACCCTTGGCAATCTCCGGCACAGCTTGCATACATGTCATAGTCCGTACAGACTAAAAGGTTTAACATCCCGCATATTCATATTATTTATTAATTAGATCAGTAAGAGATTGTTGGTAGATCATGCTGAATCAGATATTTAATTTGCATTCACAGTTTCTTCAAAGATAGAGATGTCTGTCGGCGGTGTTTATAACAAACCGAAAAAAATGCGATACAAGCAGTACAAGTGCACATATAGACAACTGCACACTATAACTGCAGATGTACATAGCACGCATAGATGACTATATGAAAATTAATAGAATATTAGATAGATTAAGTTACCTCACTATTGCTTACATTCCTTTAATATATTAATAGGCAAATTTCACTATGTTAGCTAGAATAAGTTTGGTTATTATATACAATGTTACGGCAGCAGAGTATTAAGTTGACTGAAATTGAAGTATAATGGAACGACAGATGAATCAATTTGAAAGTGCAATATATAAGTTCGAAAATTTATCGTCATAGCATAATCGGTTAATGCATTTCCCCGGATCGGAAGAAATTCAGGTTCGAATTCCGATAGCAACAACAATATTTTTTCAAGAAATTGATTTTATATGATTTCTAATTAATACATTTTATTTGTATTAAAAATATCACAGACCTATGTTCTATAAAATTGCAACTTCACGATAAGAATGTGTTCTCCTTAATAATTTCATTTTAATTTACATGTTATCAACAGATCGTTAATAACGCTGATATAACATTAAAGTATAATATAAGAAAACGTTTTAAGACAAATTTAAGGGAATAAATGTCACAGAAAAATAATTACATATGTTACATGCTAATAATAATTGAAGAGAGAACAAGATATTAAAAATTACCACATTAATACAGAAGTGCGTAGATTTCAAGATCAACAAAGTCAAATCACGTGACAAGCGATAATCCTAGGCGTTCATCGACATGTATTACACGTGCAAAAGTCTATTAATCATGTATAATACAATTTCGCTTTTAAATTTAACCTATGATATGAATAATGTATCAAAATAGATGTTAATAGATGAAATTTTGTTGTAGTGACAGAGTATTCTTGGCAGATGAAAGAAATAGCCTCATTGATTGGACAGAGATATTTAAGTATATTTGTGAAAATATTGTAGGAGTATCCAATACGTTATTAACTATTTTATAGGGTGTTATTAGGTTCTCGTTTTTTTTCCTATCTTTAATATCTCTTATAGTACGAATCAAAGAATTCGCTTAGGTCTTTTCGATACATCAGAGATTTATGTTAGTCAGTTATTTTGTGCGTTACAATTTAATTATCTTTTAGTATGTTATGTTTTAATTAATATTGCAATGTATACTATCTTTTTCTCTCATAAATAATGTGTTGTATAGTTTAAGGCTTTCATAATATATGAAGATTTGGATATTGTTTTTTTTCGTCTACTTGGTAGTCTGATCTTGTTACATGCCTGGCGTTATATTGAATGTGTTACGTACATCTCTGCCCCAACCCCCAGGGAGTACACAAGGGTAGTTACGTATATCTCAGAGCCGGATGAAGAAAATCGAATTCCTAGGGCAAACTTATGTCCGGGCTACGTGAAAAATAAACCAAAATCACACAATTTTGCCAACTTTTGCAATTTTTTCTATTCATATAATTTTCTTATTCCGTACGTCTATTGGTAAAACTATTAGTTAAAATGTATATGTAATACTCCTGGGAAAAATGTAATGAATTATTTCAATAAATAATAAGGTATTGAAAGTAATTTGACATTTTGATATGTAAACATCTTAAATCTTGATAGAATAATTATTAAAGCGTCGCTGAGATGGTTTGTACACATGGAGCCTATGACCAAGGAGAGAATAATAAAAACGATATTTGAGGTGAATGTTGAAGGCAATAAAAATAAAAGAGTTTCCACCAAAGACGTTGCATAATCAGTTAGGTCAGATAAACAGACCTAGTCCACAATATTTTATGCGTAGATAGATACTTGACTAAATTACGAGACTAAAATGTTTAAGAAATATGTGTAAATTCTGCACCGCTACGGAAAATATTATCGTTTGAAATTTTTACAAATATTTGCGAAAATTATCCATTATTAATCTTTGCTTCAGGCCTTAAATCATCTAATATAAAATAGTCTACACGCTCGAAATTTAAACTTTAACTTATTGTATTAAATATATAATTTAGAATCAATAAAATATTTCAATTAATCGAAATAATCGCATAATTACGATTTTTTCATATGCTTACATTTTCGACTCGTAATTTAGTCAGGTACCCACCCATAAAATGTTGTGGACTAGTACTGTGGACTGCTACACCTTGTATATGTTGATATTAGTAGGATGAAATGTGAACGGCATTCCTTCTCTATAGTCAGTTTACCATTTTGTGTTCATGTAAGTATATCGCTGAGTCTATTCTGGCTATTGTGAGAATGGTAAATAGTTTCGAAACAAATACTTACGATTTACACTAAATTTATTTACATTGAATTACAAATCTATTGATAGAATGGAATCGGAATTTGTACAAAAATGATGCGATCAAAGCGAGGATTGGAGAGGAAGTGGTCGCATTGCAACCGCGCGTGACCCGCGGTGCCCCTGGCTGCGTTCACATCTGACGCCGGTTTGTAACGGTATTTGTGTATGGTTCTGCTTGATGCATTCAGTTGCACGCATCGCCCGTTAGTTGGTACCTTCTCATAATAAAAATAATATTATTACAAGATCTTATTTTCGTATCTTCGCCCTATCCCCATCTCTCTCTCAAAAAAGAATGTATTGTTGAATTTAATAACTACATTATATTTGTGGAGGGCAATCACTCCACTCTCATAATCACCGCCCGGCGATGCTGAACTTACCCAGCAGGTATCGGTAAGTGAAATGCAACTTCCATCATTAAGGACGCTGATTTTTTTTTCAATTTCGTCTACCCGGCCCTGGAAGTATGTTGCCTAGAGCACGATCCAGCCCTGCACGCCCGTGTGTATGTAATGAAGGTTATAATCTGTGAATATCAAATTTGGCGATCTGGTCAGTAGTGTGCGCACCGCCCAGCCTATAAATTTATCTGCACTGATAACAAACATTCGCAAATACGTTATGGGAATTGGGTCGGGTGAATGGATTTAAAATGACGTTCGATTTGCATTATTTGATCGCAATGGTTAATTTTCAAATACAATTTGGAAACTGATTATAAATCAGATCATTTTGATAATGTTTTTGTCGGCACGCATTTTGCGACCAGTAATGTTTTTTAGAAATGTTATTTACGTATATTACCAAATTTTGCTGAATTTCACTAGAATAAGATAAGTTGAAATTATTTGTACTAATATCTCAAATAATATTATTGGCTTCTTATGTTCCGATTATTTTTTTTGTGTGAGCTTTATAGTGGGTAGAATATTTATTTTTAAGCACATGAAAATGTTGTATTAATATTTTCTTTCGGCTTTTCATGGAAGATATATTCTTATTTCATAATATATTATATAATAAAATCAAAAAATAATGCTTATTATTTTATTTGAATGAAGGTACATAGGTAATGTATATACTACATAATAGATAATCATATACTTACTCGTAATTTTTTACATATAAGAAACTATTATGACACATTATGATCCGATGATATTTCGTTTAATTTTACATGCTACACTTATTTCTAAGGATTGTTAAGGAGAACACATTGTGCAGTTGTAATTATTCAGAACAGACTGTGATATTTTAAATACTAATTTAATTTATTAATTATAAATATATACATATAAAATCCCGAAAGGTTCGAATCCCGGTAGCGCAAAAACAATATTTTTCGACACTATTGATTTTATATGTAAATATTTATAATTAATACATTAAATTGGTATTTATTTCTAAGGATTCTAAATTATTTAATTTATGATTAAAAATATTTATATATAAAACGGACAATTCCAAATATGCGACAATTTTTTTTTTATCGATTAGTAAATATTATTAACTCGCAGTGTTTAAAAACAAAATTAATAAATTATTGAATACAAATTAAATGTATTAATTAGAAAGATGTACATATAAAATCAATTTTGTCGAAAAATATTGTTATTGCGCTACCGAGATTTGAATCTGGATCTTTTCCAATCCGGTAAACATACATTAACCGATTATGCTATAGCACACAGTGCATTGACGACAAATTTTCGAACCCATATGTTACACTTTTCAAATTGATACATCTATCGTTCCATTATTTGAAAGCCATCTACTTAGCATAATAGGTTTGCACTTTCCCCGGATTAGAAGAGATCCAGGTTCGTATCCTGGTAGCAATAACAATACTTTTCGACAAAATTGATTTTATATGTTATAACATTACGTTATAGTATCTACCTGCCGATAGTGTTGCCTTTGATTTCCGTGTAGTAGCAATGGCAACACTGCTCCGCGACAGGATCTTTTTCTATGCATTTCCTGCTGTCCATTCTCGTGAAACAAATTCTTCACAAAAATGTGATTCCATATTTAAAGAGGAAGGGTGAGAATAATTGTACCTAATATTAGGCATCCGTGTTATGCTGTGTCGTATTATATAAGTGTGTTTGTTATTGTATTTGTTTTTTACAGGATGTAAATCCCTTTCTGAAAATGGACCTCCACGTTAGGGAGACGCTATTTTGTACGAGTGTTATCACTTTATCTAATTATTTGATGGCTAGTAAGAGTCATGGTGGATTGTCCAAGGATGTAAGATCACGATTAGGATCTTCACATTATCTCCACGTGAAGGAAAAACAGTACTTCAATATCTTACCGTGGACGATACAAGTAACGCAAATTTTGTATTCGTCGTGGAGCAAACTAGTCACGTGGAATTCAACCTCGTGACCTTGTAAAAAATAAACTTTTATTAAATTGTAGTTGCTCCTCGAGCGCTAGTCATTTTTATTTAGTGTTGTTAACTGAGTCAAAGTTGACTCATTTCACTGAGGTCAAAGTTGACCCATTTCACTGAGGTCAAAGTTGACTCATTTCACTGAGGTCAAAGTTGACTCATTTCCCTGTGGTCAAAGTTGACTCATTTCACTGTGGTCAAAGTTGACTCATTTCACTGCGGTCAAAGTTGACTCATTTCTCTGAGGTCAAAGTTGAGGAATGATTCCATTCATGTTTCTGTATGGAGCTATTTTGTACTTTATAATGTAGTTTAAACGAAGTGATTCTTTGTAAATCTTTTGTTAACGTTCTTTTCTCATTTATTTTAATTAGGTAATAATTCTTGTTAATTATAATGTTGTAAATTCTGTTACTAAATTTTATTTATATTTCCTTGAGAATGACTGTCGGAAACAGGTGGGAGGCAAAATAGCCAATTCCTGTTCACAGTACCCACAAGTTTCATGTCCCATCTTGGATGAAACCAGTGGACGCGCTAACGCTCTGTCGCGCAAGTCACAATATATTATATATATTTCTAATTAATAGATTTAATTAGTATTTAAAATATCACAGTCCTATGTTCTGAATAATTACAACTTCACAATTAGAATGTGTTCTCGTTAATAATAATAAATTATGTATTTAAAATGAATGACCATAATGTGTTATATAATTTCTTATTTCTACTATGTTTCAACTTTATTTTTTTCTTTCTTATTTCATATTCTTCATGTTTTCATTAGATTTTTCTTATGCAGATAGGTAGTTTTAAAATAAAATGTAAATTTATATGTATCATATATTGTAATAAATGCTTTGTGTTATGTACTGCATTTTCAGACTATTCTAGTATAGGTTAATAATTCGAATGAATTTCCTATACATATAAAGGATATTGCCTCCACTTCAAATTACGTCTCAGCTTCAGCGACATCTATACTATTACATAAGAAAGAATATCAAATTTTCAAAAAATGTCAATAGATGGCGACGGCATAATTGGTAATAAATAAGTGAAATGTTCCATCTTGATTTAATATATACAACTTCCAAAAATTTGATAAATATGGTAGCGTGGGTAAATAGATGAACGTTACATTTTGTAAAGTGATCACTTAAGCCAGAAAATGACATTGTCGTAAGCCCTGTAATGCCCAAGACTTTCATACTTCTCATATAAAAATAATAGCTTCGTCTCTGTGAGACACCATAATATATATACTCGTTTGTTAGGTATATTTTTTGTAATAAAAACAATATATTTCATTCTTAGCGGATACAATTCTTTTGATGTTTATATTATTTCATTAATTATTTTCATCATTATCAATTGATTTTTGTCCACGGTTGTTTTGTCCACAAAAAATTGTAATAGTGTAGTCCTACAAAGAATTAAATTAACAGCCAAAATGTCGACAACCTCCGCATATTCATTCTCCAAAGAATGCAGTCTGGGGACTGCAGAGTTAGCTGGTGCATGAGTTCTGACATTACCACTGTAATAAAACAATTCATTGTGCGTGAAAATCAAGCTGACCAACAACCTAGGGGCAGTCAATCATACCATTGATGATCGCTAATGCTATTATTTATTTTTATTATGTATCATTTAACATTTATTGTAAACAACATTTTTTTATTGATGCACAGTCCATTTTTCAACACAAACACGGGGTTTCAAAAGAAGCGTAGTACGAAAAAAAATTTATTGTATCCACCATAAACATAAAATAAATAAAGTATTATATAAAATGTTAGCTCTTCCATTGTGTGCTACTAACTTTATTATTTAGGCTCATCTTAATACAGGAGTTCCTAGAAATGACAATATATATTATATGTACAAAACATGTTTTGTTTATATTTCAATAAAATACTAATTATTATTTATGTTATAGAAACCCTGCTCCCAAAGTTCTTGCGGTAATTCAATACCGTTTAACTGGCATTAATGTTGAACGACCTGCGTCTAATATTCGGAACACTAGGGGTATATTTAACCACGTTGTGTAAGTTCGTACCCCCTTTATGTGTAAATACCCCTATTTTGTGTAAATATCACTATCTTGGTCCAACCACTTGTGTATTTACCGAGAAGACTAGTATTTTATCGTACACAATCCGTATTAAACATTTTTTAGGAGAACACATTTTTGTTGTAACGTTGCATTTTCAGAACATATTTGATTGCTTTTAAAAATGGAATAATAAATGTGTCAATTGGAATAATAACAGAATATAATTTTTTTCTAGAATATATTCGATTGCTATAGCGAAATGCTGAATGTCTTTTCCCTGATCCCGGCAGCAGCTAAGTATATTTTCGATAAATAGATTTTTTCTGAATATCTTTCTAGTTGATTAATTTAATTTGTATGTAATAAGTACACTGATACCTCAAAAGTGTTTTTTATATTTGTATACTTCTTTCGATTGACGTACTTGTTGGTCTAGAGGTTAAAACACTCGCCTAGTGATTCATCGGCTAGAAGATCGATCTTCATTTCAGGAGTACATTTCTAGTAAATAAATAAATCAAAAAATTTAAATGGTGAGTGTTCCGGATTTGTAAAACACATTTTTGGCACGTCTTGGGAATCGGCCAAAACCCGTGTTATTGACACCTTTTCACGTCTAAATTCACACTTATAACCTTTCTCATAGGGCTCGTCTTCAGTGTGAATAGTGACCTTGACGTCAGCAGAGGTCAACGTGACCGATACTTGTTCGAGCGCGACATCGCGATGGCCTTCGCGGTGTGGATTTATACAGCTCCAGTACATCATCACTGTATTGTTTGTGGTCCTGTGATTTGTATGCACAGTAATATTTGTCGTTTTGTGTGCCACGTGTGAAGCTGTGATATCGCCGTCTTCAGTTGGAAGCGGAGATTTGCCCAGCCGTGTGCTGTATTGTGTGATCTTGGCGGCGACTGCAGGGTGACGGAGGCGTTATACACATGGTAAGGCGAGCAGTGCTTCCGAATCCTGGTTCCCCGAGACCACTGGTCCTTCGACTAGAGTCCCTACCCACTATCGATCTTTATATCCAGGTTCCCTTATTTCCCTCTTCTCCCACCCCTACCTCTGCATCGATTCCGATTTATGACCGAAATCGTCGTAATCCAATCCGCGGGACGCGCGACCCGGAGGTCGCGCACTTCATTCGTTAGATCCTATCGGCGCAGGATTTACGTCTGCTTTACAGTGGGTAACTAATTACGACCTACTGTGAAAACAATTTAAAAATATAAGTATTTGCAAAAACGATTTGACTATTTATAATTAGTTACCCACCATTTTTATTTTTATATTTATGCTTGCATTTTTAATTTTAGTGTACATTGTTTTCTGAAGAAGGGACGGTTATGAAATATGTTGATGTATTAATAAATAGTGGTTTTAAACAAAGTATTTTTCTTAATATTTACATAATTTGTTGCCATAAAGTAATTTTGCAAATATTGGAAGAAGAAATACAAAATGATTAACAATATAAAAAATAGCGTTAGACTTATGTAGATCGAGTCCATATAGTCCACAATTTTTATTCAATTTACGAACTTTTCGTTATAAGGCGCTTTAAAAAATAGTATGTATTAATGGCACGACCGTTTACTATCCATTTAATTTGAATGTTACATATTTAATTTAAAACACATGGAGTGCTCGCTGACGTCATCAACATTGTTCACTTGGCGCTAGAAGTTGACAACGCGACACGTCTTATAAGTGTCTGTTTCCTGCTGACGTCGATGGAATGCGGATATCGGATGGTTCTTCTCGTACATAAGGCACAGTATTGTTAGGCGACGTACATCAACGATTATAAGCGAACGCTAAACGAAATGATCGTTAACTGGGTATTACATATTATGCCTACCTATACCATTCTCGTAATATTTAGCTATTAATATTTACTCCCTTATTGGCTCTCACGACGTGAATTTTCACGAATGCAAGCAGCTTATACGATGTATGAAAATAGATGAAAAATAAAAAGATTCACAAATTGACAATAAAAAATGAAGCTAGTTAAACAATTATACATTTGTCTCACTCTTATATTGAACGTCGAAATATATCGACAATATCAAAATCATTCCTAAGTCTGTGATATCTTTATGCGGACGTGTTACTATAATAATATGAATGTGAGGTATATTTCAATTTAAAAAAATTAACACATTAAAATTTATTAAGGTGAACACATTCTTATTGTGAAGTTGTAATTATTCAGAACATAGATCTGGATTGGAAATAGAGATCCAGGTTCGAATCCCGGTAGCGCAAAAACAATGTTTTTCGATAAAATTTATTTTATATGTATATATTTATAATTAATACATTAAATTAGCATTTAAAACATCACAGACCTATGTTCTGAATAATTACTTCACAATAAAAATGTGTTCTACTTATTAATATGAGTTGTATCAATGTGTCCAAAATTTAATAAAAATGAATTGATTATTCTGGCGTCTGCAGTCGGTTTACTCAAAGGTATTTGTGATTCCGTAAAAATAATGTAGACGGCTTTAAAAAATAATGGAACAACAGATGTATTAATTTGAAAAAGTGTAACATATGGGTTCGAAAATTTATCACGAAAAATACTAGCGTTATAACACAATTGGTAGTGTACTTCCCCGGATTGGAAATAGAGATCCAGGTTCGAATCCCGGTAGCGCAAAAACAATATTTTTCGACAAAATTGATTTTATATGTATATATTTATAATTAATATATTAAATTTGTATTTAAAACATTACATTTTTATGATTCGGAATTTAGGCAGGTGTAAATGTTTTAGACTAAGTGTTTCGCTGTCTGGTTGGATTGAAAATTGGTCTCGACTTTCTTTCAAGAAAAAAAAGTATCTGGGTTTATCTTAGATCGCATTTTACTGTTAGTTAAAATGTCTAAATCGTGAGGAATCGTTCAGTTTCATTTCCGTTGAACATTCTAAATTATCGTATCGATTTACTTAATGCTGATATCGTCAGCTGCTGATGGCTTTGCTGATGCTGAATACCTACTCTATAACTCCTACTTTCTAATGTTTCACGCTATTTAGCTTTATTTTGACGATTCGATATTTAACAATCTAAAATGAAATGAGTATTTTAGAAGCATTTTCATTTTCATTATTAGGCACCGAACTCGTTCTGATATTTTTACAGAAATTTCTAGAAGCTTTTTGTTTATTTTAGTGTAACGTGTAGTATGTCAGTTATATATATATACGAGTAAAAGTAATATTTTATATGAGTTTAAAAGACTATGTTATTTTTCTATTCGATAATAAGTAATAAATGTTTGGAACAAGTAGATGAGTTTGTGTATTTGGGAAGTATGTGTGATAGAAACGGAAAGGCTGAGAATAATATCAAAGCGAGGGTGACTTCAGGGAATAAAGTGAACGGCGCTTTGAATACAGCTTATAGCCATCCGAGGCAAGACCAACGGTTCTCAATAGAGTACCGACACTGATATGTTGAAGTGAGGCCTGAAGCTGACAGAAGAGGAAAGAAATTAGACTGAATGCAGTGGAAATGAGATCACTTAGGCGTATATGTAGCAAATACATACGTAGCCGATCTTAGTATAGTGAGTAAGATTAAGAAAGGATAATTTAGGTGGTTTGGTCAAATGGAACGGATGAATGAGGAGAGAATGGTAAGAAAGATATATGACGCAAGTGTTGATGGCACCATAAATAGAGGATGTCCGCGAAAGACTTGGTACGACCTGATATAGCAGATACTGGAAGATGTTCATGTTAAACGTCGAACTTATATGAGAAGATGTATGAATATGGATGAGGCGATTATTGTGTATCGGGACAGAAGAGTGTGGCGCTCTGTCATCTCTGCCTATCTCCGCGGAGAAACGGTAAGGTAATAGAGTAAGTAAGCTATTTTCTGACCTTGTATCAATTCTATAGGTATATATAATACATGTTTATATATTATTAAATTTTTGGTATTGTAGATTTATTATATATACGTAGCCAATTAAAGGGTGTTTTATTTAGAGGTATAGAAATTTTAAAATGAAATAAAACACATCAAAAATATGGTAATGGCCGTGGTATTGTCATTATTGGAAAGATAATTTTATGCCATTAGTGTTTAAATATGATTTCGCACATATGGGCGCCGCGGCTGGCTTGAATAGAGCGCAATCTGGACGTCCAACTTTCGACCAATTTTTAGAGCAGTTTTGGCTGTATATTAGCAATTTTGGCTTCCAAGTCGTCTATCGTCTCTGGTTTATCAGCGTAAAGAAGCGGCTTTATATATCTCCACAGAAAATAATCCAAAGTGTTAAATCACATGATCTTGGAGGCTAATTCACAGGTCCATTGCGCGAAATTGTGCGCTCATCGAATGTTTCCTTCAATAAATTGATTATGGCACACGCTGTGTGATATGTTATACCTTCTTATTGAAACCACAGCTCTTTCATATTAATGCCATTCAATGGGGGAACGAAGAAGTCAGTAGTCATGGATCTATAGCGCTCACATTTTGGAAGAAATATGGACCGATGATTCCGCCCATAAAGCACACCATACAGTGACTTTTTTCAATAGTGGTTTGTAGATTTTCTTCACTTGAAATGTGACAACTTTGCTTGTCGACGTAAATATTCAACCAAAAATGAGCCTCATCGCTGAAAAAAAATTAGCGTTGAAAATGTAGATCAAGAGCAATCTCGTTTTCGGCCCATTCGCCGAACGTACGTCGCACACGATGGTCAAGCGGCTTCAATTCTTGCACCAGCTGGTTCTTGTAAGTTCGTAAACTAAGATCTT
This sequence comes from Eubasilissa splendida, assembly GCA_031772225.1. Taxonomy (NCBI): domain Eukaryota; kingdom Metazoa; phylum Arthropoda; class Insecta; order Trichoptera; family Phryganeidae; genus Eubasilissa; species Eubasilissa splendida. The sequence goes on from CM062862.1 coordinate 5,976,001, forward strand.
TCCGCAAAATCTGCCATAAAGTGGATGGACACAGCTCTAATTGCTGTGCACGATGGCGAACCGACTCATTCGGGTCCTCCCCAATACTACGCTCCAATGCTGCAACAGCTTCTTCGATGCGCACTCTACGACATTTTCACAGACGCATCAATTAGAGTATGCATGGTGCAAAAATGATCCATAATTATTCAAATTACTTGCTCGGATGTACGATTATGTCGGCTGTAAAATGGACGTAGCGCACGGTAAGTTTCGCGAACTGAACCACGATTATCGAAATAATTTTTCACAATTTGCAAGCGTCGCTCTGGCATCGGTCTATTCATAGTGATATGGCAAACCAAACTGAGCACAAATCAGCTGTCAAATTGGCCGTCACTGGAAAAAGTGTTGCCAATTCGAAAAACAAACCTCTAAAAGAACACGCTTTATATACAGACCATTTACCCGAAATTCCCCTACGAGTATGTCAATAATAATACTCTCGAGATGGAGGACTAAATTAACTAGATTTTGAGCGGACATTCGTTCGGTTGTTTGTCGTAACAGTTTACTTAGCAAGTTACATCGAGATATTTAATTTACTTCGTTATTGCCAACGGACACAACACCGAGACCAAAATGTTATAATCTTTTATTATTTAATCAAAATATTGTTACTGTTTTTATAGAAATATAAATGAAAATTACTCTACGGTGTTCTTTGCACCCAAAAAATACCGATCAAAACTAAAACTTGAATATACGAACAAATTATCTACACTTGCGCCATAATACATCATCTAGGCTGGCATGCTGCCTTCTGCGCGTGCGTGCTTAGATTTGGTACGACTGCGGTCACGTGTGCAAAATTTGATCCCGATCACGTCATTTGCCTTCCGGCTAGTACGGTGTAAACATGTCTGCTCCGCTAGAAGTTTACACCAAAAGAGAACAACGAGCAGTGATCCGATATCTCTGATCGGAGAGTGTGAAAGGGGCTTTTGTTTTATCATTAGAGATAACATGCAAAATCGTGCGTAAAATCGATTTAATGACAACTGCACACAATATGGGTTTCCACAAGACAAATACACACTTGTTAAAAATGACAAGTGCACAAGTAGACAACTGCACACTGCTTATTACATTGTTTTAAAAGTATCTATGTAAACTTTGTATTCTATTACTTTGTGTGCACTTATATTGTGTGCAGTTGTCTGGTCACCGTAGAGTCAACGTTATGCCTGATATCGTGAATTACTACGCTTTTGTTAGTATACAAGGCACGAAATGACATGTATGTAATACAATGGAGAGCGTGTTATTTTTTACAAAATTGAGAAATGTCCAGAGAGCCAGACATTAAACATAATATATTCATTTGTGACATATATGGTATAATACATATAAGCGAGTTTTTTAATATGTATTAATTATATTATTTTGAGCTCGAGGAGATTGTTTACGGATGGTCGACCTGACAAACAACTAAGGCCACGTGCACTAATGAGCCCATTAAATTTCCGGGAGGTATTCACCAACAAGTCATCAACTTTGATGACAAAAGTTGAGAAGGCTTAAAGGGTAAATGCATTAAGGTAATTTCCTTCGATGAATTCATAATTAAGTATTCAACTTAACATGCAAAAAACATTGTACCAAACAAATAGCGGTAAACTGAATACAGCTTATTTAAAAACAACATATATAATAAAAGTCTATCTCTGTTGTTTATGTATAGCTGGTTCCCAGATATGATATATGAACTGTACCAACCTTTTATTTCTGCTGTCTTTCTGTTCCGATGTTGTTGTTCTTCCAGCTGGGTTGTCTTCTTTAGATTTCGACCGACCGAAGCGCGCACTGGTGACTTATTCGGACCGCTGGACTAGTCGAAACACGGGATGAAATAAGAATGACGCCTATCGGTTACCGTCTTCTTAGCTTTCCGAAAAAAGGGCGGCAATATTCACACACAAACATGTACATTATTATAAACCAGGAAACCTAGTGGTGCCAAACAAAGTAACAAAGCGCGTAAATATCTGTCATGTTACGCTGTAGCTAATTCCAAAAAATAGTATTTTTTCAAAAAAATTTACTAAATGAGTGTTTGAAAAGGGAATATTTTTAAACATATTATACTTGAGAAATCGTTTTATTAATATTGGAGGTCTAATAAGTATTTTAATAAGCCCTCTTTTTTAAGTCTGCCATCAGAGAAGTGTATGTTGCCTTTTCCACTCTTGTCAGTCCAACGGGTGGGAGATATTCCTCTTCCTCTTCGTTCTTAGATGTGATCCACCACAACAAGCTTGTTCTTCCCCTTCTCGCAAGATGCCCAATGCCATAATACATATGTAAAAATATATTTGGAATGTGCTTGTCTCACCAAAGGATTCTATGTTGAGACGGGCATAGTTTACAAGGGAATTAGTATTACAAATAAATTAGTATTACAAGTAGCATATCAAAATAAAATTTATTATATTACCTGTGCATAAACCTTATATACAGGGTGGTAGAGAACATCTCGTAAAATGTGATATAGTTACATCAGTCATTGTGTCTAGAATGGGTAAGACTAGTGTTGTGTTCGTTGCACCAGGCGCCCAAGTAAACGGTGAATATTATTGTGAACATGTTCTCAAATAAGGTTTTATGCCTGTCATTCAAGCGACATGCGGTCGCCATAACTGGAAATTACAGCAGAATAAAACTACATCTCACACAGCCAGAAATACAATCAACTCTCTTCGTCGTGAGAATGTTAATTTCATCCAGCCAGGCATGTAGCTATCATCGAACAGTCCAGATTTAAACTCGGTAAATTACAAGAAAATGTCTACCTTCGGCGAAAATTGACCACAGTTGATCAGCTCAAGTTGGCAATAATTAAGAAATAGAATCTGGGGCAGCGCTTTATTAGCAGAAGCATAAACGAGTGGCGTAGGCGCTTAGAAAAAGTCGCTGAGAAACAAGAAGGCCACATTGAACATAATTTCTGATTAACTAAATATTGTGCAAAAAAAAAATACATTAAGAATTATAATTAATTATATTATGTTTTGAAATAACTCATGTGTTACGAGATGTTCTCACTTTTTGAACCACCCTGTACATATATATAATAAGGTGAAGAAATTTGTGACAACAATTATTAAAGGTTTGAATCAATATGTTAGGGTGAGTGCACCAATACTTGCTCTACCCATATTACGAATTCAAGTTTTATATCATTGAGACAATTCAATTAGGTTAGATCTTTCAGCACCCTACAAGCCTGCCCGCAGCAGCTACCGCGCGATAGCAAACGTACCCTGCAGAAACGCAGTACTCTGTTGTCTCCAGATTTAAAAAAAATCGCTTATACACTTTGATGAAACCGTAAAGTGTTTTGATAGGAAAATAATAAAAAAAAAGGAGAAAGATCTATATGCGTTACACGTTTATCTATCACCAGAACTTTTAAATTTAAATATTGAACCAAAACTGACTGAGAAAATCATTATATGTCCACGGGATATCTCTTTAATTCAAATAATAAGCAATGCCTTTGTGGAATACAAATCACCAACGCTAGTTCAGCATAATAATTTATATCCAATTTTTTGTAATTCCTTTGGCTATATGTTGTATGTGCTCTGGAGACTTGTAGGTTACGTGTATTTGGTCATGTGGTAATTATATTTATGTTTCTGTTTATGTTTATATATGTAAATAAGAGTAGTATTAGCATATATTTGTCTTAAATCAAAGACATCGAATTTATTAAAAATTTCGTGAGTGCTCGATTGGACGGGGGTTTTGAGGATAACTTTTAAAATAGTTTTCTAAGCAGCCCCAGGCAATTATACCATGCTCTATGATTAATTGACAAATTACATAGTACGTCATTTTTATTAGTTTTATATTAAGGATATTTCTAAAATAGTATGTTTTTTTTAAATTTAATTTATAATGAGTTATGTATGCTAAAGGATTCGTCCTTTACGTTCAGTTCTACATAATGGAGACATTCGCGCGTTCGTGTTATGCCCAACATGAGTCTTCAACACCACACTTCAGAGGCATCAATCCGTCTTCTATCCCTTGCCTTCGCGGTCTATGATTCCACATCATATAAAAATGTAAAATGCGCCAGAGACTGTACAAGCCTGAACTTCGTTGTTTTGAAAATACTGCTGTCTTTCCACATTTTGTCAAGTCTGAACATTTTCGGAATACCTAGATGACATTTAATTTCTGTCAGTAATAATTATGGATCCGAGATAAATTTTAATACCGATTTGAAAAATAGTTACACTTGGTGAAGTTTGTAAACTTTGGACGACTGGGTTCAGTTCGCCGTCAACTGTAACATTATTCAACCCTTCCCAAACCGTGCAGTAACACAGGTCTACCGTCATGATTAAACCTGTAATATTTCGGTGAATACGTGCAACATAAAATTCATATTTTAGATAATTCTAAAAAAAATATTAACGCTTAAGAATGACTAGTGACAAACCAATTACAAAAACAATTATTTTTTCCATTCAATCCGTTGTACAGCTAATACGTTGGTAAAAATACAATTTGTAATATAAAAGACAGTGATCACACACTATTTTCACAGTGAAAAGAACAACAAACATACTAATATAATTGTCTCTTTCTCACTAATTAAATGACGAGAGATAAGAAGGAAAGACACATTGTATACGACTTAATGAATGCTCTAAATTATGTTATTATTCATTTTTTCAAAATTGAGTGCTCAATATTTATAGTAAATTCGTGCCATTAAAGCCATTTAAGCTGATAAAAACATTTTTTCTAACTGTTATTTACGGTAACACGAGTTGACAGCATGGCTGCGTTCGGGTATTTTATGTCATGGTATGGTAAAGGTTAACTGAATTAATGAAAAAAAAAATTCTATATATTTGAGACACCTAACGTGTTTTTCATCCTGCATCACCCTGATGATGGATAATTTTGCAGAAAAACGAAAACGAGCTATTTTGTTGAGCATTGTCGGGCATAGTCGCTGTTAAAATATGGATGACGACACCATAAGTATCACTTCTTCAATAGATATAAATATAATGACAACCATTCTGAATTTGCCAATCATATTTTGGAAACAAATCATTATTTTGTCATTGACAAGGGTTTAAAAATTGTACTTATAAATACTCAAGGTTAACAGTTAGATTTGTTTTCACAGCAGTTCTTAATTAGTTACCCACCACTTTAATATTTTGATTTATTGAATTACTAGCCTCCCGGAAGAAGATACTATAAGTATCTAAACATGTCGATTTATCAATACATAAATGTTTTAAACAAAGTGTTTATCGTATAATTTTTAAGTATTACATTATAACTAGATTTTCTAGTGCTAATTCAGCTTATATTTATTTACAAAATATATTAACCTACTGCAGGTGTAAGGCAATTTGTGCGAGGCTTCTTTTCAAAACTAACAACGATAAACACGGCACTTAGTAACATGTAATAATTTTTTTCATCGTAAATTTCCCTTATTTTCAGAAAAACGGTCGTTATTCCACAATTTGAAAAGAGTATTTTTTTCATTACACAGCCTCTTTTCTCATTTTCAAGAGCATTTTATAATGAACGCTAAGAATATTTAAAAATTGTTTAAATTGTTAATATCGTGAGGTTACTTACTCATTCTGTACTTCATAATGTTATATTAAAAGATCTCATATTTAATAAATTAGTATATTTTGAATAAAAAAATAATTTAAAATTGTAATTGAATTTATTTTCTGTTTATTAATAATATACCTTAAAAGATCTCATTTTTCCAAAATGTCATTAATTTATTTTCTTGCCTTTCGACTAACTTACTATGCTCTACATTCATGAAGCTTTCATGATCATGTAGTTCTATGCTTCACATTCATATGTTATAGCTCCATATGTTCCGAATTCGTAAAACACACTTTTAGCGCGTCTTTCGATTCCTAACCTAACCTAACCACTGTTATTGTGACCTTGATGCCAACAGACGCTACCGATTGACCGATATCTCTTCGATCTCGACATCGCGATAGCATTCGCGGTGTGGATCTTTCAGCTCCAATGCAAATTTTGATCACGTATTGTTTGTTGTTTGTGTGCCGTGGGTGAACTTGTGGCATCGCCGTTTTCAATTGGGATAGGAGTCAACCTCCTCAACCTTATCCTGTACCACGGTTCCTTATTTCCCTCCACTACCCTGCGGTGATTCCGATTTACGACCGTAATTGTCCTATTCCATTCCGCGGGATGCGCGATCCGGAGTTTGCGCAATTCTTTCATTTAGATCCTATCAATCCGGATTTACAGTTCGAATTCATCTTATATACGTTATTTTTATCCCCTTTATCCTAGGAGGGTTGAAGGCCCAAAATCTTTCCATCTCTCTTGTCTTGCGTTGTTTCAGTACTTAACAATCTATCTTATTATAGTATCTTACTATAGTATTTGTTGCGGTTTATCCCAACTTATTCTGGGACGAAATATATATCCAAGCCTCCACAATTGAGATATTTCTTCATGTAGAAGTAGGTAATCTTTGCCGAGGGTCTCCCTTATCACGGTCTCAGACGGTTCAATGATGTTCTTAATCTTCATATTTATATATAAATGAATATAAAGTATTATGTTATATTTAAAAATCATATTGAGACACATATACATATATATTTACCAAGATCCAAAGAGATAAACGATAAAATACACATTATTAAGATAAAACAAAATAAATCAAACATTATTTGATAATATCTACACGAATACAATTTGAATAATATCGTAAGAAAGATATCTCATCGACGAGAATCATAAATTATCACTAGTGGTACACTAGCACAACCCCCTTCCTGTAATCAACCCTTAAATTTTATACGGCGGTTGGGTTCGGTTGAAACTATAATTATTCCTGATGTAATTACACAGACAATTCCAATTTCAAATCTCATCCTAATTACTGAACACCAATCAAAAGCGTGAAAAACAATGGAAAATAATTTTGTTATCCCGCAATATTATACTGAAATACTGGTTTGTTTTTTTCGTAATAATAGTAATAAAAAAGTTAATTAGCGTTTTGGGATGTACTCTTAATAAATATTTGATTGTACATCAAGGGTCACTTTCTAGTTTAGGTAATTGAACGTAGGTTTCGCTAAGGGATCGATTCTCCCTTTCCTTATTGCGTGCTGCGTAAGTACTGAGTAGTCTGTGGAGGTTTATCGCCTCTACAACCCAGCAACTCAGCAATACCGCCGTTCGATCCTGAACCAGTGTACCTGGGTGCTAACGAGAATCTCGCATCAACCTTAATACACTTAGTACCGACCCGCAAACCGATGATAATTCATCGCGGTGCAGCCGCTCCGGGAGCCAGCCATAACTCTCACTTATCTCGCGGCCGGCTTCCTGAACAGATCTCCAACTAGCAGACGCTTCACGTCCTTACTGTTCATACTCACTTTTTCCTCCCTCGAGTAGCCGTGAGAGAAAAATATGGTATTTTCCGAGATTTGACCACTACACGGTACAGATAATAAGTTTTAGGTCAAACTCTTTGATCTGGGGCTCATTGGGCACCCATGATGTATAGGTGACCATGTGCGACAGACCTCGGAACATATCCTCTCGGTATGTAAAATTACGAGGGATGCAAGGGAAGTTATAATTCCGTTAATATGTGACCGATTAGGAACGACGACCTTATGAGGAATGAAAGGAACTTTGGATACTTTCGGGTATTTGTGGGTGTATGGTGTCATAGGTATATTTTTATGGCGTATGTTCTTACCTAAGCAATTGTTTATTTTTTGTTTCTAGTCCCTAGTTACATTTTGCTTAGAGAAGTTCTCTTGTAGATCTTCGCTTCCCCTGTTTCCATAGGCAGAAACCATTTAGACCCCATTCAGGCCGGATCGTTACTCCGTCAAATACAAGTTTTATCACGACAATATCAAAATCTAGAGTTGTGCGAAGATCTAGTGACGATTAAATCTGAATTATTAACTCTACTACTCTGTCGTGTAAAGATCTTTCCCTGCGCTCGAGTTTACATCACCTTAAATCTCGCGAGCCGTTGGAATCCGAAGCGTTCCCAGAATCTCAATTTTGTGCCGAACCTCATATACTCCGAACACCCAATCTGCAGTCATCCAACTACATCTGCCGCCGCGCATATCGTCCGATGGTCCCTGGGCTGAATTATACCACGCGCCAGATCAACAGATGCGTCCGATAGCATCCAATTGTTTCTATCGTATTCTACCTTCACCGTGACTTGTACACTCCTGCTGTTTCTTCCTGACTCATATCCATTTCCTTTACGCTGACTCCAAACCACCACCACCTCCAACCAGACCTTGTGCAGGTTAGCTCCAACCATCTTGTGAATAATCGTGTGTGTTTAAATTGAGGTATTTATTCTGTTACCGTTTCTTTTGTGTTACTTTGGCCCACCTCAGCACGCCTGAGAAGTGTGAGATTCGCTCAGCGAAATTCAATGTCATCTTCGAGATGCAAGCCTTCTCTGGAAGAGCATATTTTTATCAATTGTGTATTGGATTAAGATTATTAAGTTTCATCCGTAAGAACCATATAACTGTTGTACTGTTATAATTGTTACTTGCATTACATTATCATCATCTCATCCACGCATAAAGTCTTGTTGTATACTGTTCTGTTGATTTTATAATAAACCTTTGTCTTAGCATAAATTCCTGTCTTGTTACACCCAATTACAGGAGGAGAATCTCATGCCGAAAGAGCTAGCCGTGCATGAATTCGAAGTAATATTTGTACACTTAACTTCTAAATATCTTATTTTACACCGCTAGGAAACAGCGTTTTTTACAGTGGTGTCCCACTGAGAGATTTTAAGGTGTACAAATTCTGCAATTATGATCATCTATCTTTCCCCCTAATAAGCCTTGATTAATTGTTTATTTTGAATTAGTTTTATATACGAGGCGTATTTTTTAATTAAGTACCGTTGCCTGATATTCCTGGTATAATGCTGCGGTTATAATGTTACGCATGCACCACATGCAACGTTAGAGACATTTACATAGCGTGACTCTCTTGTAGTGAATGGTTGAAATGTTCAAGACAATAGATCAGCCCGCCAAGTGATTTCCATATTTTTCTTCATCTGAAGCAGTTCCTTGGTGGCAAGCGTTTAGATGACGATGATGAACTCAAAGACGGAGTACAAACGTGGTTTTCATCCCAGACAGTATCGTACTATGACGAAGGTATTCAAAAATTGGTGCCCCGTTATGAAGTGCCTTAATGGTGGCAACTGTGTTAAAAAAATGTCTAAGGTATGTTTTTACTTGAAAAACGCGCCTCATATTTATTTTATATATTCTTTTTTCGTACATATAAGTCTATATTTAGCAATTAATTGTTGCATATCTTTATCTTTTTCTTCAATAAACCTGCGGCATATATACTCCTGAATCTTTCGCCTCCACATGCTCCGGTTCATGACAACTTACTTCCAATTCGCAATATGTAACAGCTCTTTTGTAATCTTCTTTACGCATCTTCTCAGAGAAATCGGGGTTTCCAAAAAAGGTTTGTTTTTGGGATCCGCGCTTCCTGCATCTTCTGGACATGGTCTGATACAGAGTTTAAGGTTTTGATAAATATTTTACAACTCGTGGTGGGAAATAGATCCCATGGTGGACTGTATCTCCGCTAGTTATTGTTTGTTTGACGCAACCCGATTCAAATGTATAAAAACAGAAAGAATCTGGTCTTACCTTGATCTCAATTTCATGATCTAGACGCCATTTTGCACCTTCCTCGACTCGCACTAAAGAGTTACGGTTTCACTGCTGTCATGTATATAATTTCGCCACAGTCAATGTACTCGTCTTTTAAATTCTTTGATCCTAAATTACTAAATCTTCGTAAAAGAAACATCTATTCCTTGTACAACATGCCACCATTACGATATAAATAATCAAGAATTTATAAAAAATAATACCTATTTTTAAATAACTTCAAAATTGACTCCGCGCAAATATTCGAGTGCACACGTGCTGTTCCAAAAAAAACAGAATGATTGCATCACGAGTTCCTGCTGTATGGAAACCACTGCCTAATCTTTTCTATGTCGAATGTATTCTGTAATTTTCGTCTTTCCTCCCCCCAAATTTGCTGATCGCCGTTGCTAGGATGGCTATATAAGCGACCGCCACTTAGTCTCCTGAGCAGAAAAAAAATCAACATCTATTCAACCTAGAGGCGCGTCCGTGAGATTATCGGTTCACGATCTTTTCCGGTCATTCTTGTAAAATGTATCAGTCTCGGTAAAACAATATATCTCAAAAATATTTTTTAACAGTTGAATATTCGTAACTATGTGAGATAATAATTTACTCGCCATCTCACAGTGAGAAGGTAGAGACCTCGACTTATCGCGTTTATAATATACAAAACGTTATAAGAATTTTGCCGTAATATATTATCAACAATTTCACATGCAATAGTGAACTACCCGGGTTGTACCAAGAAGTGACGTCTCTTTGTGAACACCGCCGTTAATACCTAGATTCTACATACATTTTATACTACTTTCTTCATCGCCTAACTGCTCCGGAAACCTCGCATCCACTAAGAAGTCATCCCCTACGCCTTCTATCAGCTTCATCCAGGAAGATCGCCTCTGCCCACCTGACGACTCCAGGTAGCGCGTGTCAGTAGATACGCCGTCACCATGTTCCACGTTTAAAACTAAGGTTCCGTGCGCCCTCCAGTGTTCCGCATTTACATAATCCTCCACCTATTCGAAATCTATACTCTGAACATTCCCGCTCTCGCCGAAAGTGATCCCTCCAATTTTCTCCGTTCCAAACCCAATCGACAATGTAAAGTTATCCTCGACCACCGTAGAAATTATAATAACCTCGAATTACTTCATCAAACTTTATTTGTCCTGTAATACATTTTATTTCTATCTTAAATCTTTGTTGTCTATAACTATTTGTCACTTTACATTTCCATAACATTTTATTATTAAAAAATATTTATAAGCCGGAGCACTGTTACATACCAACAAGTTATTTACCATCTCTAGTTAAACAAACATCTCGTTTCGTTATCTCTTGATAAGGCAAGCCATATTTTATTATAATAATTAGACTCGGTCGAGTATGATTTTAATATCCGTTCGGTGTCTCCCCAGTGTCCATGTTTAGGCATAATCTTGTATAAACCGGTCTTCAATTACAAGAAACTAGAAAAAATTATTACTCTGTTTGGATATATTACAATTTTGTCAAGTGTGATGTGACGGCCTCAAACCACCAAGTTGTACCAATTGTATTTTCTAAATTACGATATGTGATCTTCCTGTGTAAACTATTCACCTTATTTTTCATCACCACAACATTTCAACTCTATACTGTCTTTGTTCTGTTCATAATATTTTAACGAAATATATGTCATTCTGTACTAAATGTACATAAATCTTTAATTTCGATACCCTGACCACAAAAGCATATGTTGAGTCGGACCTCGAGTAAACTTGAAATGAAAGAGAACTGTTCTATCCGCTAAGCTGGCTACTATCAATTTCAACTTCGAAGTTAGGTCCTGGAGAACCTACTCAAGGTCTTTCTAGTGTTAATAACTGTACATGCATTTTAAAAACATCAAGGAAAAGTTTTCGTTACACTGCACTTCAGAGAGGGTCAGATGCTGTCGAATTCGGTTTTCCGGTCTGGAAAACGTTAAAGCACGGCGATAATCTATCTCGGCGGAACCAAGCACTCCTCTCTCACCAGGTGAAAGGTCAGCCAGACAGGGACCGGTATATATCATGACGAAAGTATTGGAACGAAATATATCCCAGATAACATTCGACTTGCGTCAATAACTCGTCGTTGTGTATTATTCTCCAAATATGTCGTTATGCTCCCATTGCACTAGTCGATAAATTCTTTACATAACTTTCATCTCAGAACTATCCAACATTTCTCTCGATTTAAGATTATCAACGTTTCATACTCTTAAGTCAACGTTCATTGTTGACTGGCAAAGAAAATTTATTATTGCATGCCTATGCTTAAATTAAACGCGAATCAAATAAATTTCAGTCATCAATCCCATTGATGTACTTTTAAATGTAAGCTTGAGAATAGTTCAATTTTTTGTTAGTACATCCAAAGCGGTACATCTAAGAATCATTAAAAAATGTATGCATGATTCATTCATAATATTAATCTGCCTTTTCGTCATCAGTCAGTCATTAAATTTCGATATAACATCTTCGAAACGTGCTTCACGCTTAGGGAAATTTGAAAGGAAATAGTTATGTTACGTTGGAGTGAAGGGAAAATTTCCATTGAAATGTACGTATTAGGTAGATATGTGACCTTTCTTGTTCTCAAAGTACATTTTTGTAATATAAAATCCATTGTCTATTTCAATTAGTCGGATATTTGAAAATAGGAATACACGTACCTGTATTTAGGTAATCTAAATGTATTTATTTGTCCATATACATGTATGTACATATAATTACAAATTATTAACAGTTATGTTCATGTTGTATTTTAATTTTTTGTAACCCCTAATCCGCCTTACTAAATAATTAAAGTAATATAATTAAAAATTAAATGTATCGATTAGAAAGATATACAGATAAATCAATTTATCATAAAAATATTATTGTCGCCACCCGGACTCGAACCAGGAATCCTTCCTATCTGGGAAAGTGCACTGACCTATTACACCATGTCAACATATGCCACAAAAATATTTTTTCGATAAATTGATTTATCTGTATATCTTTCTTATTGATTCATTGAATTTGTATTAAAATATCACAGAACTATGTTATGAAAAATGCAACTTCACAATAATAATGTGATCTCCTTAATAATATAATTACATTTTTTCATTCTTGCCCGTACTAGGATTGATTTTTAACGGTAGTAAAGAAAATATTTAATAACACCACTGCGATCTGCATACATATTTATATTATGTACTAAATGCTTACCTAGTATCAAATAATTTTCAGAACACAAGAATTAAACTTGCAACAGAAGGGGTAGGTTTTAATTAAAATCAACCAGAATATCATGTCTCCGCTAGAGCTACCCCTCGGTGTCTAATTAAATGGTAAGGTATACATCCATTGTGCTCATAACACTCAATAACAATCCAATTTATAGGAAATTTACTTTGCTAGTCTTTGTGTCTATTTGGAGGCGTCCAGGAGAGAGAATATATCTCATAACATCATCCCTTAACTCAACACTGCCTTTGAATTAACCGAGCCAAATTAAATTGAAAACAAAGGTTCACCAATATAAATTAAACAAGTGATAACAATATTTACTCTAATCTATCAGTATATTCTATCATTTGTGCGTGTGTGAGATATGTATCGTGTGAAATGAAATTAGAAGTATGGGATGTGAACGGTGAGCCGACCCCAAGTCGGATTACCATTCGTGTTCGTAGTATTTACCTTGGTTTGTTGTGAGAATGAGGTAGTCATTAATGACATTGGCGAAGCAACTCATTTCTTTCTCATACTTGCAATATAATCTAATACGGAGTGTACGGACGCTCAAGAGTTGGGAGCGAAGTGAAGCATGACGTGTGACTGACGTCCCCCAGTAGTAGTTGTTCACTGCTCCGGCAGGTGTATTCGAGACCATGTCCCGATCATCTCTACAGATATGATGTTATCTTCCATACCATGGTAATTTTAAATATAAATTCAAAAACATTTTTATATAACATACTTATAATTACACCGTTTCTCCGCGAGATTAGGCAGAGAGGATAGAGAGCCTTATTATATTCTAATTTATTATTATTAAAAATTTTAATTATCAAAAAACAAAGAAAATTTACATGATTTTTTTCGGCTTGTACCCGAAGAATTTAAAAAAATATATATTATTTTCGAAAAAGTGATGTGTTTATTATATGCACATTTGAAATATTAATACATTATATATTTAAAATAATGAAGTTCTAAACTGATATAGTACGATTTGGTGGCGTTATTTCTAGCAGGCGAATATATAACTAGTGTTCTATAAATAAGGGCATAAAGAAGTTTTTCCATTACAGGGTGGGGGTGGGTATTATGATGTGAAAAAGTAAAGCCAGCTCCGGTGCTCCCGGTTGATAAGCGGATTTGTCAGAGATTGTATTTTACTTCGACATGTTACTTTCAAAGCCGTATTTTTTCTGAAAAGTATTTATTTTATAAGCTGGCCCCGGCGGTACAGTGGTAAAAATAATTGATCGCGATATATTATTAAAGGTAAAAAGTATATATATATTTACAAAATACATAGTGAAAATCAGCTCTTGAGATGAGAATTGTTTCATACTGCTCGGCAAAATATTAACTACAATATATTTTTGTCGATTTCCAAAGTGTTACTTCAATGGTCTGAAAATAATTAAAATTTATGAATAAGTAAATACATAAAAAAAGGCCAAATTTATGCATATTTTCCAGGAATTCTTGTCGTGAGACAAACCTCCTCAGTTCTGCAATCTATCCGCATCCTCCATCTTCCCATCTCGTTTTAGAATGGTAAAGTTCCACCCAGCAGTTTCCTCTAAAACCATTTAAATAATAATTAAATAACTCTCGCTTCTCATCTCGTGGCTCGCCCATCTCATTCTCCTTGATCTCATAACTGCCACTATTAATGGAATACATGAAGATCTCAAGGTCTAAGTTAGTGCAAATATACGATCGGTTATTATTCGTAACAATTGTTTGCGCGTGTTTGATATTCTTCGATTGCTAGATCTGAGTTTATATGTTGGTGGTATGCTTGATTTCGCTCTGTATGGGCAGAGCGCCACTTAACTTGACAGAAGGTATCCAGCCATTGGAATCGATCTGGTATCAAAAACGCTCTAGGAAGGTAATTTACAGAGTACGCAATTCTAAATAATGTAAATTAAAACCACCCACCTGATTTATCTGGCCTGCAATCTGCTGATAGTCTTCCGTGGACTTCCGGCTGGTCAGTCTCCGACACTTGAACCTATAACAATACGCGATTTGATGCCGATTGATTCTGGCCATCGCAAGTTTGTCGCATTACCCACATAACTGGAATGTACATACTCGTGTATTTTAAAAATCAATATTACCAACTGAACCATGTTTATGCTTAAATAATCTATTTTAAGAATAATCTTCATGTCGGTTTAGCTCCTTCTATTTTATTCTGGTATATTAAAATTATTATTGGTAAGACTACATTTACTTTTGTCATATCATACATTTCTGTTTCAGCCTTTTCTGTTGTCTTCCTTCAATTATACATACTAGTTATCATTATTCTTCAAAAAAACGACGAAAACATGTTAGACAGAAAGGAAATGAATCGGTGATATTTTAGAAAAAATATATAAGACCTGCCGTAAAATAGGCATCGACGGAGAGAGCCACAGTGACAAGGAAATATCCCTTAACCCTTCCCAAACCATGCAGTAACACAGGTCTACATCATAATTAAACCTGTAATATTTCAATAAATATACGCATTATAAAATTCATATTTTAGATACACCTAAAGAAAATATTAGCGCATAGGAATGATTAGTAAAAATCCAATTATAAAAATGGAATCGTACAAAAATAATTATTTTATCCATTCAATCCGTTGTCAAATTAATACGTTGGTAAAAATACCATTTGTGATATGAAAGACTGAGATCACACACTATTTTCACTGTGAAAAGAACAACAAACACACAAATATAATTGTCTCTTTTTCACTAATTAAACGAAGAGAGATAAGAAGGAAGGACACATTGTATAGGACTTAATGAATCCTCTAAATTATTTTATTAATCATTTTTTCAAAATTTAATGCTCAATATTTAGAGTAAATTCGTGCCATTAAACCCATTTAAGCTAATTAAAACATGACGTTACATAAAACGTAACACGAGTTGAAAGCATGGCTGCGTTCGGGTATTTTATATCATGGTATGGTAAAGGTCAAGAAAAAGAAGTACAAAACGAAAAGTTTGATTAATTAAATATAATACAGAATGAATATTATGTTCCATGCCGATATTGTTTTAGAATAACTAAGAAATAAAACGCAATTTTTATATTTCATTTTTATGTTTTAATTAAATAGTTTATTACAATTACGTATAGGATAAAACATTGGCCAAGTAGCCGCCTCTGGCAGCGGCACAAATACGTGCCCCATATTTTTCATAATATTCTCGCACACTTTGCGTGTTATTTCAACAATTTCATTAAGTATATTGTCCTGTAGCATCGGAATTGTTGTTGGCCTATTGGCGTAGATCTTTCCTTTCAATCACTCTCGCGTAAAATAGTCGGGCGTCGTCAAATCAGGTGATCGATATCACCACCTTTTGCCATTATGCGGCCGGGAAAAAATTCTCTCAAAATTTCAAGCGTAGCTCGGGCTGTATGTGAGGTAGCACCGACCTGTTGAAATCACTCAATTCAGCTACCAATAAATTTTCCAACGTGTGACGATAGCGTTCACCATTAATGGTTACAGCATTGCCATTATTATTTAGATAAATGTTATGACTTCAACACGTTGTTGAGACGTTAGATAGTCCACAATAAATTGTAATCAACTATTCTCTACGTTTACCAAATACAAAATGACAAATATGGCGGCCAACAAAATCGGCCTGGAACATAATATTCACCCTGTAGTTAGGTATAACATATTACAATATATAATATATTAAGATCCCTGTTTACTGAAGAAGATGCAATAAAATTATATATTATATTTAGTTGAGATACATCTAAATACTATGTACACGTGTTAAAATTACGACTTGGAGATAAGCTAGTATACACGACGTTCGATCGAGATTTAACACGTGCACACAAATGTCAACTAACACTACCAAAGATCCCTACAACTATCTATTCTAACATAAATCATTAAACATTTACATCAAAGCGTTAAATTACAAACATTCGTTCAGTTTCAACTGCTACTGGGGAGATTCGAAATAATTTAACACGCAAGATACAATGACACTTGACGTTCGATGTACGTGACGAGCGTGAATCTCTGAGGCATGGTGTGTATACAGAGACTACGAAAGCTAAGTGTTGTCTCTAAATAATCTCATGGGAGCATTATCTGTATCACAAAAATTGTCGAAAATGTCTTAAAAAATTATACTATGATTGATACTAATTTAATGTATTAATTATAAATATATACATATAAAATCAATTTTGTCGAAAAATATTGTTTTTGCGCTACCGGAATACGAACCCTTAAAAAGATAAATTAGGTTTATCACTTAGGATACAAAGAATCAATAAAGTTGCTACTAGGATACCTACCCAAAGCTTTTATTACTAGCAAAACGCTTTGCTTATTAAAATATGGAAAGTTTATTGATCTTATCGAATTTGAAAAGGTGCATGCTTTCATTTTTAATTAAATGTAAAAAGTCAAATTATAATAAATATTATTATTGAGTTCTGCTAGTTTTCTTGAGTATTATTATATGTCACAGCTGATTCGGCGGTTATGGCCATTTTTAAGCATTGGATAAACTACTTACAATCGACTGATTTAACTGATTTTAGTTACCCCTTCCTCTATCCATGGGTAATTAGGTGGTTTCGGTGGAAACGATGTATATTAATAATACTTATTCTCAGATGGTTGCTTTCAACTGGAAAAAAATATGTCTCACTAAAAAAGAAACATATAAAGTTCAATACTAGTTTTTATGTATTAATTACAAATATATATATACATATAAAATCAATTTTGTCGAAAAATATTGTTTTTGCGCTACCGGGATTCGAACCCGAATCTCTATTTCCAATCCGGAGAAGTACACTACCAATTGTGTACACGCCAGTATTTTTCATGACAAATTTTCGAACCTATATGTTACACCATTTCAAATTAATTAATAAATTAATTAACATCACAAACCTATGTTCTGAATAATTACAACTTCACAATAAGAATGTGTTCTTCTTAATAATATAAAGTTCAATATTGACAAAACTAATAAATCTGCCATAAATTAATCTTTGAAAATTAAATACCTATATAATTTGTTTTAATAAAATATTGGCAGAGATTTACCTTTATGCAGTTTACGTTGTAGATTGTTTTTTTTGTGGAACAATTATATAATATATCATTGATGAATAAATGGTATATACTTAATGCAAATAAATGGGTATAGGTTGATAAATGAATGGTTTCCGTAATAACCTCAGTTTTAGGTTATTCTACGGAGGGTTGTTTCAAAGTAAATAAAACAAAATCGGACCCCACCCTCTGCGGCTCCACCACATATTCAATATACTCACACAGCGACACTTGGGTACATCCTTCCTCAAACACAGTACCTACCTATCTGATTAAACAAGGGAGTGTAATTTATCATTTGTGTCAAACATTGAATATTGATTTGAAAATTCCTCGATGCATTCACTCGTCGGATTGGCGCAGTTCTTCAACAGTGTACGAATTCTGAATACGTGGATTTACAGCATTATATTATATGTGCTTAATCACTGCCGTACTCAGACTAACGTGGTAGGAATTATATATAGGCTGCATGGACCATATGCTCTGGTAAACTGGTTCAACAGGCTTACGCAAAGAGAATAGCAAAACACAAGAAATTATGACAATACTCTTAACAGTTCCTTCCAATCGTGAATTTATTTACGAATAAGTAATTTAATTTAAGAGAATTAATCAATTAACAGAAATAATAAACTAGTCAAATCAGAAAATTACTAAATTGAAATAATTTTTTTTAGTTTGCTTACTTACTTAACATCAGGCCGCTTCCTCGCAGGGGTAGGCAGAGAGGATAGAGCGCCACACTTTTCTGTCCTGACACACAATTCTCGCCTCATCCACATTCATACATTTTCTCATACAATCTCGCCGATTGTTGAGGCTTCTAACAGAACCATCCTCCATTAACTGGTTTACCTGATCGTGCCAAATCTTCCGCGGACGTCCTCTATTTCTGGTGCCATCAACACTTGCGTCATATATCTTTCATACCATTCTCTCCTCAAATAATTAAACCAATTACATGTTTTTTGAGTTAACAATAGATCACGCACAGTGTCAATAAATCATGGTCACAACACAAGACGCCGAATAAACATCTGCACACCAATTCCGAGAGCAACAACGACATTCTTTTGTTTCACATATGTTCGCTCTGAAACTGTACAACACACTCAACACTAACTGGAAATCGTTCAGTTACAAAAAAATTATGCAAATTTGGACTCAATATACGGTTCAATTAGTCAGATGCATCACTGTTCAACATTCTAACTTAATCACAATACAGTAAACTAATAATTCACTTTGAAAATGCAACACATTCCCTATTTATTATTACTAACACAGCAACAGCAGAAAGAAACTGACTACTTTAACACAGACGGCAGTCTAGCAAAGTAACCAGGACTAACGCCTACTACATCCCACACAATAAACTACGAGTATTATACTTAATACCAATAAAATTGTAATAATATATTTTATATTCACCTATGTCACAACAAACACATATTTATGTTATTAAGGAAAACACATTCTCATTGTAAACTTGTAATTATTCAGAACATAGGTGTGTGATGTTTATAATACTAATTAAATGTTAATGCTCATTCCCTGAATTGGAGGAGATTCAGATTCGAATCCCGATAGCAACAACAATATTTTTCAATACAATTGATTTTATATGTATATCTTACTAATTAAAACATTTAATTTATTTCTATTAAAACACATGTATGTCAATAAAGTTAAATAAATACAGTATAAGTGAAAAAACAATAATTTGAATAAAACTTATTAAATTGATACAATAGTTTTAGTATTAAGAAATAAATTTTAAGCAGTATCGAAAAGAATAAAAAGAGAGACATTTTTCTTCTGTCGAAGGAATAAGATAAATCCACAGACCAGTAAATGAATAAACATGAAATAAAGTGTACATATAGGAGAGGGGTTTGGAACATTAATTGCGGAACGAGGGGCATTCTACACACATTATTTGTGAAAACATAAATCCGATAGTTTATAACACTTGTTTGCAACAGTGAAAGTATTTACTCTTCGAAAATTTAATTTTTGTGTAAATAAAACGTATTTTTAACGTTAATCTTCATTTCAATTGAATCATATATTTAAAAAAAATCTAAAAATCTAAATCTAAAAAATAAGCGAAATTTATTGAAAGTGAAAAAGTAGAAAAAATGTGAAACTGGTTTATCTGCTATATAGTTGTGTTTTTTTATTTCTACATATATACAAAATTGTAAAACATCAAATTCCTTTAATTCAATTAACATTTAGGTAGCCGAGACATAAAACGTATTCTTTCCCATCACAATGTCTTAGATTTCCAATTAAGGAGTTTGTTTATCTAGCAACAGATAAATAGTAACAATATAAACAAAACGAGATAAATCCCATAATAGGAGAGAGAACCTTAATTTGAATCTTGAAGGGTTTGATCAGGGTGAGGGGTTTCATCTACAAACTGCCATGGACCTCACTCCTCGGAGGCTTCGGGAGAAAACCGTCGGATATTCGAAGCGAATAATGTATGGTATTTTAATTATTCTGTAACGTGTACTTTTATATATTAGTGTTTTATACCATTTTTTAATTATAGTATTATAGAGATTGTGAGTGTTTACTATGATTGACTGGTGAAGATCTTAACCCATTGATCGCGTTCATAAATACACATGACATCTTTCATACGCGGCACTCTTTGGTGGCATTATAAATTACGCAACAAATGTATGATTTGTTTTTAATTTATCCTCAGGAACATAAATAAATACACAAATCAGAACCATAATTATAAAATAACGTTAACAAAATTATCCATGAGAGAACACAACAGTGCTCTATAACATCACTAGCGCCATTTGTGGTGATATTCATACGTACTAGAGTGTGGTAGTGATGTATGCGGGCGCTGATTTCTGAGACTCATGCACACTATTTACAAGTTTTAAAATTCTGACATTAAATTTAACTCTATAGTTTGAAACGCATTACACTCTACACGCATAAACTGAGTTTGAGAATTTGAATAACTAAGCGATACTGGATGATATGAGGACTTGTATAATGTTATGTTTGTTCATAAGATGGCTAATAATTCTTGACAAATATTGACAGATATCGGTAGGATAAAGATTCCAAATAATTTTGGTACAATTTTCACCGCTCCTCGGCGCATATGTACGCACTAGCGGCGGACAAAACACGGCGTCTCATATTTGAGTCACCCGCGCTATGGGCATGTAAGGCGCGACTCATATACGAGTCACCCGCGGGGAATGGGTTAATTGTGTGATCGTGTCTAACTGTCTTCCAGTCTTACACGTGTGTATTGCAGTATCGCGTGTGTATGTATATGCTGTGTCTAGAGCAAGGTATTAAAATAAAACCGGACTTTAAAAAGTTTACATTAATTGCGGAAAGATTTACATTGACCGGTACTACAAGTCAATAGCGGGTATGCAGTTAAAGACTGGAGTGGCTCGCTTGAGATTTCAATGAAAGAACGGTCTGCGGAGAAGTGATCGGTTAGCTCTTAGGACTCGTCCGTCACGATGTATTAGTCAGTTCGCTTCGGCTCTATATGGCTATTAGGTGGTTTCTAATACAGCCATATCTGCGGGGTGCATGCAGGACCACCATAGTGCACCATGTTACAGGTAGTATTAATAACTACCAGAAATATTTTTATTAATAGAAAAGGGGGTAGCAGTCCTGACTTTCTAAGGATTAATTTTGGGAGATAGTACTATGCTTTACATATCTTCCTTTCAATAAGTGAATTAATAATGTAATTACGGGTACTAGTTGCAAACTCAGCAATCTCCATATTTTTTATTTGATGAAAAGTACGAAAAATTGAGCTCGAAGTTAGTTGTGAGAAACAAAACAAGTTAGTTGTGAAAACTACTATTGGTCGAATAGTAATATAATGGCGGCGAGAAAAAACAAATTATTTTGCGACATAAACCGATTTTTCATGAATAATTTAAATTAAAGTTTGATTTTAAATAAATAAACACATGTGTAAAAATTATGTAAGAAGATGACTGCATTAAAAATTAGAAAAAAATAAATGTAGTTTTGAAGTATTTATAACATGTAAAATTTGTTAGTGAATTTGTGATTATTTTTAATATTTACCGTGGTAATTTTGTGGTTAAACATCTTATTGAGTGATTTGAATTATATTATTAATATTATATATTAATTAAAACAATTTACAGGTGGCGTCAACGTTCATAAATATTCTTAACCTCTATTTTATACTAAATGTTTCCCCCCGAGACGCCACGTTCAGTTAGCATCAGGAAAGCTGTCGGGTAAAATTGAAGCAAAGCAGAAAAGATAGAAAGCTATGAAGATGCAATACTGGACGCTGATCGGTAAAAGATAAGATTAATTATGATTTTAAATACATAATACTAAAACATGTGTAGCTTAAAAATCAGAGATATCGTGGGATTTGAAAGAACATAAGGCTTTACGGTCCTATCTGCTAGGCACTCAATATTATCTGCCCATCTTACTCTTGGTTTTCCCTTCGGTCTCGATCCTGTTATGTATGGAGGGCTTTGTGCGAGTTGCAGGACTCATCTGCTATTCCACCCACTGCAGCCTCTTCGCATCCGCAGGATATCTGGGGCGGTATACTATTCCCGAAGTTCCATAAAATATCCTCCAATCTTCTATTAGATTATCGCGCAACGAGGCGCAAATGTAATGTCTCCATGGATGTTCAACTTGTACATGGATAAATGTGTGAAAGAACTGAAATGTACACCATATGTAGAAGCAAAAAAAGCAACCTTATTATGAAGGTCAACAAGTCGAGAGTGTTGGTATTCAAGAAAATACTTGTAGGTTCTTAATGTTTGGAACAAGTAGATGAGTTTATGTATTTGAAAAGTATGTATGTGTAGAAACGGAAAGATATCGAAAGGAAGGTGACTGCAGGGAACAAAGAGAATGGCACTTTGAATGGAATTATATCTATCGGAAACTTGTCAACCTAGGTAAGACTAGCGGTACGAAATGGAATCCTGGTATTGACACTGATGTATGGAAGCTCGCAGAAGTGGAACAGAAGTAGACTAAATGCAGTGGAAATGCGATCACATAGGTGTATATGTGGCAGATTTATTGTATATATATAGAAATTATATAAAGCTTAGGTGATTTAGTCATATAGAACGGATAAATGAGGAGAGAATGGTAAGAAAGGTACATGACGCAAGTGTTGATGGCACCAGAAATAGAGGACGTCCCCGAAAGACTTGGCACAATCTAGTAAACCAGATACTAGAGGCTGATTCTGCTAGATGCTTCAATAATCGGCGAGCTTGTATGAGAAGAGGTATGAATGTGGATGAAGCGAGAATTGTGTGTCAGGACGCTCTATTCTCTCTGCCTACCCCCGCAGTAAAACAGCGAGGTGGTAAGTTAGTTAGTTACTTAGTTTTAGGGTGCAATTCTTGAGCACGACTTTATTTTCCAAGACTAACCTATTTTCTCACAAAAGTAAAAAAATGATTCGCCTTACATTCGAGCTTAGATCTGGACGACTGACAGTGTATACTGTAATAGTGTTCGAGTTTATCTTCTTCTATATAGTAGATTCTGATCCTGGGTCAATATCACTAACCTGGGCTAACTCCGATGTTTACGTCCTCAGCTCCCACAAATTCCTTGCATGCGCTGAATACACTTCCTGAAGCGCTTCCTTATAATGGTCATATTTCAATGTAGGTTTGACAGTGTCTGGTCAAGTCAAGTGGTGACTTTGCCAATACAGTTAGTTCCCGAGTTACGCAACACGCGACTTATGTAAATTCTCGGGTACGTATAAAGGATATCTAGAAAATTCTAATAAAACACTGAATAGAGCTAGCTTGGTATGCATAAATTGCATTGTACATTGTATAGTGACGTTGACTGCTTCAAACCTAAGTTATTCGGCTACTCTAACAAATCGCTACGAAGATCGTTATAGAGGATCAATTTAATATATTTTAATTCCATTAGTATTTATACGGGATTCGTGTTGAGAGTCTGCGCGTGGTTCGTTTAATATTTAGTTTAACACCACTACATAGTGTTTGTTATTTATTTACCATTAGAATGCAATCGAAATGTCAAACCAAATGCTCGGGTAATAAATCTAGAAAACAAAGGTCTACAATTACTATAAAAGTTAAAAATAATTCGTATGAAATCGTACCTGACTACAATAGTGTAGGACAAAATTCGCATTGCTGAATGTACGAAAGGTGCGATATTTAACTTACTTAAAGGTCTACGGAACGCATTACTTACGTAAGTCGGGAAGTGCCTATACTGCGTAAACCAGAGCTACCAATCGAAGGAATCAAACGCGCGTAAACAGATAGATTATTTTCTTATTATAATCTATAATAGAAGAAATATAGATTTTAAGCAAGACCCCAATGGTGGCGAATGCCTGGAGAATTGTGCAAAATATAATTTAGTCCTAAGTCCACAGATTGCCGGGTCAAATTACCAGCATCCCTTCGGAACATATCAGATTTAATTGAGATCCAGGAATCGAGCAACAAAAGTTAATGTATACGTGGCCAGGAGACGGTCGGAGGGTCTCTGGAGAGAGGAACATCTTATCCCGGGGGTTGAGATGACAAATAATTGTTAACATTAGTGGGTGAATTGGTGGATCCGGGAAATACTAGGGTGATCGTCTTATCGGATATCCAGCAGTTAGAATAAGCTTGTTCTTTAGGTGGTTTAATTGAACGCTAAGTGTTGATTGAGGGTAGCATTAAGGGTAGTTTTGGCAAGAAAATTCCCACGATAATTTAGCATGGTTAAATATTTTTCTTACAAATTAAATAAAAACTCATTTAATTCATTAAAACATTTATGAAATATTTTTTGCAAAATATAGTTAACCAACACCAAATATGATATTATATCCGTATTTTAGAGAATACCTTTTTATGTAAGTACTTAAAATAGTGTCTATCAAAAAAAATAAATTAAAATAATATAATAATCAATTTTTATATAAATCACAGATAAAACATAATGATAATAATGATTATTGGCGTAGGATTTTATACATAAATAACTTTTCGAATCAAATATCTAAACACCTACCACGAAACATTAGACCGGCATTTTATACAAATAATAGTATAGGAAATTTACTCATAAATTCTAAAGACAAAGATGATAAATTTAACAATTCTGGTGTCTATAAACTTAGTTGCAAGGATTGTGCTGCATTTTACATTGGTAAAACGGGTAGAAATTTTAATATAAGAGTAAGGGAGCATTTGAGATGTTTGAACAATAGTGGATTTTCAGAATTTGCTAATTATTTGATAGAAAATGGTCATGATTTTGATAAAAAATTGGGATTGTCAATTTTGCATATAAACGGTGTTGGTCACAAATTAAATAATTTGGAATCGTTGGAGATAAATAAAGCGTGTAAAACTAATCAAAAAATTATAAACAACCAACTAAATTTAACTACGAGTCCCATTCTAAAATATTTTCCTAAAAATTATTCGAGTAAATTTGTATTAAGTAATGATTTGAGTTAGGTACTAAAAAAAAAAAAAATTTTCTTTTTAAAAATAGATTTTTTAAAAATAGATTTTTTTAAAAATAGATTCTGTCAAAGAAACAATGTATGTTTTAGTCAGTTATGACATCCTGAAGAAGAAAATGGTATTTTTCGAAACCGGTAGATGTATTTAAACTCATTTTAGTGGTTAATCAAACAAAGATAAAAAATAAAAATATGAATCTTAACCACAAAGATAACATTGCTTATTTTAAAAGTATACATATTTTATGTACTTATATAATTTTAACGGGTGTTGATTTTGTGGTCTTCTGGTCATGATCAAAGACAGTGCAATGAAATTTATGGACGTAGTGTCATATGCAATAGCCAGTATTTGTATCCAATTTTACATAAAATGTGTAAAAGGATTATAAAAAATTGTAATGAATTAAATAAAAATCAATATTGGGGTTAAATCTGAAGGTAGATACAAAATAACTAAATGTACATCTAAAAAAATTATATCTCATGTAATCTATCTGCATCGCTAATAATATTTGTTAGATGCCTGTTATCTAGTATATAATATATATAATAGTTCTAATCTATGATGCACTATATCTGTAAAATAAAAATTCAGTTTATTATTATTATCATTGCAGCTTCTTCTATTACGTTTATCTGGAAACCGTTACATCCAAGATTTCTACGTTTTCAATAGGTTACGTAAGTAGTTCATTTCAAACATAGTTCCACGTAGCTCCATACATCACCCTGCCAGCCCCGGAGATCAGCCGTAGTCCGCAGCCTTGAGCCAGGTCTATTAAGCGGAATTTTCGCAGACTACCCCGGTTTATAGATACGATCTTTAAGGGTAGCAACGAACCCTTTGCTGGCAATATTTGAATGGTGGCTACTATTTCTGGTATCTCAGTTAGGTAGAGAAGGTTACGAGTACTTCGAACCCACCCTGTCTTAGATGACTTTTGTATTTAAGTAACACATTTTATTAAATAATTTTCTATTTAATACATAATATTCTCATCGAGACATATTTTAGATGTCCCATAGAGACGAAACTATTTTATTTTTTAATATGGGAAGTATGGAAGTCATGGGTGTTACGGGGCTTACGACCTGTCCTCGGAATATTAACGCACAGTGTAAAAATATTTTATATTATATATTAGTTGTGGAGATGGCGATACAAATTCACCACCGTTCCCAGCCGGTATTAATACCAGCGACATCTGCATTCAAGACCCATACTGCAGCAGAGAGCAGCCGGTCTCAGTCTGGCCCGATCGCCGACTCGCTCCTCTAACTCTTCATATTTCACGCTCTTCTATCTCCTGTATCCTTCCTTCTCTATCTCTGACCAAAAAAACTGCACATTTTATACACACCGACTAAATTACCTCCACACAAGAAATTTTAAACAGGTTATATTTTCAGAACATAGTTCTGTAGTATTTTAATACCAAATAAATAAAACAACTAGAAAGATATATTTTTAATATTAATTGCAAATTTTATATTGTAGGTTTTATTCATTTAAATATATTTTTTTTATAACTACTTATTATTTTTATTGGAATAGTTAATGTATTAATGCGAAAGTGGAGAATGTGTTTTCACGGATAATAAGAGGTCCAGGTTTGAATTCCAGTAGTAACTTAATATTTAATCAATTTTTTTTCTGTATATCTTACTAGTTGATTAATTTAAATTTTATAAAAGTTATTTTTAAAATTGTAATTATTAGCAAATTATGTTAGTTCATTTTTTTATTTGCAATCGTGGCATGAGCCTGAGCACCCGTTTAAAGGTAATAAAATGTTGCGTTATTCTCGTACTACTTTTGAAGGTCTGGACGTTAAAATAAGCTGCCATTGAAAAGCTGATTTCAGATGGTAGCTTTATCGACTATGATAAAGATTTCCTGGGTTAATCTCATAACCAATGAAGAAATTAAGAGGTACTAAGATGCATCAATAAGTCAAGAGAACTGCGGTAATACATGCTGATTTCTACGGCTTACTGCTGTAGCAGAGATAAGAAGTGACTACTGCTTTTTTCTACCGCATTAAGAAGATAAAAAGCATAACAAATCATCACAGGTGTATAGAAAAAAGTCAAAGTTAACACAGCAAGATTTGGAGTTATTTACAGACCTTGTTACTTCGATTAGCACATTACTATAAATCAGAAAACCCAGTGTTGCCAATCGAAGTAAACAGAGTTTACATACCACAATCAGAACTATGTAAGTAATTATTAAGACTGTCACTAGATAGAGATGGATGATACTCGGTTTTCCAAACAAATTATGTTTGCGCAACTATTGCACGACAAAAAAAGACAGGGTGGACTGTGGAAAAGATTCAAAGGCACCCTGAAAGCGAATCTAAGTGGATGTGGGATAGATCCTGAACACAGGACCGAAGAAAATACCATCAAAAAGTATGTCGTGCAGGGGAAACATGCAAATAGAAGAGGGTTGACGCAATTACCAAAAAAAGGAGAAAAGAAAAGGAGGAAGATCTGTCACATAAAACCACCCTGACCAGCGTATGCACGTACATGTGAAAGGGTGTGCGGTTCTAACCTAACTTAACCTGACCTTACCGTGATAGACGTCATCCTCGTAACGAAGGACCATCGAAGAAAAATACATTGAAAGTACGGGAAATTGCTACAATCCTCGCTAAGCCCGCGAGTGAGAATAGTGTAGCCAGATAACCTGCAGTCAGCGACCAGCCGAGTTACAGTATGGCAAGACTCGTTCCCTAACACGATGTCACGCCACACCGAGCTCCGGTGCGTTGGGCACAGATGGCGCCACCAGTCCGCCTAAGAATAAATAACAACTCTCAACCAAAGGAAAGCTACGTACTTTGCAATGAGAAATATGATGTCTAATGACTCATTATGCAGGGGAAGAGAAGAGAAGATGACTGAAATGGTGTAGGTAGAAAAATGATATCTGCTGAAGGCTGATTAACCTCAGAAAGATGCTCATTGACCAAAATTTCGATAATCTTATACGTCTTGCAAAAGATCAACCGACAAATTTCAACTTGTTTTCCAACCTTCAATAAACGACACAAGGTAAAGAAAAATGATTACTTATAAATAGTTAAATAATAAAAGATTTCTAAATGCTTTCAAATTGTTACATTTCAAAAATAATTTTAATTAAATGTTCGTGTTTGTATTTGTATTAAAAAAGCTTTCAACATGTTGATAACATAATTTACCTTTTAAGAATAAAATTGTTCCATGAATCCTGGAGATAAATCTGTTGACTTTGCAAGAGACAACATGTGGCCCATTTATCTACCCTCTAGATATAGAGGTCAAGGTGAAATACAATTAGTTGTCTCAATGTTATTTTAATGGTTTATTTTGTTATGTTTTTAAAACCAAGATAAAATTTAAATTATGCATCAATCTACCGCAGCCCTATTGTTGAGTCTCATCCAGGGGGTGTGAATTATTAACTTTTTTTTGCCTATCCGCAGAACTACCTCATTAGTAATTCTATCGGTTCAGCTAATTCTAAAAAATTTATCAGTATAACATCTCAATCGAATTTTTCTAACATATTTCTCGCTCTCTTGATACATAGGAACTCGAACGTTACAAATTTTATATTTAATCAACGAAAAGTGATTATTTACAAAGATGTGTTATTTTACTTTAAAAATTAGCAATATTAACTTTGTGGTTAAAATTCATATTTTTATTTATTATCTTTATTTAATTAAAAAAATTATATATATATTTTTTTTAATATATTTTTAAAAATAGATTCTGGTAAAAAACAATAATTTATGTTTTAGTTAGTTGTGACATCCTGAAGAAGAAAATGGTATTTTTCGAAACCGGTAGATGTATTTAAACTCAATTAAGTAGTTAACAAATTAAAATATATTTTTATTTTTTATCTTTGTTTTATTAACCACTAAAATGAATTTAAATACATCTACCGGTTTCGAAAAATACCATTTTCTTCTTCAGGATGTCACAACTAACTAAAACATAAATTATTATTTAATTTTTCGAAACCGGTAGATGTATTTAAACTCATTTTAGTGGTTAATAAAACAAAGATAAAAAATAAAAATATGAATCTTAACCACAAAGATAACATTTCTGATTTTAAGAGTAAAATTAAAATATGTTTTATTTTAATTATTAGTTACAAAATTAAATTTTCAGTCAACTAACTGATCAAGGTTTCGAATTTCAATGTATTAAATTGATTAATAAAAAAATTATGCCAATTTTAAAAATAGACTACATAAATTATCTTACATATACTTATGTACTAAGTAGGTTCCACAAAAATAATTGTTTTGAAATACCTTAACTAAGGATTAATTCACAAAAAAAAACAATCCTCCAGAACCTTTGGGTCAAAACAACTTGACAGCTGAAATTTATTAGATCCTAGCGACTTGAAACCGCGAGTACACTGTGTGTGTGTTCATGTTTAGAGCCAGCACAACGAAATCAATTAATTTTATTAAACACCCTGTAAAAATTGATATGCGCTTAAATAAGTTCGTGTATGTTTATAATATAATGGTATTTACATTTTTATGTACTACGAGTATATACGCTTTTCTATATACTTTTTTAAATAGTGGAACTATATATTTTTATAATAAACCACCCCACGTGTTGTCAGGCGGCTATAATCTGCCATGTTCAGATGAATCGATAAATAAAATAAAAGTTTATCTATATGAATAAAGCATATTCATTGTTAAATTTGTCAAAGAAAAATTAATCTTTTCATCTATGATGGAAAACCATTATGTCTAGGTAAATACCAATTCCAAGAAGTTTTGAAACTAAGCCTACTTATCAACTAATCTCTTTATAACATATTATATTTATATGGCAAGAGCAGTATTAAATATGTAGGAATGATCTTCTTCTTCTTCTTCATTTGACGTAGTTTATCAAATATTTGGCAACCAAGTTGCAGTATGCTTATTTATCATGCGCAAGTTATATTAGATCACCGGGATTTTAGATACTGAAACACTTTCATCTCTCATTGCGGAGAACAATTGATTGCTGTTATTAGTTCTCTTGGTTTATTCACGCGTCTTACCTAGCTCTTCATTGGTAACGTGGTCAACTCTGGAGATTCTTAACACACAGAGTGAATATTATGTTCCAGGTCGATTTTGTTTGACCGCCATTTTGTTTTAAAAAATATTAGCTAATTTACATTTTGTAGTTATAAAGAGTAGTTAATTACAATTTATTGTAAATCATCTAATGCCTCAACAATGCTATAAAGTGATTAAAACATTTTATCTAAATAATAATGACAATACTGTAACCATTAATGGTGATCGCTATCGTCACATGTTGGAAAACTTCTCGGTGACCGAATCGGGTCGACTATACCTGCAACACATGTGGTTTTAACAGGATGATGCCACCTCGTACACAGCCCGAGCTATACTTGAAATTTTGCGAGAAATTTTTCCCGGCCGCATAATGTCAAAAAGTGGCGATATCGACTGGCCTTCTCGATCACCTGATTTGACGGCTCCCGACTATTTTATGTAAATTTACTTGATAAAAAAGGTATACGTTAATAAACTGACAACAATACTAACGCTACAGGACAATATTCGAAATGAAATTGCTGAAATAACACGCGAAGTGTGCGAAAATGTTATGAATAATTTAATAATAGGTTAATTTAAAGGTTAAAAGAACGCGCATTTGTGCTACAGCTATATATAATTGTAATAAATCATATAATTGATAAATAAAAACCAAATTGAAAATTTGTTTTTTGTTTCTTAGTTATTCAAAAATAACATCGATCTGCATCATAATATTCACCCTGTACTTTTGTGTAGCTACATCTCATGTACCTCCAGTTTTTTAATGGTGGCTTATTTTAACATGGATGCCTCGACTGCACAGAGCAGCATGGGAATGACGTCGTATTTTACTGGATTCATTTTCTTTCCATCTAAATTCTTATTAAAATTATTGAAATTATAAATAAAATATTAATTTAATGTGAAAAAAGACAATAAATTCAATGGTCACTAGAATAAGATAATATCGTTATGTAAGTATCATTAAGAGGCTGTTTTATCAATAGACCGAAGTAGGTCGAGAATATTAGATTCAATATACAAACTAAACATTAAATACGCCCAGCGCTATTACGTATATCAAGGATATAAATTATTTTATTAGAACATATTTTTATTGTGAAGTTGTAATTATTCAGAACAGGCGGTCTGTGATGTTTTAAATAGGTACTAATTAATATTGGTTTTATATGTATATCTTTCTAATTAATATATTTAATTTATAATTTAAATTATTTTATTTTTAATGAACAACAATAGTTATTGAATTTGTATATACATATATATTGTTAAAAAGTTCAAAATAAATTAGATGGATCCCTTTGAAAGATGCAAAAAATCTATCTCTTGAAAAAATATACCATTACCGAAATATTCTATCGGTGGTAGAAATTCAAATAGTTAACGTCGCGGTATATGTTGATCAATATAAATTATTTTTATTTTTTAATAGCATACTTATATATAATTTCGCAGTAACATCTATAATATTTATTTATTTGCAAGGTTTTTAATATTCATTGCAAATAAAAAAGGAAAAGTAATTAAAACAAAGCAAATTTTATCAGTAAATGAACACATATTTAGTCAGCTTAATATATATGCTAATTAAAAGTAAATAGTCATGAAACAATGTTACTACTTGATTGATAACTGATCAGCAACAAAAAGGTTAGGTTAGGTTTAGCAGAAAAAAATATATTTTACAGCTTGCCAAAATGTTATTAAATCTGACGATTTGCCTATTTATTACTTATATTGCTGCAAATGTATTTAATTAGCTATACAAATAAGTGCCTAATATGACATTATTTTCTCATCAATCTTGCTCTACTTGCTGACCACAAGTGCCGGCTCAACTGACTATATCTGCCGGCTCAACACATTTTAGAGCTGACCAAAACCTCTATATTATGCTGAACGTTTAAATGACATCCATAAAAAGTGATATGGCTAAAAGACAGTACTTATTATCTGTAATTACCACACCGTGTGCCTGGTTTAAACCAAATTTCGTATTTTTACTCTTTATGATCCTGCGCAGAACATAATCTTTTTATTTATTTTTTTATTTTTGAGAAACAAACAGTATAACAATACCAATTGATAATAGCATAATATATAAAAGTAACACCCGTGAAGTTTCTTTGGAATTAAATAACAAGTACATAAGAAACTAAAAATCATCCTCCCTCTTCCTCCTGGCCACCCCACCCTACTCCCTTATGTAAATGTCACCTGGTGGGAAATAAATCCCGTGGTGGACTGTATGTCTGCTTGTTATTGTTTGTTTGACGCAACCCGATTTAGATCAAGAAAGAACAGAAGGAATCTGGTCTTACCTTGATCTCAATCTCATGAGCCACTTTGTACCTTCCTTGACTCGCACTAAAGGAAAAATATTTCACTACCGTCCACAGGGGGTTAGATGCTGTCGAATTCGGTTTGCCGGTCCAGATATGAGGGTGAACCGGCCGCTTACCAAGTACCGTTTATAAACAAAAGCTCCTATAAGGCCATTTTCATTTGCCGCCTGGTAGACATTTTTTTAATGCTAATAGGCAGCTGTATAGTGACAAAACGGAGCCGCACAGCCGCCATCACAAGTACCCTCATTGTCCCCGACTTGTTAATTTATTCAGCAAAATTAATTTGAGGAAACAACATAACTCATACAGAATACTGTTCAGATTGGCGCGTTATTGCAGCGCATCTACAATGTTTACCGAAGGCCGTATACATGGATTTGTTCCGCTTCTGAGACATCGAGTTGCTGGCGTAAAGCTGCGGCTGAAGCTCAGCACCAACTCTCTGGTGCAAGCGGAGCTCTCATGGAAAGCTGTTTCCCTGACCAGAGAATGGCAGCGTCTACAGAATAGCTACATACACAACAATGGCCGTGACTGAAGTAGTTATATAATGTAATATTTATATTTTGTGTGTATATATGTGTGAACTTTTTACTTTTTAATTATTTTTTTTTATTTATTAATATTTTCCTTGGTTTTCTTTTTCATAGCATTATATTTATTTCATAACCTTTAATGTATAACATAATATGTATTATCTTTATGGCGAATTGGGTTAAAAAAAAACCTGATCACGCTGGAATAAACACATTATTATTATTATTATTATTATTATTATTATTATTATAACAATATGTAGACAGAATCATTGAATACAAAAACATAGTACATAAGAAATACTAACATACAAAGAACATACAAGAATATCTCACAGAGTTACATATTTTCAGGCATAAACCATAGAAGAGTAGGGAGACAACATAGTCAATGAAGCTGTAGTCGGGGAGCCGAAGGAAAAAAGAAAAAACACGCCCCCAAATAGGGGAAAAAGACAAAACAAAATAACGTCTATGCGTCAACACCACTTGTTCCAAATTTTGCTCCTTTGCGCTCTAGGACTCTGAAGAAAACAAATTATCTCACCCTACCTCCCAAGATAACTCACACTCCCTCTGCCTAGACCATATTTTGCATACATTATTACTTTAAGTCCTGCATAAAAAAATTCACCCATCGCTTCTCTAACCCTCTCCCCGCGACTATGATTTGATTGAAATCTATTTAAAATTTAACTATATTTGAACCCATTAGTTTATAACAATTTTTTTGCGGACACATTATAAACACGTATACATATAGATTTTCGAATTTATTGTAAAGATTTATTTACTATTCCATATTCTACTTATGATGACATGTACCTATACAATATTTTAAAATTACAATTGGGGAAATATATTTAAAAGTTTTTTAAAAAAATAACGCTTCGTCGATATCTACACTGTAGTAAATAGATATAAATTTCTTTGCGACGTGCAAAATCGACCGATTTGTCATTTCTTTACTTAAATAGCGAGGTCCTGTTTAAATTCTAGAAACGTCGAAGCAAAAAATAAAATAAAACACGAATTATTCATATTTTTAATTTAATTTTCAGAAGGAACATTCCGCGCACGACTCTTCATAGTTATCTCCGGAGATCTGCGCCGTACAGATGTATATAGACGTACAGCGGGCGACAACAATTAATGCTGATTTTCATAGCAACTGTTACAGGGAGAGAAGGGGGATACAAGGTGGGGCGGCGAACTAAATACAGGGTTGCTTTAAATATATATATTTTTTTTTTAAATAATAATCTAAACTTTGCGCTACACATACGTTGAGTTATTTTGTTATTACCATATTTTTGAGATGTGCCGTCCCTCTAAAACGATGAAGGTAAATTTTGTGTGCAAGTGATCAACCGGTAAAATAATGAAAGTAGAAAAATGTATTTATTTGAACACAAATTAAAACACTAACATAAATGAACAAATTATAAAATATACATATACAATGAACAATAATAATTACGGACATTGTATCTCTAGCACTCACAATCACAATCTTAATTATGGTGGAACCCGCGTTGATCCTACAGGGTGAATATTATGTTCTAGGCCGACATTATTTTTGAATAACTAAAAAATTTAATACAATTGTGTAATATAATTTTTATTTATCAATTATTTGGTTTATTACAATTATTTATGAAATATGATATCGGACAAGTGGTTGCCTCTGGCAGCGGCACAAATGCGTGCTCTTTTAACCATTTTTCTCATAACAGTCTCGCGCGTTATTTCTGCAATTTCATTTCGAATATTATCCCGTAGCGTCGAAATTGTTGTCGGCTTATTGGCGTAGACCTTTATTTTCAAGACTTGCACATAAAATAGTTGGGGCCCGTTAAATCAGGTGATCGAGGAGGTCAGTCCGATATCATCGCTTTTTGACATTATGCGGCCGAGAAAAATTTCTCGCAAAACTTCAAGCGTAACTCGGGCTGTGTGTGAGATGACACCGTCCTGTTTAAACTACATTTTAAAAGCCCAACTATTGCGAACTAATAAATTTCAAACTAAAATAAACAGCGACGTTGGGAAGAAAATAGTGAGGCCATCTACCCTGCGACGCTGTATCCCATCTTTCTTGTCACCTTTAAAGGGAGTGTCCGGAGGTCTGAAAATAGTGCCTAAATAATTCACTTCCACTCCCGATTTCCATGACTCCATAATTTAGAAGTCTGCAGGAAGAACTTCAACTATGACATAACCCATATTTCCATAAACTTCCATTTGATATAATAAAAAATTTGCTTCGTCTCTATGACATCTATTATATGTTTGATATCAGTGTCTTCATATTTTTGCCTGGCAATTTGTTATTATGCACACTTTTCAGATTATAACTTTAAAGTTATTTTAGAAACATCCTTAATGTTCGCCCGGGCGGGGGCAGCGAAGATCGGAGCCTCCCCAGTGGGGCGACAGGAAGGAGCGATGGGGGTGTCGTATTCCCAGAGAAAACATATTTTTTCACAGTTATAAATATTACACGCGCCAAAATAACGAAGACGTTGTTTTTCCTACCTAATGAGCGATATTGTTGCTAACGACCGCTGTATTACTAAATAATATTATATTTCACGGCAACTTCAAAGTGAAGCGGGCAACTGGCGGAATCGGTTCAAAGACAAGGAATGAAATCTATTTTAAATGTTCAAAAAATTGTTCCGAGAAAATTATTCACGTAGCGTACGCCTTTTGAAAAAAAATCATGTTTGATGTATCAACCGATTGCTTCATTTCAAGGAAACAATCTGAAAGGCAGTGGGCATACTTAAAATAATTGAATCTCTATTTTATTTGTACAAATAAATCACATTCATTTCAATCATTATTGATAATTAATTATGTTTCTTGAAATTAAAATAATAAGCAGTCCTTTTACAATAGTCATGTTCAGAATTTAAAACAAAAGTATTATTATAAGATAATGTTTAACAGTTTTTATAGATACTATAAGGGTGATTAGCAGCGTATCTAAGCTAATGCATAAATGTGACGAATTGGGTTCCATGTAGAAAGGGGCTCACGCCGCGTTGTATTTCCGCGATCTTTTCATATTGGTTGTTATGAACGTGAATAGCAATATTATTAGTCAAGCCGAGAATTAATATACCTGCAAACTAACTAATATACGATACACCATGTACAACATTTCTTATGTGATGCATTTAACGGCTCAAAAAGAACACCCGCTAGCTCGCGAACCTGAAAACACGCGTTCTAATGTATAGTAACAGCATATCTATGTCACATGTAATAGCACATAGGCATGAAATCTGTTTATTTAAGATTTGTAACCAGTTCTCTAGAATAAATCCAACGTGAAACAACTAGAGTTTTTATTGTCAGCGTATAATGAGACCCCGGTGATCACCCTAAATTCGAAAGTGAAAGAATACATTCTTATCTATTTTTTTGTTTCCTTTATATATTTAATTTATTAAAACTTCATTTTTTCACTGTATTTGCGTGTTTAAATACAAATAAATGATTTCGTATAATTTTCATTCTTTTCACTTTGTCAGGTAATTCATGCTTTTCAATTTGTCTAAATAATATAATTAATTGGTAATATTAAGCAATTAGATAATATTTTAGAAGAGAAATATTACTTATTGTTCTGGTGGCATATCGATAATCACATGATATTTATAGGTTATAAGTTTACAAATTAAACAATGATATTTCATTTATTATTAGGAGAACACATTCTTATTGTGAAGTTATAATTGTGATATTTTAAATATGAATTAAACATAT
Organism: Eubasilissa splendida; assembly: GCA_031772225.1. Taxonomy (NCBI): domain Eukaryota; kingdom Metazoa; phylum Arthropoda; class Insecta; order Trichoptera; family Phryganeidae; genus Eubasilissa; species Eubasilissa splendida. The sequence continues at coordinate 6,013,480 of CM062862.1, forward strand.
TAATTAGAAAGATATACATATAAAATCAATTTTATCGAAAAATATTATTGTTACGCCACCGGGATTCGAACCTGGATCTCTTTCCAAACCGGGGAAGGTGCATTATCCAACTATGCTACAGCGGCAATACTTTAGCGACAAATTTTTGAACCTACGAGTATATGTTACCATTTTGATATTAATACATTGGCGCAATAACAATATTTTTCGATAAAATTGATTTTATACGTATATCTTTCTAATTAATATATTTAATTCATATTTGATACTTGATTTATTTTCGTATATTTCTTAGATTGTGTAGGTATTTTCTTGTTTAGACTTAAATTTAAATTTATTGATTTGGTCTCGTCTTTATAATGCTTAAAAAATATTATATCAATCGAACTATACAAAAGCTTTTTTGTTTTTAATATAAATAATATACTAGTATGTTATCCTACATACATACACTATAGCCTCACATCATGTATGCACTTGCATATTATTTATCTATCTACATTTAATTACTAAGAAGTAATTCATTTTATTTAATCCAAATATATCATTTTAAATATTTTATTTATTTTTATATTACATTTTTGTTTTGATTATTAATATAAAATTAGATTATAAATACTGTTAATATCTCGTCATTGTGGACAGATCACATCTAGAATATTAATATTCTTGCTAGGAAAGCAATCAGCTGCTTGGCCCTAAGGGTGACTATTAATAGCCGCTTCGATATAGAATCAATATTTTAATGCGGAAATTCCTTATTATATTGCTTTTAATAATAGTACATTATGCATTCTTATTATATTTCTTTAGATGAAATATAGATTTTACGGAAGACTAGCCGGACAGCGGCCACTATCGGCCCCTTCCCGGCTACAATACCCAACCCCAGGTCCCAGCAGCGAAAAACGTTTATTTTCTGCTAGTGCATTCTGTATTGCCCTCCTTAGAATTGTACAATCGGTGTTCTTACGTATCAACTTTGAAATTTATACATCCACTTCAAGACTTTCTTGATAAAAATGAGAGCTTACATAAATAATCATTGAACTAACTTAAACTTTGACATGATTTAACATGCTCAATATGCTTGCCCCTGCTCGCGCCTCACAGACCTGTTCGTTTAACCGAGTACTTTACAGCTACAATGACACTATCGCTATAGTCCAAGTTCAATACAAAATCATACAGTCGATAAAAGATGGCAAATCGCAATATTATTATAAATTTATTTTTTAAATATATGGTTCTATGAAAAAATTATAACAAGATCTCCCGGACATTAATTGAATATATTCTGTTTTGATTTCAACACCATTTTTAAGACACGGCATCATGAATAATAGGACCATAAGTTTTTTGACAAACACATAAATTCCATAAACTTTATATTTTACTTTGTAATGAACCAAAGCGAGAAAAAGTTTAAAACAAAGATTCCACCAAAATTAACATAAAAAGTTTGGGAAAAATCGGTAATTTAGACTTGAAGAAGGACCAAAGTTGACTACTGAAAACATCTTTTCACCGCGGGTTCGGCAAACAAAAACAGTTTTGTGACACGTATTGTACATTTACAGAAATCCTACTGTTTGCATTCAACTCCTTTAAATTATGAGTTTATAAGAGTTTTGAAAATCCTAAATAGAGGCATCTCAAGATCTCGAATGATTCTTGATCTAGAATAGAAATATCTGTCATTGTCATCTAGTCTACGTGTTCTAGATTTATGAGATCTTAAGGTACCCCTTTAGGTAGGTCTTTAAAATGGGTTCGAGTTATGGGGTGCATATTCAAATCTAAAAATCTAACCGTCACTAATATAGGTCAGACGAAAAACGCTTCTAATAATATCTCATAAAGTGTTCAACGCAGGTAATGATGTCAATGGATTGAGGATAGATATAAGAATTCTTAAAATTACATCAGCCGTGCCCACTTCTCCGCAAAGTAGGGTTACGTAAGCGGCACGAATTGGCACGCTCAGTCAACTTCGGAATACCGTGGCTTGTGAACCGTAAGTCCGACGGAAACAAAACAAAAATTAAACGATAGAATACAAGCCCCTTTGTGTGCATCATCAAAGTGTGTGATGTTTAAGTAAAAATATTGCGGCAAAAAGTCACTAATGTCGAAGTATTTGGCCAATAAGTATGCCAAAAGTGATATATACGGATAGATCTCATTAAGAAAAATCAAATTATACCCTAATCACTGCGGCAAGTGGGTCGAGATCTATATAAATTATGGATTAATTAGTGTCGCCGCAGATATGCCGTCCACAAATGAGCTGCGGACACGTGTTATAATAGATGACCGCATGGTGCTATCTGAAATGTTTGGCGATGGTGACATTATACCGATGGCATACGACGAACAAAGGAGCAATGAAACGTTTTTTAACTATTATTATTCGTAGTTTGACCAGCATTCACCAGTTACTACTAAAAAAGTAAACTTTTATATCACATTTACAAATCATTGTTTCAATTAGTACAACGAACAAGGAGAATGAAGTTTTTAATTATTATTCGTAGTTTGACCAGCATTCACCAGTTACTACTAAAAAAGTAAACTTTTATATCACATTTACAAATCATTGTTTCAATTTAACACCAATCACGTAATCACAATTATTGACGGGTGTACAGAGTTGCGCAAGTTGCAATTGTGAGAAGCATCGCTTTCCAGGGGATCCCCGAATTATCGAAAAAAGAAAAGTAAAACTAGGACTAACAGAGACAGCGAAAGTAAGCAGTTTATCTTATCAACATCAATAATGCCTCTATCGTTCCACTAGTCAGCTGTCGTCATAAACGATAGATTTGTCAAGAGAGACACCTCCCATCTATATTTCAGTATCCTCAGCACATGTTCAAAATTTACCATCTTACGTCTCTCGACGTCAAGTAGAAACGAATCGACAATCAATGTGTCTTACGGAGCACACTGTCACTCCATCAGCACATTAGATAACATCATATCTCTTCTAATTAATATAGCATTTAAACATTAAGGGTTTATGGAAGGAGACACGATGAAATAATCTTAGAGATTTCGTTGAGATACATTTTAATACCACGTATACGTGTTGAGATTTTGATCTAGAGATATAAACAGAGACCAGCGTGAGATTGGTAGAAAGAGACAAAAACATACACAGACACGTGCACACACGTCACTTAAAACGAGAATCAGATCTCTACAACATTAGTCATTAAATATTAACATTAGTATAATACATTAAATTATAAACATTTATTTATTTATTATTAGCAAAATTATTTTGTGGCAACATATTATATAAATAATAAAAAACACTTTATTTAAAACCATTATTTATTAATACATCAACATGTTTCGATACCTATAGAATCTTCTTTCGGAAATAATATATATTATATTAAAATTAATAATACAAGCATATACAAAAACAAAACTAAAAAATATAAGTGGTGGGTAACTAATTAGGAACTACTTACTGTGAAAACATTTTTTTTTACATAGTAAAACTTGCAGAAATTTTAATAATAGAATTAAGGAGCACTTGAGATATCTAAATAGCAACAACTATTCTGAATTCATTAATTATCTTTTAGAAACAAACCATTATTTTGATATTAACAAGGGTTTAGAAATTTTACACGCAAATACAGCTAGATAAACTTGAAATTTTAGAAATAAGAAAAAATGTTAATAACTAATTAAATATTATTAATAATCAAATCTTTTTTGCACATAGTCATCTTTTAAATTTGTTTTCACAGTAGTTCTTAATTAGTTACCCACCACCGGTACTTACTTTTATACTTTTGTTTTTATCAAACAAAGTGTTTTTAAATACTAATTTAATGTATTAATTATAAATATATACATATAAAATCAATTTAGTTGAAAAATATTGTTTTTGCGCTACCGGAATTCGAACCTGGATCACTATTTCCAATCCGGGGAAGTACACTACCAATTGTGTTATAACGCCAGTATTTTAATTAGTATTTAAAACATCACAGACCAATGTTCTTAATAATTACAACTTCACAATAAGAATGTGTTCTTTTTAATAAAGTTTTTTTCTTATTATTTATTTAAAACATCGATTCATTCAATATTTTATTTGTTTACTGCTCGCCTGACTAGATCAGAGCCCTTACCGAGATGCACAGTGTTTTCTCTGTGTCATTTGCAATAGGTTGGTTATAGTGGCTCAATTAATATGGATATTATAATATATAAACTATTGAATATGGTGAAAAAATAAATTAAAAATTAGGAAAATATAATAAATACAATAGTTGCAATAACTGGATCAGTGAGGCTGTATATACATGTCATTAAAAATGATATATAAAATAATAGAAATAAAAGTTGAGTAAATTCATAAATATATTAATTACAAAACCACATGGTATAAAAACTTATCAACAGTCACATCATAATATGGGTCAAGAGTAGCTCCAAATGCTCTCGACCCATCTCTATTATCTATCTGGCTATTGATTCTTTCCGAGCAGTCAGAGATACTTAATTTCATTCATTTTTGGTTGCATTATAGAGACAATGATTCAAAATTATTCAACTAACGAACGGCAATGACATTGAAGTTTTACGTACGACGCTTGAAGTAAGACGCAAGACGGCGAATCTCTAAGGCGTGGTGTTTACACGGGGACTACAAAAAATAAGAGTTATCTTTAAAAAATGGTTATATGGAACGGATGACTGAGGAGAGAATGGTAAGAAATATATATAATGCAAGTGTTGATGGCACCAGAAATAGAGGACGTCAGCGGAAAACTTGGCAAGACCAGGTAAACCATATAATGGAGGATGGTTCTGTTAGAAGCCTCAACAATCGGCGAGCTTGTATGAGAAGATGTATGAATGTGGATGAGGCGAGAATTGTGTGTCAGGACAGAGGGGTGTGGCGCTCTATCCTCTCTGCCTACCCACGAGGGGAAATGGCGTGATGGTAATTAAGTAAGTAAGTAAGTTCTAAACTTTAAAAAAAAAAAAAAAATCTAGTACCTAACCTAAATTATTACAATGATGAAAGATGTGGAAATTGATTTAATGATATTTAAAAACAAATAGAAAAAAATGTAGAATTTTTTTAGACTAGAATATTTAAGAATCAGCTTGTGGTTAAATCTAGTTTGGTTATTTATGACATTTTTGTTAATTTTATACGTTTTATTTATTTCTAATGATTCTAAATCATTCAATTCAAGACCAACATTGTTTAAATGTAAAGCAGACAATGCCAAATTTGTATCAATAGTATGATCATTTTCTAATAAATGGTTGGAAAATTCTGAAACTATTTGAACAACTTACTGTTTTAGCAAAATAGAACAATACAATCATACAGCTAGGTAAAGCTTATTAGTTCTAGTTAAATAAATTGTTTTTAAACATTAGAATGACGAGATTTATACGATTTCGGTTTGTTAATTTGACATCCCGAAGATGGTAGATGTGAAGATGTTTTCCGAAATAGGTTGATGTATTAATTAATTAATTTAAAAAAAGACAAAGTTAAATAATTATAAAATATAATAACCATGTTTTACATCTATTGTAATTGTTGCGAGGGTATTTTTTTGCCACCCTTGAAATATAAAGTTTAAATACCGGAATATAGAAAGGGCTGTACCATTTGAATCTTAAATTATCACCAACCGTCGTGTAAGTTTCACAAACTTATGCTGCAATTTGGAACTCCCACTTTACAGTAGTTCACTTTACACAATAAATAAAACAGAACACTTTAAGTGTGAACCGTATTTGCTGCTCGGGGGAAGGTGTACATAAATACACCCCTAACAACTGCCCTTTCGAAGGTTTTACTACACTTTGATAAGGTTTTCGGGATAATATTGTAGTAGTCCGATACAGCCCTTTGTTTATACTTTTATTGGGTACTTTCATAAAATATCTTTAAAACCTGTTCCGTTTACATTATAAATGAATAAACGGATATGCCGTCGGTTAAGGGTGAAAAGTGACTAACTGAAAATTTATAATTCTGAAATATATAAAAATTAAGTTATTAACACATTTTTATTATGAAGTTACGTTTTCAGAACATATTTTTGTGGTATTTTAATACAAATTAATCAACAAAAAGATATACAGAAAAAATCTATCTATCGGAATTCGAGCCTGGACCTCTTCTAATATAGGGCAGCGCGTTCACCATTTCACTACAGTACTCTATTATTCCATTTTTAAAACTAAATATTTTTTTTATACATAGATATTTTTTCTATATCTATCTACTTGATTAATTTAATTTATATTGAATTTTTTCTGCTTAATTTTATTTTGCTACTAGATTAAATACATCGTCTTTTTTCAAATATGTGAGCGTTGTGGCTTTTCGAACATTGTGAGTATCTGAAAACAGGTACAGAATAAAATATGCAGTCCCCATGGTAACGAATATAAGATATTTGCATGTAGTGTGCAAAATGCCAAAATTGCAATCCCGTAATTTGATGTCGATCTTAATAATTCCGAGATTTATATATTAATTTTCTCATTAATGCTACATTCATAAAAAACATTAGAATGATTTATCTTTGAACAAAAACGAACGTTAATAACAATCCAAGATTAACATATGAAAATTACAATGTGAATTCCGAATAATTAGCCAAATAGGTATCTAATGGGCAACTTGATGTCAATTCTTCGCACTTGTCGGAGGCATTGTCATCAATTGTGTCAGTTCTAGATGATGACCACGTTAGTCAGGGTTTTCAAAAAATTGTGTTTATTTTTTTGTTAGACGTGAATTTTGACCAGCGGATACTGTTCGCGTGATCCCGGATTCTCTAATTCCGAGAACGAGCCTCTATTTTATTACAATAAATTTCAGTATATTTTTGTCATATCTCTGACTTCCGGATCCGGCGGTGAAGTAAGCCATAATAAATTATTTGTTAATTGATTAAAATTCCAATATTGTATAATCATTAATTCAAATCTTTAATTAACATTATCCCCGATTCAAAACTGATTAAGATTGTTTCCACACAATCCATAGAGTTGCAGATATCCCCTGGCTAAATCCACCCCCACCCTCTTGGAAAATAACACAATAGGAACCATTTATGTCAGCCGGTAAACAATGTATTAATACTAAGCGACATCTGTCTCACGAAATATCTCAACTATTGTGGTTCTATTTCTGGATATTGCTGTCATCTTAAAATAATAGTTTCGGATCGGTGATTTATAAACCATCCACAAATTTTCATTAGCATTGAACATAAATTATTTCACTTTTAATGTCAATTTAATTCAATGTATTGTATTGTATGTACATGTTCAACTATCACGAAAATACATCAGACTTTAAATGGTTATATCCAAGAAAGCTTACGACGAAGGTGGAAGAAAGAGTTACGTAAGCGACACGAATAAATGTACCAGTTCAACATTGGTACGCCGTGGCTTACGAACCGAATTATCTTATAGCTAAAGTCTGTGAGGTGTAAGTGAAAAGCTGCAGCAAAAAATCATAATCATTTTTTTAAAGAATCAAATCGAAAAGAGTTAGAGATTCTGCATTCACCAAACACCTAAACTTGTAAATTTGGTCACACGTTTGAGACAGCTAAATATTGGTAATCGCATAAATTAAATATGTTACTCGCTCAGAATAAGCAGCTTTATTCTACTATGATGGAAAAATAAAAGCTTCAAAAACCACCGAAAAACATTTAATGTCTATAAAATATAGAAAAAGGAAAAAAAACCTTAACAATTTTTTACAAGTGTTCGAATATTTTTTATTCGTTCACCCTATATAAATATTATACTTTAATCTCGTTCATGTTGTATTGGTAAAATATCAAAATCTTTATATTGGTTCACCAACAAATTTATATATTTTGTGACACAATGTCCTATAAAATATTAATTTATATTTCGATAGTTACGATATATTTAATAGTTTTAACTAAAGATTACTATTCAACGAAAACTCTTAATCTAATTAATAATGTCTATTTTAATATGTATATTGTCACTTCGACCTGCAATCTTTTTCGTGGTGTGAGTACGAAGTAACCTGCGTTTAATATCAATTTTCCTTATTTTTCGAATCAAAAATAATGAAGAAACATAAGGAAATAATATTTTCTTAAACTACAATAATCAAATAAATATCATATATCTCACATAGACGAAGCTGTTTTTATTATATTTAATGGAAAATATATAGAAGTATGAGGTAATTACAGGACTTACGACCTGTCTTCGGCTGGATAAGTGATCACTTTATCAAATTTGGTCCATAGAGTGGTACTCGAAACGAGTCCACATGTTGACATATACACAACTGTGATAGCTGTTAAGATTGATGGGGTGAAAATGGTGAACGTTATATTTATATAAAGTACCACTTAAACTAGCCGAAGACAGGTCGTAAACCCTGTAATTACCCCATATTTCTATATATTTTCCATTAAATATAATAAAAATAGCTTCGTATATATGAGATATCTAATATTTGTTTAATAACAGTGCCTTTGTAGATTAAAATCCAGTAATTGTGTGTTCTTGAACATATTCAAATATTGCTAATATAATAATCATGTAACACGACCATCATACATATCTGATTTACCTGATAATGCCAAGACTTTCATGAACATCATACATAATCTACATCTGGTGCCGTTATCATTCGCGTCGTCTTTTTTAACATCATGTCCTTACTTATTCGTTCCATATGATAAAACACTTTAAACAATCTTTTGAAATCCTGCTATAATCAGGATTATCCCAAAAAATGTTCCTTCTCACTCATTTTAAATGGCTTTACCACATATGTATAGGCATAAAAGATTTTTATTTTGCTAGCTCCAAATATTACTTCCATTTTAATTCCACTATACACCGCTAATCTTACCTTGAATGAAAAAATTAATCATCATTTTTCTCATATAAATGAGTTTAAACCAATAATTTTAATACTGCCGTAAGATATTTTTGATGTGTACACATCTAAGATCACCCCTGCCAACACCCGCGAAAAATTAAATCATCTCAGAAAAATATGTAACGATAAAGTTATCAAAAAACATGTATTACATGTATAATTCGATATACTTCAAACTTAAATTTCTACACTTTTTAGACTCGACATTTTAAATATGTCCTTTCACATCTCGGTAGCTAGATAAATAACCTAATATAACTTCAGTACCTATACAGTATCTACAAAAAAAAAAAATTAAATAAATGAAATATCTAGTACGTTACTAACTACACGTCGTTTATCTATTGAGATGCAAGTTTCTCGATTGTTGAGGCTTCTAACAGGACCATCTCCCAGTATCTGGTTTACCTGGTCGTCGCGGACGTCGTCTATTTCTGGTGCCAACAAAATTTGCGTCATACGTCTTTCTTTCCTCATGTGAGGACTGAAAGAGCAATAATCTTAAAACCATTCCAAGAATGAAAACTACTTTTGGTCAAAAATTATTTATTTTTCAAGCTCCCAGAATATATAATCAAATTGAAAATAATATTAAAGCTTTGAAAAATAATGTTTAACATATTGCACATTAGTCTTTTGATTCTCTGATTTTATATATTTTCACTTTTATTTTGCCTTGTATATACGTTCATTTTGCTTTTAATTGTGTTTTACCTAGTATTTCAATGAGTTATATTGGCTTATGAAATATGACTAGTTGGCCAATTTGCCCTAAAATAGGCTTGCCTAGTTGGGCGATGCATTTTAAAAATCTGTTTTAAAAAATCTATATGTAACTAACGGTTTTTTAACTGTACAATATATATTATATGTATCTAAGAAATAAATATTATAATTCATGCAACATGATCAAACCACCTAAGCTACCCTTTTTTAATCCTATTCACTATGCTCAGATCAGCGTAATGTAATATTCTTTCCTAATTTGTTCATATTCAACTCTTTCATAAATGGATTTACCATATACAAGATAAAGGGTGTTCGGTGGAAAATTTTCAAGTTTATTATTAAATTTAAAAAAAAAACTACAATGTTATTCTCATATTTTATTTATTGTAACGTCGTTTTTTACACGTCCACCGACTCGTTCAGGGTATAGCATGAAGTGTGTGGTTCTGATGCACAGAATTCACCATGTCGTCTGCTACTCACATTTGCTACCATTTTCAGAGAAAATAATAAGATTAGTTCAAGATTTTATACAACAAAATTTAATAATTTAATCAGATATGAAAACATTTGAATAGTAAAGTAAAATGTAATAAGAAACTCGTCATTTGAATGTGATTACATCGTGTCCTCTTCTGTTATAAAACAAATTCAGTTGTGTAATTATGAAGCAGAGGAGACCAAATCGTGTCCCCATCCTGCTTTGTTCCTAAGAAATCCTTCATGAGTCAAAAGTATTGTCATCACATGACCTCTCTTCTGTCATATAAGGAAAGGATGCGTCCATCCTACAAACACACAAACAAATCTAACAATATGGTGCAGGATAACACAGATGCCAAATTTGTTTGATTACTCCTTCCTTTATTCGATACGAAATCACATCTTAGTGATTTTTAGCATCGGGATAACTTCCTTGTGCTCGCTAGAACTGTCAAAAGAAAGAACGCTAGCGAGAATTTTTTTCTTACGCGGTGCAGTGTTGCCATTTGTTAAACGTCAACTCCCAATACATCTCGTGCGCGGTAGGTACCAAATATAACATCATATTATACAAAATGGAATTTAACGATGCTAATTTAACATTTTATAAACAATATCGTGAAAATGCCCTCCATTTCTCTCAAGACACTCTTGCAATCAGACTCTTAAATTTGCGAAAAACGCAAGAGCAAAGTGTTGGTTCAATGGCAGTAACTTCATGGCGGATATTTTCTTGTACGCTCTAAATTGTTTGAATATTGTCGCTGTAAACTCTAGACTTAAGGTATTCCCATAAAAAAGTCGCACGGTGTAAGGTTTGGTGACCGAGGTGCCCAGGGTATGTCTCCGTACTTGCTGATTAATTTATTGAGAAAAATTCCCATTGAAACTATATGTGGAGTGGCCCCGTCTTGCTGAAATTGTATTCTGTTGTTGAACCCATGAAACAGCTGCAGTTGCAATACACGTCAGCAGTGACTGTCTCTCGGGTAGAAATTACACAACACACTGTCGTTTTTGGACAATGCAACCGTTTTTGATGGTGTTCTCTTGGGTTGTCGGGGCACCAGTATCTCACGTTCTGTTTATTAACATAGCCATCGATATGAAAATATGCTTCATCAGTAAACAATATGTTTCCAAGTGTTCGTGCTGTTCCAAAACGTTCCAGCATCGTTCTCGCTAAGATTTCACGTTCTCGCTAAGAATAGTCATTATCGTTGAGAAACTGCACGATTTGCACTTTGTATGGGTGAAACCGTAATTTAATTTTTTTAAATAACGTGCACTATTGATTTTTTTATTCCAGTACAGGCTACAATCTTCCTCATCACATGGATTGCGCTTAACTTCACGTTGAACTTGAGCCACATATTCTGGCGTCGCTGCTGATGTTAATGCTCCCGGAGGAGTTTGGTTAACCATTGTCCATTCTTGTCTGAACTTTTGAACCCAACACCAGATAAGTTGCGTGCTCGGCCCATCTCTTACTCGTCAAATATTAAAGTGAGTACAAAAAGAACGACGTAAACGAACCAATGAATCACCGCACTTTAAATATTGCTCAACCGTAAACGCGCGGTGCGCTTCCGACCAGTGACTCATTGCGACTGGTAAACCCACAAATCATGCGCGTCGACAAATACCTCTCCTACTTACCTTACTTTTTCCGCTGTACATCCTATATAAACTCAAATAATCCCATTTTCACTGTATTTCGTTCCTTTCCATGTCTAAAATTTATATAATAAAACTTCATCCTTCCTTCTCGGTAAACAATGAGTTCTAATTATACGCACTCGGCTTTTTTTTGATCTTATTCTAAATTATGTTTTTAATACCACCTATGTAAAATATACAAATAAGTAAAAATCGAAGACATCCAAATGAAGCTAAAATAAAATATATAAAACCTTACAATATCCACGAGGCTACAATTTAAAGATTTTCCATCCAAATTTTCTCGTTAAAATCGATTCCCTGATGTAAATGTCTCATTAATGACAGTTGCGGTTCTACGGAAGATGTGGTTAGGGGTAGCGGCGGAGGCGGGCTGCGAGGGGGGCGGCTTCGTGCGGGGGATGATTTGTACGGAGGTGTTGTAGGGTGAGAAATAGGACTACTCCATTTTAGCAAGCGAGGGAAATGCACGAAAATAAATGTAAATTATTTTGCTTATTCTTGTATCTACCTAACCCTGTCAAATCATAATTCAAAATGTTAAGATTTAATAAAATGATAATTAAGTTTTAATCATAGTGAACTTCTTGTACAAATGTCCGTCTTCTTTCTTTCAAACAGGCAATCCACCCTTCAAGAGTGATTTATAAATGTCCATCAAACCACGGTTTATTTTAATTTATGTTCTTTAAAAATATGCTCAGATTTACACGGTCGTACAGAATCTTCTGTGTAGAGTTTTCTAGGCAATTGTGCCTTGTGTCTCCGATCTTTTGGGATCCGACACGTCAGACAGAGAGGTCGAAAGTATACGGCAGAATAACCAAGAAAATTCTAAACAGAAGATATGTAAGTTAGTGTTATAATGAGTATGAAAGTTTATTCGTTTATTTTCTTTAAGTGAGTTAAATTGCCAAGGCTTTTGCATTACATCACGCCTTGTGCAAGATAATTCACGCACACTTTTCGACTTTACAGAGACGTGATTAAAAGCACAACTAATGTAATAAAAATGTATTCCTACTGACACGTGCTGATGTTTCTCCATGTCAAATGTAACTGGCGAATAAGTTTATTAAAAATATAATTTAAACGAACACATGTGGTCGTCTATCGTCTCCACAACTAACAACACTGCCAACGGTTCCTGAACGCACCCAGCAAATACCTGGGTGTAGACCATAAGCTCGTATCAGCCACATTATCTTGTCGGTACCGTCCAGATATTTACAACGATAATATGTGCGGGCAACCGCCCTGCACGCCTGTCTTTTAGATTCACTTTTCTCTTAGCCGGCTTCCCAATCAGTTCTCCAGCAGCAGCAGCAGCATCAATCAACAATAAACGTCTATCAACTGTGACTAGTTTTTATTTTCCAACCTGTTCTAGCCAAACTCACGCACACATCCACATATGCTCTGCGATCATCCTCAAACGAACATGTGAGCGCTGGGTGAATGGGTCCCCAGCCTTCACACGTACAACCTTTTGATTAATACTTTCAAAAATTTCAATTTTTCCCCCAAACGCACGTATATTTAATTATTTTCTCGTATCAGGGTCACAGATAAAGTCCAATATGCTTAGTAATGGAAATAACCAACATTTAATTCTTTTCAATATTTTTTGATCTCCGATATTTTTATAGTCTACTTTTTTCAGCTTTTTCTCAGAGGTTCAGAAGTTATTCAAGAGCTCATATTAGCTCTGGATACATCTTCAGATTCCTCAGGTATTCTCAGAATTTTTTCTACCCGCAGGGATTGAATTATCTTGATTTTAAATAATACAAAGTGTTTTTTATTTGTTTATGTAATGGATTTTTGTTCGAAATACGATGTTCTGAAATAAAGTCTGAAACAAGAAAAATATGAAATTGAAAATCACTTTTATGTATATATTATGATAAATTAAAGAATATTCAAATTGAGAGTGTATGACATGTAAAGTTATGTATAACATACTGAATAAAATAAAGAACGTAATTTCATTTGATAGGTACAAAAATATAATAAAATCGTGAAAGATCCTGTAAATTAGAAAATAGTCTTATTAATGCCTTTGAGATGTGATGCTGGAGACACATATTGCGCATACCGTGAATGGCGAGATGCAGTAGTCTCCATTCTGCAGGATATGAACATCAATGACAGATTCTCAAACATTCTTCCATTTTTGGGCATCTTGTGACGTAAGACAAAGAAGAACGGAGATGAAGATGAAGACCTCCCACTCGTTGGACCGAGCAAGTGATAAAAGTAACAGACACTTTTCTATAGTGACATCTTTAAGATTTACAAGCGGAGGAGCATAATCAAGGGTATAAGTTCATGGAGAAGTTAATATACAATGCAAGTGAACAAAGCAAGAGTTAACGGTTCAGAACATAAAATAACCACAGTTATGATTAAAATAATATTCAAATATGTGTGCAATACAAAGTTTAGTATGTATAAAAAAATTGCAATTTTGCCTTGTCAATTTTTTTTTTTTTTAGCATTATAGAATACATTTTAAATTATGGTAATTACTTTACTAGATGTGGTCTGTTCTAAAACTGTACAGTTTTTATAAGTTGTATTTATATTATTAAGGTACAATCAAAAGTTTAAAAAAGAATTTTATCTATAATATAGTTGGAGACAAAATGTGTAGGTTGTTAGGTTAGCACAAACGACAAATTAGTTTCATTTTGTATTCTACCTACATCAAGCAACCACATTTTTGATTTAAAATCTTTAATCACTTCAGACCCTTTAAGATCTAGTGGCAATTTATTAAATATACGCGGTGTACAAAATAAGAAAGATCGTTGACCGGATTTGGTATCCATTTTTGGTACTAAAAAGATTTTGCTCCTAATCTCTTTTGATTCGGATCGTAGGTGTGAATTAAAGTTTTTAAATTAATTATGTTTTATTCTCCATGCCTTCCCTCTTTAAGGAAACTACACTACAGTGTATAAATAAATAAATATATTACAATTTCATTTAAAAATATATGATAAAATTATAACAACTCATGCAGTATATAGATTCAAATTTTATTTCTCTTTGCGGGTACAAATAAATATTTTATTAATGTTTAATAAAAACTCATTTTTCAGTGAGCGATTTATTTTGATACAATAATCAGACTGTACTCTAGAGCTGGGGGCGGAGGAAGGTGTTAGAGGCGGGGGAGGCCCCCGGGTCTTTCTGGGGGCGGTTTCGGGGATGTTTCCTTACCCCAGGGGTAGCCTGACAATACAACTGATTTGGCGATATTTAAAATAGAGACTCCAACCATTCCATTGTTTGCCGCGACCCATTTTTACTTCATATTCTAACGTTGTATGTTTCGATAAGAAATTTTTATTTATTGTATTTTCATTTACTAATGGAACTGAGAAAAATATTATTTCTCAGAATTTTTGTATTTATTTTGACATTTCAAATAAATACTTATTGGGAAAAGTTGAAAAGGATGTTTCTCTACGATTTCGGTATTGTGAAATCCTATCGATTGTTTTTCTAATATCCATTTGTTACCATAATGAAATGCTATATTATGTTTTTAAGCAGAACAAATACTTATTGTGAAGTTGCTATTTTTCAGAACATAGGTCTGTGATATTTTTAATAAAACTTAAATGTATCAATTAGAAAGATATACATATAAGATCAATTAATCGAAAAATATTTTTTTTGCTACCTGGTTTCGAACCTGAATCTCTTCCTATCCGGGAAAATGCACCGTGAAAATTAACCGATTATCGATTTTGTATGTATATCTTTTTTATTTGATATTATTACGTTTAATTTGTGTTAAAAATATTATGTTAAATATATTTTGAAACGTTCTCCTTAAAAATATATATGTTGTATTAATGTTTCCAAAATTTAATAAAAATGAATAAATGGCGTACCCTATCGGATTTTACTCAAAGGTGTTTGAGATTCCGTAAATATAATGATGTTGTTTTTCAAATAATGGAACGACCGATGTATCAATCTGAATGTGCTATATATAAGACCGAAATTTTGTCGACAACTTACTATGTTGATGTGGCATAATCGGTTAATATATTTTTCCGGATAGGAAGAGGTCCATGTTTGAATCCCGGCGGCAACGAAAATATATTTTTGATTAATTGATCTCATGTGTATATCTTTCTAATTAATACATTTAATTTGTATTTACTACTTTATACATGGTTAGTCCACGCGATTCAGAGGCACCCCAAGATGTATGGGTAGATCACCATGTATATGAAGGGGTTAATAATTTCACATATCTGTGCTCTTATCTGGACAAGGTAAATAGGAAAACTGACGAATTGAAGATCCAACTTCGAGCTGAAAATAGAAGCTTCTTGGGTCAGCAAACTGCTGATATACAGAACTATAGTGAGACCAGTGGTCACATATGGTTGTGAAACGCGGTGGCCAACCCAAATTGAGGGAAACAAATTAGCAGTCTTTGAGGGTAAAATATTAAGAAAAATTTACGAACCTACACTAGAAAATGGAACTTACGGAATAAAAATCGTCAACAATAGCGCTACGGCTACAGCGGTGGGTTGTCGTGATAGTTTTTAGAACTAAGCCATTAAAGTTTCTACTGGTAAACGGGTGGCGCTAATTGTAATAAATCCGTAAAAATACGTTCACGTTAATCCATATTATATATATGAATTATTTAATTTATATATGTTTCCCGGAATTTTTAGTAATGCACAGCTTTTTTTCTTGTATGCACTGCACGCCCCTGTATATATTTTTGTATTTCAACCACCAATAGTATACTTTATACTAAAATATATGCACCCGCGAAACAGAAATGATGATCCATATGCTCTCGGTCGATAACTTTTTATTAACAATACTATATAGAGTAATCTAAGTACATATTAACTATTTAAAGAGCAATTTATTGTGTTTCAAATTCTATATATTCTAAATAAAAATAAAAATCTGTAATTTTGAAGATGTAATTCTAACAAGTGATAGTACAAATTTGTAAACTCAAAATGATTCATTTTCTCTAACTGAATCACGTACACCAAGCGCAGCGAGGTGGGGAGAATGCTTTGCGACTTATTGTAGCATTGATTTGATTTTAGTGCAGTGTAATACATCTCAAATAAAAGAGTTATTTTTTAATGCCGCTGTCAACATGGCTCAAAATCGGAAGGGATAGAGACGTATTAATCACCATGTTTTAGAATGTTCAGCTTAGAATTGAACATATGAAGAAGAAAAAGATAATACATATCATATTTAAATTAATAATTTCAACATTCGCACAAATGGTGATTTTGATTGTCAAAACTTTCCAACAGCCAAATATCTCAGCAATATTGAAGTCGAGATGACTCATATGGGCGAGACATGTTGAAGATTGAACGGGAACTCAGCACCAAGGATGCCCAATAATGAGGCAGTCAATGTTTTAAAGAATTCAGCAAGACAGAGAATCGTCGTCGTGGTCAATTAAAGACCCTCAAAACCAATTGTAATAAATAATAAATAAATATGTTTAATTTTAAAGAAAACATGTACTGTGGCAGCCAAGATATATTTTCGATAATTAGATTTTATCTGTATAAACCTATATCTTTCTAATTGATATATTTAATTTATATTAAAATACCACAAAACTGTGTTCTGAAAAAACTACGACTTCACAATAATTATGTGCTATCTATGAAATATATATAAGTTCTATCCAAAATTTAAAAAAATTAAATTGATAAATCTCCTAGCGTATCTCAAAGGTATTTGCAATAAAAGATGATAGCTTTTAAGGATAAGCTTTTAAAAAATGGAATAATAGATGTATCAATTTGAAATAGCTGCAACATATAAGTTCGAAAATTTGTCGTCAATTTACTAGGCTTACATGATTTAATATCCAGCGTGTCTCCTTGGATATAAATAATTCCTGGTTCGAATCACGGTGGCAACCAAAATATTTTTTCGATAAATTGATTTTATCTGTACGTACATCTTTCTAATTGATATATAATGTTTAATCGTTGAATAATTAAGTTGCATAGAAGGCGTATTGAAACAATTTTTATCACGAAGATATTACAACTATGCTGTATTTGTTAATAATTATATTTCTACTACGGATTCAACAAAATGAACAGTTCAAATAATGCGTATCGTTTTGGAACCATTCGAAATAAAAATCATTGATGACATGTTGGAATTATCCTATTCAATGCGAATTTAATATGTCGCTATATCCAAATATGTTGCAGTAATCCTTTTCAAAGGTGAAAATTGCGTATTCAATGTTAGGTGCACTACTATCTATTCAAAAGTATGACATGTCTATTGACCTCTGGGCGTATTTGAATGTCGAAATTACATTCTGCCAGCAATGGCCGATTTTAATTGAATAATTTATAGGTTTCTATGACTCGATAGAATATTCATGACCAAATTGGAAAATAACCAGTTTATAAAACAAACGGTTGTCTCTTACTTTTATTTTATTTTCAAACGGAAAAGTAATACATAATAATTTGTATCTAATAAAAAAATATATATCCAGTAAAGTTTCTTCTAAGCCTGAAAAAAAACTGGAAAAAAGTCTTTGTAATATATAAAATAAAAACATAATTAAATATTAAAAATTCTATTGATATTTAACTAACAAATAATAGACAAAATTTAATTCAATACTGCAAAAGTGGGAAGGGAAGTATGGAAAGAGGTAAACGGTATTTAAGGGATGGGAATGGGATGAAATTTAAATAAAATTTTCAAAACTAAAAATTATGTACATATTTTGTGTATTAATGGCGATTGATTTAATATGTTTAGAAACAACTTTTTTCAGTCTAATTTATTCATTTATTTAAAATGTTATAGGTTTTTTAGATAAAAATATGAAATATTTTACATATTTAATCAGTAATCATTAAAATATATAATATATTTTAAAATATTGAAATGGAAAAAGTTACAATAATGTTCGTTAATTAATCCAGAGATCTTTCGGGATCTTGTTTGCTCTTGGATACCAGTGGATGACTGCATTAGTCCAACGTTGTGTACAATAAAATTTACAAATATCAAAAACGCGTAAATAGAATTACATAATTAATATTAATGTCACGAAAGGTGTCAAAAATACCTAAAACTAATACCTACACTGACCCAATAAAAAATAAATAATGGATAAAAAACAACATTTTTATTTATTGTAGAAATATAGTTTTTTTATTATTATTGGTTTTAATGTATCGAATACAAAAATTAAAATTTAATTATACGCGTAATTAATTTGCTTCGTTCTCATCATATTTATTATAAAGTTATACTAACTTATCATCACCCTTTAGGCAGAGACGATACAGCATCACACTCTTCTGTCCTGTCATCCACATTCACACATCTTCTTATGCAAGCTTTTTAATCATTGAAGGACTAACAGGACCATCTTTCAGTATCTGGTTTACCTGGTCGTGCCAAGCCTGGTGCCTTCAACACGTACATTATATACCTTTCTTACTATTCTCTCTTCATTAATATATTATATATGATCAAACCACCTAAGTGATCCTTTTTCATCAGCTTTACATTCTCTTCTAATCTCTCCATACTTAACTCTGTCAAAAATGGATTTGCCACACATAATATACGCCTAAGAGATCTCATTTCTACTGAATTCAGTCTGGTTTTGTTCCTCTTCTACTAGCTTCTACCAGGCTTTAGTTTTGTAGGTGTTTTGGTTGTTAAATATGATTGACTGTGATTTATCAGAAGGTTTTGTGGATGTGAGGCTGAAGTCCTCTTCTAGTCTCACGCGTGTTAGTGCATATCGCAGTGTATATGGTATGTGTGTGTGATTATGTGTGTTGCGTCTAGAGCAAGACGTTAAAAAGAAAGAGCACGTACCAAGGTTGGCATTTATTAATGGATGAATTACACAAGGCGGTTCGACTAGTTACAATTAAATTATCGTAAATAGTTGAATACTAGAGTGGCTCGCTCAAGATGTGGATGAAAGGACGGCCTGTGGAGAATTGTTAGCTAGGTCCGTTACGATGTATAGTGTCTGCTGATTGGTTGGTTGGGTTTCGGCCCTATATGGTTGTTAAGTGAGTCTGTGGGGCGCATGCAGGGTCAGTGACGGTACCACGACTCTATTAATCGATTCAAAGCGCGGTTCACCTTATTCTCTCAATCAAACATACTTTCCAAATACACAAACTCATCTACTTGTTCGAACATCTATTACCTATTATATAGATTACTAATTTAATAATTTGTGACATTCATTTAAAAAAGCACAGTGATTTTTATTTTATATGTTAATTTATTAAATCAAATTACATTTCACAATATTAGAGATATTTTGCAAAATTTAATTGTATTACATAAATTTTAGACACGTGAAACTTGGCAACTCTTGACATTGAAACGGACATGGGTGTCACCTACTGAAGAAGTGTTTGTTATAGATCCCAAGTGACAGTACTCAAAACTTCACTGCTTATAAAAGTTGGGGTGCTACTTACGAAAATATAAAACTTTGTGCTAAGGGTGGAGGGCGGAGGGCGGATGGGTTAATGTATTGTACATCACTTACACTGAAAATACAGGAGGATAATATACATCGTACATTAAAGTACTAACAAGCTATCTATATATTTAATAAGTTCTTTATAAATTACCATCACTGTTTAAAGAATACTGTAATACGCGGTATTATAGTATGCTTTGAAGAGTGAGGACAATTTATAAAGGACTTATTAAATAAAGGGTGTCCAGTTTAATATTAAATTTTAAAAAAAACTACAATTTTGTTCTCATATTTTATTTATACAAAATGCTAATTTAACGTTTTATAAACAAAATCGTATAAATGCGGTCCATTTCTCTCAAAACACTCTTGCAATCGGACTTTTAAATTTGCGAACGCGCGAGAGCAAAGCGTTGGTTCAATGGCAGCAACTTTACGGTGGATATTTTCTTGTAGGGCCTGAATTGTTCGAGGATTGTTGCTGTAAACTCTCGATTTAAGGTATCATAACAAAAAAAAATTTGACTAAGGTGCCCAGGGTATGTCTCCGTACTTGCTGATTAATTTATTGGGAAAAATTCCCCTCAGCTTATCCATTGAAACTCTAGCTGTGTGTGCAGTGATCCCGTCTTGCTGAAATTGTGTTTTGTTGTTGAACCCGGAAAACAGTTGCAGTTGCGGTACCAAAACCTCGTCGATCATTCGGCATTACACGTTATCAGTGATGTCTGTCGCTGGTTAAAAAAATAAGCGCCAATGCTCCCGCAGAAATTGCACACCACACTGTCGTTTTTGAACAATGCAAACGTTTTTGATGACGTTCCCTTAGATTGTCAAGGCACAAGTATCTCATTTTCTATTTATTAACAAAACCATTGATATGAAAATTTGTTTCGTCAGTAAACAATGTGTTTTCAAGCATTCGTACGGTTCCAAAATATTCCAGAATCGTTCTTGCTAAAGTTTCACTTAAAGAATAGTCTTTTTTTTCGTTGAGAAACTGCACGATTTGCAGTTTGTATGGGTGAAACTATAGTTTATTTTTCAAAATAACGTGCACTGTTGATTTTTTAATTCCAGTACAGCCTGCAATCTACCTCATCGATTTTCGCGGATTGTGCATAATTTCACGTTGAACTTGAGCCACATGTTATGGCGTCGCTTCTGACGTTGATGGTCCCGGAGAAGTTTGGTTAACCATTGTCCCCTTTTGTCTAAACTTTTAAACCCAACACCAGATAAGTTGCGTGCTCGGCCCATCACTTACTCGTCCAATATTAAAATGAGTATAAAAAGCGCGACGCGCACGAACCAATGAATCACCGCGCTTTAAATATTGTTCAACCGCGAATGCGTAGTGCGCTCCCTACCAGTGATTCATTGCGACTGGCAAATCCGAAAACCACGCGCGTCGAACAATATCTTTTCCATTTATTTCACTCTGATGGTTTACGAGCAATTACAATTTAATCTTGAAATTTTTCCTCTGGACACCCTATATATAGATAACTTGTTAGGAGTATAATGTGCTATATTATCCTCCTTATGTATACCTCCAGAGAAAATATATAACTGGTTAAATTATTGTTTCAATTTCATTAGATAAACAGTAATAAAATAAAATTAGAATAATTTTAATCAAAACAGTAACATTGAAATTTCATTGAACCATTTTTTAACTGACTCATTACGGTACATGATTATCACCATCGGCTGTCATCAACTTATGTTCTAGCAAGACCTTTCTTAATACAAACTAAATGTACCAATTAGAAATATATACAGGAAAATTCTATTTATCAAAAAAATATTATTGTTTTTGCCGGGATTCGAGCTTGGATCCTTTCCTATCCAGGGAAATGCATTAACCGATTACACTACACTAACATAATAAGTTATATATATTTTTATTTATTATCTTTGTTTTATTAACCACTAAATTATTATTATTATTTATTAGTGGTAAATAAAACAAAGGTAATAAATAAAAATATGAATCTTAACCACAAAGATAACATTGCTGATTTTAAAAGTAAAGTTATATATAAGCTGCAGATCTTTCAAATTGATACATGTATTATTTCTAATATAAAAGCTATCACCTTTTATTGCGAAAATCTCAAATACCATTCGCTGGGAGACACCAGAAATTAAATCAATTCCTTTTTACTGAATTTTGGATAAACTTTAATTCAACTAATATATTAAGGCAAATATATAATTATTAATCGGTTAACGCATTTCATCGAATAGGAAAGGATCCAGGTTCGAATTTCGGCAAAAAAAATATTTTTTCGATAAATTGAATTATCGTGTATATCTTTCTAATTGATACATTTAATTTATATTAAAATACCATTAACCTATGTTCTAAAAAAACAATGTGTTTTCCTTAAGACCATTCTTCACTACTGTGGGTCTTCAGATGGCTGAAGAGTCCAATCCTGGATCCACAAGATCTAGGGAATCCTGCTGCAGCATTTCGCTCTTAATGTCGGCTTTTTAAGGGTTCACTTTCAGGGAGTCTTTGAAGCGTTTCTTTTACCCCCATATGATAATTTGCCTCGAGAACACTCACTTTCTTTGGTAATCTGGTTACAGGCATTCTGACCACGTAGCCAGACTATCAACGTTATTGCTGAATGATAATGGCTTTGATGCTCGATAATTTGAACGTTACTTTCATTTTATTAAATGAAAAAACTATGACTATAAGCTCAAACTCGGTATTGCCCTAGGTTCAAATTAAGTTATATTACAATTTCTTACTTACTTACCATCACGCTGTTTCCCCGCGGGGGTAGGCACACAATTCTCGCCTCATCCACATTCATACATCTCTTTTCATACAAGCTCGACGATTATTAAGGCATCTAACAGGACCATAAAAATCTAATAAAAATTTCTAAAGTATCTGGTTTACCTGGTCGTGCCAAGTCTTCCGCAGACGTTCTCTACTTCTAGTGCCATCAACACTTGCGTCATATATCTTTGTACCATTATCTCCTCATTCATCTGTTCCATATGACCAAACCACCTAAGTGATTATTTTTTAATCTTACTCACTATACTAAAATCAGCTTTACATTATTTACTTATTTCTTCATTCTTTATTCTGTCATAAATGGATCTGCTACATATACGCCTAAGTGATCTTATTTCCACTGCACTCAGTCTACTTTCGTTCCTCTTCTGCCAGTTCCAGGCCTCACTTCCATACACCAGTGTCGGTACCATGACTCTATTGTGAACCGCTAGTCTTACCTCAGTTGACAAGTTCCCATTAGCTATAATTCCATTCAAAGCGCCGTTTATTTTATTTCCTGCAGTCACCCCACTTTCGATGTCTTTCTCTGTCTTTCCGTTTCTATCGAACATACTTCCCAAATACACAAACTAATCTGCTTGTCTTTTCGAATAATATCACTTTCAACTTGTTGACATTCATAATTAGGTCGCTTTCCTTGCATACATCGTACATTCTACTCACTAGCTTCTGTAATTCTTGTTCATTATTCGCCATTAGTACTGCATCATCGGCGTACAATAAACAGCATACAATCAAATCGCCCATCTTCGCTCCTACATTCATGTATTCCAGTTCTTTCATACAATTATCTATATAAAAGTTAAATAGCCATGGAGACATTACACAATCCTACTTGGCACCATTTGTAATGTCAAATGATCCATTGATCCTTACACATACATAACTTCCTTCATATAGATATGCGATTACGTGTATAAGTTTGCTATAACTAGTGGTTTATAAGAAGAAAGAAGCGGAGAGCTATTTTTTTATGTAGGTCCTAAATAGTATAATAACTATGTATGTAAAATATGATCCGGACAGGATGACGATGAGATATCAAGAAGAATGGGATGGGATGGCTATATTTTTTCGGAAGCCTAGAGAGCAGCTGAACAAAATTTGTATAAGTACTATTCATTATACTACATATTTATATCGGGGGGAAAAGGTGGGATTGCAGTGAGGGTGGGCTGATTGTATTTTACTCAGGGTCCTAAAAAGTAACTATGCAAACTTTGGAATATAATGTACATTTTCAATATTAGCAGGAGGTGGAGTGGTCAGATGAGGGAGAGAATTCTTTTTTTTGTGCGGGGTCCTAAATTTGGCTTTGATCGGTTAAAGGTATAGGATTGTATAGAGAACAAACATATAAAAAAATAATAAATCAGTTTTAAAAATATACTAAATCTATCTATTGCCGGTAGACTACTTCAATAATTTCGTCAAACTGACATTATAAACTGTCGTAAAATTTTGATCAATAAAAAAAAAATTAATTGTAAATCTTTCTATATTTTCATAAACATGATTTTTAATACACAAAGCGAAATTACTTTTCTTTTAACTGCGATTATTATTCATTCATCAAAGTTTTATTTTATCCGGACGAAGGAACAGATGTTTCAAAATCGGTTGCCATTAAACAATTAAACCCAAACGCCTTCGGCGTATTTGCGTGCTTGGTCCAAGTATCCTTTTAATTTTATTTTCCAATAATATGACCTTGGGGGTGCTTTTATTTCTCTGTGAGATTCCATATTCAATATTACAATATGATCAGGTTACATAATGGAATTTTTGTTTTTCTTTACAGATGTTCGGACGTGAATAATGTTTAATATGTGTAAATTTATTTTTAAATGTATTAATTATTATAATATCTAGCCCCCTATATTTAGTGGCCCAATTAGGTTGATTAGGCCTGCAATATATGCGGTTTCAACAGGACAGTACTACCTCACACATAGCTTGAACTACGCTCGATATTTTTATGACTGAAACAGGCCTGGAACGTAATATTCACCCTGTATATGATAAAAATAAATTAACACCTTTTTGTGGTAATGTTGCAATTTCAAAACATAATTCTGTAGTATTTTTTAAAACAAATTAAATTAATTATTTAGGAAGATATACAGAATTATTTGGTTGTTAGAATTTTTTTCTATATATCTTTCCAATGGATTAGTTTAATTTGTGTTATTAACATTTCACATCAATAACCTTCGAAAAAAATATTTAACGTGTACCTTCCTGTACACAGCTTTTGTAATAAAGCTTTATTTAGAACATAGCGCATGGGAAGATTATTATTTCCAGAGCTTTTGATTCGAATGTTCTACGTAAGATGGCGGTGTATTATAATGACATCGTTAAAAGCTAATGCGCACGTGTTTTGGTTAGCGGTGCTTCACGGGCCTTTGTCAACCATAATGATATTTTGCCATTCGCAATACAGATAGAGCATCTTCCCATCAAAGCTTTCAACTGCCATTGTTATTTTCTTTAGTTTTGTTGTCATTTATTGAATTGTTATTTAAAATAAACTTTCAAGATGAATAAAAGTTATTTTAAATAGATTTATAAATTATACGGACATGCTTACTTACTGATAAAACTTATATCAAGATTCACGAACTTTAGATCCTTCACTACAGAAGAGATCGAAAAATTCAAGTTGGTGGAAAACAACCCGAATTGGAATAAGAAAGGAATAATTTCAGAAAGGATCTGGCCTACCTTGGTCTTAGTCCTGAGTTGTACGGCAAATTACGCCTCCCATTGACTTGCACTGTTTTGGTAAAGAAAGGAGATGTCGCTGCACTTCGGGATGCTGTCGAAAGCCGTTTTATCGTGGTCCGGATTCAACGCACGGCGACACTCTCGACAAAAATACGTGTTGACACATCGGCGTTCGAAAAGCAATATGTTGCATGTCGGCTGAAATCTTTAGGTATTGGTTAGCCAGAACGGGACTGGTATATTAAAGGATTATGAAACGATGAAAAAGAAGAACAAATATAAACATAAAATCAAATTAAATCCCCAGGAGAGAAGACAGGTTGATGCCTTTGAGATGTGATGCTAACGACATATGTTGCGCATACCACAGGCAGCGAAACCCATGATTGTCTCCACTCTGCAGTAACTGATCGTCTAGAATAGACTCTCAACTATCCTACAATTTTTAGGCTTCTTGCGAGAAGCGAAGATAGCTTAGAGAAGATTACTGTAGCAGGCCACGTCGAAGGATGAAGAGGAAGAGGAAGATTCCCCACTTGTTGGACTGACCAAGTAGAAAAGGCAACAGGCACTTTTCTGAGAGCAGCCCTAAGATCTGCAAGATGCCGAGAAAAATAGTCATTCATGAGAAAAAATGTTGATTATATATTATTTTAAGTTAAGTTAAGGTACGGTTATTTAATTCACAGTTACACCAACAGAATAATAAACTGACTGCGTGCTCCTGTCTTATATGCAGTTGTCATGTAAGCACGCCTGAGATATGAATACTAAAAATAATAAGCATTCACTGTACTTTTAAATGGAAAATTTTGAGAAGACTTCAGTGACTGGTCCATATGAAGAGGATGGCCAGATGGGAAATATCGGAATCACTGCTGAACAACAGACTAACAGGACTCAGTCATTTTGTCATTCGTCGTAATTAATACATTTCTTCTTTTTTTATTTATAAGAAAATTGTTATTATTGTATAGTTAAAGTTTTTCAAAACATAGTTTTGTGATATTAATTATTAAATTTGTTTTTAAAATATCACAGAAATGTGTTTTGAAAAACTGCAACTTCACAAAAATAATTCATGTGTTCTCCTTAAAAATATATAATATGTATTAATGTTTTCAAAAATTTATAAAATGTATTTATTAATATAATTCTGGCGTCACACTCAAAGCTATTTAAAATTCTCCGTATATATGAAGAAGATTGCTTTTAAAAGATGGAATAACAGATGTTGTTAATTTACTACGTTGACATAGTGTAATGGTCAGCGCTCTTTCCCCGATAGGAAGGGTTCCTGGTTCGAATCCCTGTGGCAACAATTGATTTTATCTGTATATTATCTTTCTAATTGATACATTTAGTTTGTATTAAAAATATTTATTCTTCTTTCTTCCTTCATGTCAGTATTGTCGTAATGCTCCTCCACATGTCCTGGGCCTGGGTCGCCCTCACAGCTAACTCCAGCTTCAGGGTCTCTTCAGCCACTTATCCACATTTATTACTGTGGTACTCTTCCAAGTGTTCAGTCCAATGTTGTGCCTAGGATAATCTGCTTTTTTCAGATTTGACGCATATTGTAGCCAATGAACTGAAATGTTTTGTTCGCTGGTTGGATTTATTGCAGAATTTAGGCATTCGTGTGGTTCAAGAGATGTGTAACATTTTTCTCAAGCAATACATTTTGAATTCATCTATTTTAAGTTTCCGTTGCATCCTTAAAGATTGGAAAGATAAGAGTGTGTATCAACATAATCGTGGTTTTATATTGCGGTCATAACTAACATATTTAACTGTGGTTTTATATTGCGGTCATAACTAATATATTTAACCGTGATTTTATATTGCGGTCATAACTAATATATGTAACCGTGGTTTTATATTGCGGTCATAACTAACATATTTAACTGTGGTTTTATATTGCGGTCATAACTAATATATTTAACCGTGATTTTATATTGCGGTCATAACTAACATATTTTACTGTAATTTTATATTGTGGTCATAACTAACATATTTTACTGTAGTTTTATATTGTGGTAATAACTAATATATTTAACCGTGATTTTATATTGCGATCATAACTAATATATATAATCGTGGTTTTATATTGCAGTCATACCTTACATATTTAACTGTGGTTTTATATTGCGATCATAACTTATATATTTAATCGTGGTTTTATATTGCGGTTATTATTAATCGTGGTTTTATATCGTGGTCATAATTAACATAAATAATCGAAATAAAGTGCAGTAGATTGTCGATTATTCGAAGTTGATCCAGTTTAAAAAAATCGGATTATAATTTCAATAAAACAAAAACCGTGGTGGCGAAATGATAACTCATTTGCCTTGGTGGGAAAAATTCCGGGTACGTATTCCAGTAGTAAACAAATATTTTTTTTTGTGTATATCCATCTCATTGATTCGTTTAATTTGTTTTAAAATATTTGTTCTATCAGTTTTCCGGAAACACTCGCCATGGCCGCCCCATTGTCCTGCTAGTATTTACTTTCCAAATATACATAATGTACATATGTCTAAATGGTCATGTATGCAGGCGGGCGAAAAGAGACGACACAAAAATCGGAACGCATATTTGAAAGCCGGAATGCGTGACGAGGCGACGCCCGTGACAGGCGCCGGGCCCACGCTCTGTGTGTATCTTACAATTTATAATATTCTGCAGAGGTTTTTTAGCCAACCCCCGTAGACGGGGTTGTAACAGGGTAACCAGGAATGTAGATATTATCACAAAGTATTAAATTCTGGGAACAGCGCAGTCAAGCCCGACTGCTGCCATTTCATTCTTGATATCGCATTAAGAAATGTCTATTATAATTTATATCGTCATATTATACGGCACCGCGATAACGGGCGATATCATTTTATTTTCCCATGTCACATTTATACAGATTCTGTAGCGGGAAGATATGATGATACGATGTTCATATTTATGAGAAATGTGACAAAGATCGCGCTGACGCTGGCCAGTAATGCGGGAAACGTTTCTAATTGATTATTATATTTTAAATATGAATTAAATATATTAATTAAAAAGATAAAATAAAATCAATTTTATCGAAAAGTATTGTTGTTGCGCCGCCGTGATTCGAATCTGGATCTCTTTCTTAACCAGGGAATGTGCATTATCCAACTATGCTACAGAGGCAATATTTTTAGCGACAATTTTCGAACCTATATGTTACCTTTTTGATATTAATACATTTAATCGTTCCATTATTTGAAAGAGCCTTTATTACCTTATTTTTACAGAATCTCAAATACCTTTGAGTAAACTGATAGCAAACGCTAGAATTATCAATTCATTTTTATTAAATTTTGGACACATTGATACAACTTTATTATTAGAAGAACACATTCTTATTGTGAAGTTGTAATTATTCAGAATTCATATTTAAAATATCACAGACCGTCTGTTCTGAATAATTACAACTTCACAACAAGAATTCTAATGATTATTATATATTTAGGAAATGAAAAGGATGCGGTTATGATTTATTTAAAAAAATATATTATAATTATTTATTTATTTTAAATAGAGATGCGCGGAATACATGTCACATCAATATTCTTACTATTTTCAAGCTAACCTAAATGCTTACACTATGAAAACAGGACTAACTTGCTGGTGTCCCGGAACGAGGCGCAAACCCCCGGCCACTAGATCACTAGGTCGGCGTCTTAATCACGACATCGACAATCTACTGTTGAATGTTATTTTGGCTTTTTAAGTATGGGAGGGTGACAGTCAAAGCGTGATAAATAAAAAATACACTACCTTGGTTTGTTGGTGATTCATTCGTTCGGTGCAGTAACACGATATTACATTGAGATACTTTACACTTACGCAGAATGAATGTGGCCATTCCTCGCGCTCGCTAGCCTAGTGAAATATTCCCCTAGCGGGTGTCCGACACATCGCGTCGGTACTCGGTCGCTTGGCGATACGATCGCCAGATGGCCTTTAGTGCCTTTCGCCACATTATTATTCGGTACATATTTTATAAGAAGCAGAAGGTTACGTGTGTGAGCGCCTGTTGCCTCAATATATTATTTTTAATATGATCGCGAAGTGTGTGTGGTCAGAGCTTGCATACAATTGCCAGAAGTTTATTGACGCTTTAGCACGGTTACAGTAAGAAAAATATACATTAAAAAGTCTACGCGTTTGAAGCCGGCCTCTGAGTGTTGTTAAAGATTACAGATTTATACTTAAATATTAATATATTTCAATGCGCTGTATTTGTAAACAAATTCGTTACTAGAAATCACTTGTTTTGCATCAAAAATAACGCAAGTGGTCATTATGCAGTTCTCGAGAGTCGCTTGCATTAAAATTCTCCCTTTGTTACTTCATTTCCGGACATTGCACAAAGGAAGCGGGTTGATGCTGCATATAACAAGCGGTTATTTGAAAAAAATGTAAATTTGAACTAAATCGCAAAACCGACATAAATAATATACCAAACGTATAAATAGATATACCCTTAGACAGATAATAAATTAAATACTAATTAAATGTATTAATTAGAAAGATATATATATATATAAGAAAAATATTGCTGTTGCGCTACCGGGATTCGAACCTGGATCTCTTTCCAAGCCGGGAAAGGTGCATTATCCAACTATGCTACAGCGACAGTACTTTTGACGATAAATTTTCTAACCTATATGTTACACTTTTTCAAATTAATACATCTATCGTTCCATTATTTGAAAACCACCTTCTTTGTTTTTACGGAATCTCAAATACCTTTGCGTAAACCGATAGCACTCGCCAGAATAAATAAATAATTTTTATCAAATTTGTCGTCAAAAGTACAAGTATAGTTGGATAACGCACCTTCCCCGGTGTATGTTTTAGAAGCTAAAAGTATATCGATTATGGCCCGTGTCCACAGATGAGTTTTCTCTCGGAAAATCGATTCGAGTGCATTTAAGGACAGTCCAGTCGTCAACTTTTTACCGGCTATAACACGTTTTCATTATTTTGAGATAGTCAAGCAAAACTGCTTTACTGTAATTACATTATTAATTTCTTAGAAAACTTATTAATTTCTTTCATTTAAAATTAAATTATAATGTATTTACGTTAATTATTGTATTAGTTTGTATTTAATTATGATTTAAAAAAAACATGGCAGGTTTTGAAAGTCACATCGCGCTGTGCCGGGTTTTGCTCACTCTAACATTATACTTAATATTGTCAGCTAACAAAGCGTATTTTGAAAATGAAACATACATTTTTAAATTAAATTATTAATTTTGAATCTTACGATATATATAACTCAAATTTGTTTAAAAGCGGATTTTGTATGTACAATATAATATAATATGTATAATAATTCGCTGGTGGATTAGAATGACGCATCTGATACATATATACCTTTAGTAATTCTCAGAGATCAGAGCCTTATTACTAGATATGAATAAGTCAGAGGCTTTACAAAACGATGCACATAAATGCATAACATACTAACATACGTTTTGAGATTAACCGCATGAGAAACAGTTAGGATTCCTAATATAGGGGTGAAATTGCAAAGGGCTGGTGACTATTACTTGGAGACGTAATACGGGTTGTTATACAATATTCTTACAATTTTTAAACTAAGCTTAATGCTTGTGCTATGAAAATAGACCTACTAGGTGAATATTATGTTTTATTCGTAAAAAATTCAAGCGTAGCTCGGGCTGAGTGTGAAGGGCACCGTCCTGTTTAAACCACGCGTGTTACAGGCCTAATCGACCCGCTTCGGCCACCAATAAGTTTTTACAGCATCGCTTCTTGCATCCTGACGGAAATAGGGCCCAATGACTCCGCTGGCCTACATGGCGCACCGTACAGTAACTCTGCTTGAGTGTGAAAATCATTGGTGGATTAATTGAGGATTTTCAGTTCCTCAATAACGGCTGATTTATTTATTAGCAAATCCCGCCATGTTGAAATGAGCTTCGTCGCTCATGGTTGTTGAGACATTAGATACTCCAAAATAAATTCTAATCAACTATTCTTTACGGCTACCAAATGCAAACTGACAAATGTCAGCCAAACAAAATCGGCCTGGAACATAATATTCACCTGTATTTAACTTGCTGATCTCCTGAACGAGGCTTGAACCCTCGACCACTGAGTTACCAGGCGAGCATCTCAACTACAGGACCAACAAGAGCTTACTTTATTACATTTATTTTCATTTTCATTATGTACAAATATCTAAGACTCGTTGAGATATTATAGTGGACACGAGCCATTACAAATACATTTATCTCAATTTCATTAATTGAATATTGACGGTTTTGCTTCGATACCCCTCAATACATTTTTTTTTTGGTTATCGTAAATCCAACAAAGTTCAATATAATGTAAAAAAATATTTTTTATAAAAAGAACATTTTTTTAAATATCGTAACATTGGAAATGCAATTAGCACCGCACTGAAAGCTTCATTCACCGATCCTCATTATTTTCACGATGGAGCTAAACCTGGCTAGTTCACATTTAAACAATATTTTAACAAGTTATGGCAACAAACCTATCCCAATTATATTTTAACATGGAACCGCGAATTTATAAATCTACCCTCTGATTAATTTCTGAGCAATTAAAAATTTATACAAATTTTTAAGGGTCCTCGAAGGCTTCGGAGAAAAATAATTTACACGGGTGCTTCAATAATGTAACGGCAGATTGGGTACTCCATCGTCAAATCACCTATTCGATTTCCGATCAGGGTAAGTTAAGGTAGGTTATGATTAAAGTAACTGAGGGGTCGCGCGAATTTTAAGGGCTGTCGGATTATAAAAATCGGTTAATAAATACCTGCTAGTTTTTGCTGCAAGTTCTCGATGGGAAATTTAATTTGTACATAAAGATTCCTAATGTTAATATTATTTTTTATGGCTAGCTAAGGTGTCGGAGATTTTTGAGGTAATCTTTTCTCATGTGGGTCAGTGGGTACAGATATTAGCGAGTGGGGGCATTTTCAATTAAGAGAGTATGTAATGATGTTCAATAAGTTTATTCAAGAAAAGGCACCATGCATTAAAAAGATCTTATACTAAATTATGAGGGCGAGTGATACTTAGATACAGCTGCTGCATATGACTACGGCAAATGGATGGTTTTATTGAGAATTCTTCTTGACATAATATGACACGGCGATGGCGTCCGTACAGGAATGTGATGTGGTGACGATAATAACGATGGTAACGAATGCACACGATGAATTGCCGGTGGACAGCTGGTAAAACGAATGCACACGATGAATTGCCGGTGGACAGCGCGTAAAACGAATGCACACGATGAATTGCCGGTGGACAGCACGTAAAACGAATGCACACGATGAATTGCCGGTGGACAGCACGTAAAACGAATGCACACGATGAATTGCCGGTGGACAGCTGGTAAAACAAATGTACACGATGAATTGATGTAAATAAACTCGTCTGAACGTAACAGTACAAGGGCGATGTTAGAACATAAGCAACAAACAGAATATTAAACTATTTAACGTCAATGAATGGCATTATCGAGGCAGCCGAAATATATATAAATATTGACGGGAACGCACCTGAATTCTAGCGTGGTCGGTGTGGATCTACTTAGGAAGGAAGAACCGATCGGAAAAACAGTGCGCGTGGCTAGATATACGATAGGCCTGTTTAATCTTTCAGTTGTGTAGATACTGAACATTAAAAATAACCCACGACAAGTATATTTTGTCTTTATTCCCACTAAGAAAAACAAAATATTCGTAAAACGATACGTGCTATATACTTACACGTGTATACCTAGAGCTATCTTAAATTGATATAATTATCATCAGAATGTTATTAAAAGCATAAACATGAAGGATATAGTGAACTTAAATAAAATAAGCATTACAAATCTCAAGTGAATACATCAAATTATCTATCCAAGAATTATTCGCAGCATTTTTTGACCAATATCGGAAATAAATAAATATTAATGTTCATTATAATTTTTTGCTAATCAGTACTGACATCTAACGGATTTTTTACGAAAAAGGACACAACATTGAAGAATGCAACGTAGTGCAATTATATAATTAAACATTTTTGATCCACGACGCTTCCTCATAACTGAGCTATCGCGCTATTTTTGTTTCTCACTTTGTTGCTCTGCTCTGGTCAGGAAAACAAAAATTTAACTGATCAGAACCCTTGTTTTTCCAGTTTATCTCTAGACTCTGATAGAACGAGAGAGCATGAGGATAAACGCTCTGGAAATGAGGTGATGACAATGAATACCTAGAAATTAAATAACAAATAGCGAGTATCGTCAACTCCGAATCCTCTGATATTTATCCCATGTTACCAAACATAATAAAATCAGTGAATGAAGTACCAGGTGAAGTACCATGAAGAATAGGTGGAGACAAGCCATTTAAGTCATCATTCGTCATCACGACTGCTCTCACTGAGAGCAAGACAAAGAAAAACAACTCTTAAATATGAATTAGATATATTCATTATAAAGATATACATATAAAATCAATTTTATCGAAAAATACTGTTGTTGCGCCATTGGGATTCGAACCTGGATCTCTTTCTTAACCGGGGAAGGTGCTTTATGCAACTAAGCTATAGCGACATTATTTTTAGCGACAATTTTCGTCGCTATATGTTACCTTTTTGATATTAATACATTTAATCGTTCCATCATTTGACAGAGCCATCTACCTTATTTTTACAGAATCTCAAATACCTTTGAGTAAACTGATAGCAGACGCCAGAATTATCAATTCATTTTTATTAAATTTTGGACACATTGATACAACTTTATTATTTAGGAGAACACATTCTTATTATGAAGTTGTAATTATTCAGAACATAGGTCTGTGATATTTTAAATATGAATTAAATATATTAAT
This sequence comes from Eubasilissa splendida, assembly GCA_031772225.1. NCBI lineage: Eukaryota > Metazoa > Arthropoda > Insecta > Trichoptera > Phryganeidae > Eubasilissa > Eubasilissa splendida. The sequence continues at coordinate 6,048,329 of CM062862.1, forward strand.
TATAAAGATATACATATAAAATCAATTTTAACGAAAAATTTAATAAAAATGAATTGATAATTCTGGCGTCTGCTATCAGTTTACTCAAAAGTATTTGAGATTCTGTAAAAATAAGGTAGATGGCTCTGTCAAATGATGGAACGATTAAATGTATTAATATCAAAAAGGTAACATATAGCGTCGAAAATTGTCGCTAAAAATAATGTCGCTGTATCTTAGTTGGATAAAGCACCTTCCCCGGTTAGGAAAGAGATCCAGGTTCGAATCCCGGTGGCGCAACAACAGTATTTTTCGATAAAATTGATTTTATATGTATATCTTTCTAATTAATATATTTAATTCATATTTAAAATATCACAGACCGTCTGTTCTGAATAATTACAACTTCACAATAAGAATGTGTTCTCCTAAAAAACAACTCTGCTTACAAAATATTATAGATAACGAATAATAACTCGCTCCGCGCTCAACTCTGCTGGGTCCTCCAGGTATCTTCAGACACGTCTCATATGAGTCCCGCAGGGAATGAGTATTAAGAACAATCAATAACTCAGCTCCATACATTATATATTTCCGCACATGAGAGAAGTTCAATCCGTTCCCATTTATATTGAAAGTGCGCGCAGAACTCGTGGACGCTATTCAAGGCATTCCACTGCTTGATCGTTGAAAATCCATCCTGTATTTCAATAGGGATGACTAATGGGGATGCATCACAGACCTGTAAATGAATAGACATAAAATAAAGTGTACATATAGGAAAGTAATTTGGAACATTATTTGCGGGACGAGGGGCATTTTTATTTATTTATTAGAACATATAATCAGATATAATACATTTTATATAAATATAATCAGATAATTATATATTTATTTTTACATTTTTTTTCTTTTCTGTGAGAGGTGGAGACTCGCGTATAGGGAAAGAGTATAATATATATGATAAAAATTATGTGTCAGCTAGTATACATATTTTTTGGTTTCAGATACAGTCTGTTATTTTTCTGATTGTAAGAAGTAGATTATTAACATTAGTTATGCCGATGATATGGTTATACTAGCGTTATCTATAAAAGGGGTAAGAAAGCTTTTATAGATATGTGAAACATATGTCAGTGAACACAATATTTTAAATATGAATTAAATATATTAATTAGAAAGATATACACATAAAATCAATTTTATCGAAAAATATTGTTGTTACGCTACCGGGATTTGAACCTGGATCTCTTTCCTAATCGGGGAAGGTGCATTACCAACTATGCTACAGCGACAATATTTTTAGCGACAATTTTCGAACCTATTTTTCGATAGAATTGATTTTATATGTATATCTTTCTAATTAATATATTTAATTCATATTTAAAATATCACAGACCTATATGTTCTGAATAACTACAACTTCACAATAAGAATATGTTCTCCTAAATTAAATCTTAGTTACCAATCATGGTTATATCTCAGTTACCAATCATCGTCATAATTACAGTCACATAGGTGAGATATCGCATGCATGCGTGAACAATCAGGCCAGGCAGACACTTTGTAAAAGGTATTTTTTTAATTCAATTATAATATGTAATACATATCCCATAAATTTGTAAATGAGAGACTTTTAAATATATTATCCTATTTCTCAGTCGCAACTGAACTCACTTAGAAAAGCAATGGACTATAAAAAAAGTGATAAGAAAAAATTACAGAAACTAGGTCAAGAAATACTATTTTATTTCCAAAATACTGGCAGATAGATCGTGCTTGATATTCAGAACTTATTTTATTTGTCGAGTCAACTCTAGAACTCTATTCCTGGGCTCTAGGCTAAGGAGATCTCTTATCTTAAATCAAAAAGTCTCTAAATATCCAGTGAGATAGGTCATTGCACCATAAATCCGTTCCTGCACAAAACGCGCGAAGAATCCGAAGACTTGGGGCTTCCGACCCAAGTGCTCGTTAACAAATGAGATAGCTGTCTGGGGGAGCTTTTTAAACTAAGTAACCGCTATACCTAGGTGCAAAAAAAAAATCATCTTAGGAAATACATAATATCAATTCCGATTACTATATTTGGAAGAGAGATACTTTTTCACTGAACACATAGTGTTTGTTTGATCACGTGCTATGCTGTTACAAGTAGAATGAATATGTCGATCTCCTGAAAGGAGATTCAAACCTCTGACCTTCGTATAAATTTAGGCGAGCATTTTATTGTTAGGCCAAGCATGTACAAAACTAGCACAAAATATATTGTAATAAACTTGTACAAACTCGTCAAAACCAGTTTGATTGTCCATCGCAACCTCTCTTCAACGTTCGTACAAGTCGTAACAATTCTGGTTCATTGATATTTTTCATTACCAACATTTAAAAACTGAATTAACAATATTCTTCGGTGCAATTGTAATACATGTAAATATTTTTTTCGTTTCTTGGTCTTTGTGTTAACTTTTTTATATCATACTATGCTTTTTTTCATTTCGTTTTCTTGTTTATGTGAAATATGTTAGGATATAAATATATAGTAAGATAGATTGATTAGTAAGTTTTCCATCTACTTATCAGTGGAAAAGGGAAGCGCGATGACGCTTCGACAAAGCGAGAGCATCTGCGCACTAACAAGAAAACCAGATTGTAAAAACATGTCGATCAAATAAATTTACATGTTAAAATATCCAAGAGTTATATTAAGAAACTAACAAATAATCAACATGGTGTCAGAAGTGGGATAAATGTGAAATAATTAACATGGTGTCAGAAGTGGGATAAATGTGAAATAATTAACATGGTGTCAGAAGTGGGATTAATGTGAAATAATTAACATGGTGTCAGAAGTGGGATAAATGTGAAATAATTAACATGGTGTCAAAAGTGAGGTAAATGTGAAATAATTAACATGGTGTCAGAAGTGGGATAAATGAGAAATAATTAACGTGGTGTGAGAAGTGGGATAAATGTGAAATAATTAACATGGTGTCAGAAGTGGGATAAATGAGAAATAATTAACGTGGTGTGAGAAGTGGGATAAATGAGAAATAATTAACAGTAAGTTATTGGTCACCATTTTCTTTTTTCAAATATCCTTTTAATTATATCATATTTGTAATATTTCCATTAATAAATAGATGACATTTTACACATAATCGTCATAAAGATAATTCATTTAAGTTATGAAAAGAAAAGCAAAAAAAAATGTTTACGTATATATATATATATAATCAAAATATAGATACTACATTTCAGTCATGGCTATTATTGTATCTGAAGCTATTCTGTAGTCGTTGCCATTCTCTGGTCAGAGAGCCAGCTTTGCATGAGAGCGCCGCTTGCACTAGAGAGTTGGGGCTGAGCTACAGCCGCAGTTTTAGGCCAGCAACTCAATATCTCAAAAGCGGAACGAGCCCATGTACACGGCCTTCGTCAAACATTAATGATGTGCTACAATAACGCGTCAACCCTAAAAGTATTATGTATGAGTTGCTGTACTGAATTTGGAGGCTGTTGTACGTCACTTGCTTGTATTTCGACCAGAGCTTGCAGATATACATACCTCCCTCCCCTAATATCCCTCCCGTGCGGCCGGACGGGAGGGATATTAGGGGAGGGAGGAAAGTTTATTACATTATAAATATTATATTATATTATATTTATGGAAGTTTATTGAAATCTCCTCTAATTAATAATTTTGCATTGCCTTTGCTACTTCGATGGGACTCTCGCGTGAGTGTTTCCGGGGCGTGCTTTTATCGTACCAAAAAATGTGCCAAAAACATTTTTAATGGCCCAGTCTGCAGGTGAATGTTGAGCGGTGGTTGATTCAAGCGGGAGGGTAGTTCCGAGTAGCGGAAGGGTGCAGAATGGAACCTTCCGGGAGACTGAATTCGGAAGGACCATATTAAAGATAGACCGTGATATAGATATACGCGCCCAGCCTCGCTGCCAACTCATGTTACCGTATGCTTTTAATGATAAAATCTCTCCACTAATTTATTTCGTAACAATTTAAATATTGTGTATTTGTGTATTAATTAAAAATATGGTTAATTTATGGTCAAATTTCCCATAAATTACTAATAATTTCTCTCTGCATATAAATCCCGCGTTTTACACCAACAACAACATCGGCAAAAATCTGCTCAATTCAAAAAAAATATATATATTTTAGAAAAAAGCGGAATATATTAAATAACTTGTGGAGATTGACATAAAAAATATATAGGTCAAACCACGAAAAATCTAAATTCGAGAATTTATTTTTTATGAATATTACCGCTGCCTAAAAAATAGCAACTTCTCTGAATTTTCTAACCATATAATTGAAACCAACCGTACGTAACTACTCTGATAAAATAAAAATATTTATGTTAAAAGATACTTAAGTGCCTCAATATCAATAACTTTTCAGAATTTCCAACCACTTTTCAGAGACACGCCACAATTTTGTAAACGAAAACGGCATTTAAATTTTACACATTAAAAATAAAGACCATAGATTATAAAATTTAGAAATTCTAGTAAGTAAAAAATCCCTCAAAATTGAATCTAACATAATTAATTACCAATTGAACTCACGTGAAGAATACGTCCCCGCCCCAAAATTGATATCGTTTTAATATTTTATTTTTATGGAATAATTCACATGTACGCCAGTCCTGACGAAGATACGTTAGTATCAAGCCCGGTTGATATAAAAATAACACGCAGTGATTTATACAAAGTTAAATATAGATACAATTTTTAATTATGTCTAACCACATAGTTAACTCTACAAATATCAACTATATAGATTGATTTTTTTCACGTACTTTGGGTATATTGGTAGAAGAGGTGGAGACAGCCCCGAAGAAATTGATAGTCACTGAGAACGTACGACGACGGAAGACGAGACACCAATCTCCGATAATTAATTTAGATACATGCCAAGTCCGAGATACGACCAGAACTTCGCTTTACGTTGCACGTTACCCTGCAAGCACACTAAATAACTATGATGTTTAGACACGAGCACATTGACTGAGATCAAATTTTAGCTAAGGCGCAAACCGCTTTATTTAAATGCATACTTTTATATAATCGCTACTAGAGCGGCGAGATATCTAATATAATATGTGGCCGGATGGTAAAATACGTTATTATTTCAATAATTATAAGAATGCTAATTGTATTATTTTATATTATGTATTGTAAATATTATTTATCTATTTACTAATAAAGTAAGTCAACCGGGGACAATGAGGGCAAATCCTGTTTTGGCAGCTGTGCGGTATCGCCCTGTCGATATGCGGGGCGCTATCGAACAGCTGCTTAGTAACATTAAAAAATGTCAACCAGGCGGCGAATGAGTAGAACCGAGATATGAGCCTTGAGCTTATTGCATCGGTCCTTGGTAATCGGTGGTCCGCCCTTATGTCTCTCTGTGTCTTCTTGGACAAATGATTCTTAATTTATTACAATACATGCTAAAAAAATGTCATCTTAAAATATTTATTTGTACATATTAACCCCATACGAAAATTCAAAGAGAAATGTCGCCAAATTGTTCAAATAACACGCATGAAAAATCGTATATTTTTTTATTCCACAATGATCATCCACAGTCGCAAAACATAATCAATCATAAATATCACATCAACATTTTACCTCATCCATAATAAAATATATATGTGATGTTCATCAATCTTGCTTACACGTTTGGTCTTCATAAAAATCTCAACCGAAACTGATAGGCAGAACAAACCAATTCCTCTCCCACTGTTCGCCCTTCGATCGATGTAACCTCGAGGGACTTCGCGCTCGTCCGAGATGTTTGGAACATTCGGCATTCGGCGGTCGCCAGCACCGAATATCTCATTAAAAAATAAAATATTTTGTAACTAGTGTTATCGGTAGTTATTGTCGTGCATTCTGAAAAAAACTTAAACTATATCTTTTTTACGGAGAACACGCTGTTGCAATTTTTCAGAATATTGTTCTATGGTATTTTTTATGCGAATTAAATTATTCATCTTGAAAGATGTACAAAAAATATCTAATTATCGAAAAAATATTCTATATGCTGTATATATTAGTACAAATCTTTGTGAGCTATTTTTATGTCAAACGCCTTGGATACTAACGTATATTTGTCAGGACTGTCATGAAACTGAATTATTCCATAAAAATCAAATATTAAAACAACATCAATTACGGGTCGAGGGTGGAATCTTGGTAGGCATGGGGAGGGGATTTAAAGGGAGACATTGAAATAGGTAATATATTAAATAGCAGGTTGTCTGTTAAGTTCAATTGGAAAAGTTTAGTTGTACGCCAGTCCTGACAAAAATACGTTAGTATCGTAACCGGTTGAGATAAAAATAACTCACAGTGATTTGTATAAAGATAAGTATAGATCGAGGACAATAGAATATGTTTTTAAATAAAATAATCTACCTGGGTCTTTACAAAAGAGCACGCTTTCTCCCAATTTCGAATAAATTATTAAAAAATGGCTTATCGATAATAACCTGTCTTACCTGTAAGAATTATTTGAATTGTTTAAACGGGGATTGATTAATAGTTGCGTATTTGAGTTTTATAAATGTAACAAATGGCTATAAATTTACCCGCAGACAAACGTCTTTCAAGACGTTTTGTATGGCTTAGTGTTAATTTTTAAAAATATATATATATATATATATATATATAGTTACAATTTTTAATTATGTCTAACCACAAAGTTAACTTTACAAATATGAACAATACTAAAATATTTTTTCTGTTTATCTTTCAAATTGATTTATTTAATTTGTATTACACACTATACATATAAAACTGAATATTCTGTTTTTTTTATAATATCCTTCACCGTTTGATCAATCTAAACCAAAATTTGTATATGTATTCTTTAGGATCCTGCACAAAACATTGGCACATCTCACCTTCCCTGGCCATCTTGGCAATTTCTACGATATAAAAGTGCATTATATTGAATCCTATCCACTCCAAATTTTGTATAGTAGCACTTTAGAACCTTACACCAAACATAAGCACATCCCCATCCCACTGACCACTACAACTCTTCCTCCCGCTATAAATTTGTATTATAAATATTTAACATCATCCAAATATTGTTCAATTACACGCTGAGATCCTTAGGGCAATATAGTTCTCCCACACCACTTCTCGTACATCTCATGCATATTATATTTTCCCCTTTACCCCTATTTTAAATTTTAACTGAATCTGAACCTGGCGGGTACTGATCGCTAGTCGTCAATAAAATTGAATTATATAAAAGGTATTTGTTTTAGAGGTTTGTTTTTTGAATTGGCACCACTTTTTCCAGCATACTCTAATTGATAATACGCATTCGCAGAGACGTTGTACAGTACGCATCGAAGAAGCTGTTGCTGCAGTGGAGCGTAGAATTGTGCACAGCATAAGATTCATGACTACTGACTTTTTCGTTCTCCAATTGAATGACATTAATGTGGAAAGGCTGTGGTTTCAATAAGATGACGCAATATATCATACAATCAATTTATTGAAGGAAACATTCGATAAGAGCACGGACCTGTAAATTGGCCTCCAAGATCGTCGATTTAACACCTTTAGATTATTTTCTGTGAGTCAAGTCGCTAGTCTACGCCGATAATCCAGAGACGATAGAAGATCTGGAAGCCAACATTCGTCGCGTTATTGTCGATATACGGTCCCAGCTTCTCCAAAAAGTGGTCGAAAATAGGACTTCTAGATTAGGCTTTATTCGAACCAGCCGCCGCGTCCATATGCACGTATTCATATTTAAACACTAATGGCATAAAATTATCTTTCCAATAATGACAATACCTTTAAAAAAAATACTTTTTATCATCTTCATGTGTAGTCTTCAAGTTGATGTACACTGATTTATCCTATGTAAGATGTATGTATGTTTTATTTATACTTATGTTTATATTTTATTCTCTCTAATAAAGTGACAATAAACAAAAAGGTCGGGTAAATACAATGAGAGCAAACTTTAATATAAGCGGCTGCGCGGTATAGTCATGTCACTGTGTGCGGGGCGCTATAGAACAGCCGCCTTTATAGCATTAGAAATGCCAACCAGTCGGCGTAAGAGTAGGACTGGGTTTGCTTTCATTATGTAAGATGTATATAATCACCGATATTTTATAACCTCTTTCTACCAATACCTATGTTGCCATTTACGTGCTCCTATATAATAAGCTGCAAGAGATCATATATATCATTGACTGAAGCATGTTTCCTTTGTTTGATAGCTGTTATTAGTTATCTCAACTTAATTAAGCCTCGTAGTCAACCGACAGACACAAGAGACAATGTTACTAATATTTATGTGTATAAATGTATAAAATACTGAATATTATTTAAGTAATAATTATGGTTCAGTCGCAAAGCGGCAGAGTAGCCTATCTGCAAAGTGATCAAATGAAGATACAAAGGATTGAAAATACGACTAAATTTTATATTTTAATCGTCAACTTTGTTTTATTAACCACTTATTGAGTTTAAATATATTTACCGGTTTTCTTCAGGATGTCAATACTAACTAAAAACATAAATTATTGTTTCTTTACCAGAATCTATTTTTAAAAAAACAACAATTGTTTAAAAAATAAATTTAGTACCTAATTCAAATTGTTACTCAATACAATTTTTTTCCTAAATATTATTCGAGTAAATTAACAATTTGAGTTAGGTACTATTTTTTTTTTTAAATAGATTCTGGTAAAAAAATAATAATATATATTTTTAGTTAGTATTGACATCTTGAAGAAGAAAATGATATTTTTCGAAACCGGTAGATGTATTTAAACTCAATAAGTAATTAATAAAACAAAGTTAACAAATAAAAATATGAATTTTAACCACATAGTTAATTTTTCTAATTTCAAAAGTAAAAAATAATGTATCAACATCATTAGATAGATATGATGCATCTATGTATGCCTTCACTTTAAATTAATCCAATACAAAGCAATTGTGTGTAACTAAAAATATGACATTTTTCGTTTGGGCCACTCCGCCGCCGGGCGACTCAATCATAATTAATAATAATATGATGTTTTGTGTTATCCCTGTAGAGTTGTTGAAACTGGAACAATTACAAAATCAATTATAATCATTTTTAGTGGAATACCTTTTAAAACTGTCTTCATATTCGGTATTCGGCGTTCGTTATACCCCATCACTATTTTGTATGTATAATACATCAACTTCCCATCCAATTAACCGATCCCTCTGAGACTACGCAACGCAATCCGTCTTTCCTCCGCGAAAATCTATTTTCCTTATTTAAAGTATTGGCTATCATCATACGCCAACCTTATTATTGATGACTTACGGGATTTTCGAAAGGATTCAACCCCTTCGATAAAATTATAATCATTCCGCACTAAATCATGTTTTGATCCTACAGTCGAATTTTTCAGTTATTGAAAAATAATACGACAGATGTTAGTTAGAAATATTTTATATTTTTAACGTATGTAATGTGACGTGAGTCTTGTTCACATTCACCTGCTGCTCAGTGGTTGTGCATGAGAATGTAAGTACCTGCTTCGGAACATACCTACTGAGATATCATCTCCTGGGAAAATAGTAATTATTCTGAAGAACACTAAATACTTCAAATATTCCATCATAAAATAAAAAGAGTTTAGATTAAATAGAGTATTACAATTTATCTTAAAAAAAAAACCATAAATAGTTTGGTGACATAGCAAAACTAAATCATTTCAATTACAAGAAAAATAACAAATAATTAATTGAACAAATATCAGATATCTCATAGAGACAAACCTATTTTTTATTATATTTAATGGAAAATATATGAAAGTATGGGGTAATTAATTACAAGTTATCAAATTTAGTCCATAGATTGCGATGGTGTAGTGGTACTCGAAGCTAGTCCACATACTAACATGTAACTTTCAAAAATAAGATAAATGTGGAGATTGAGGGGTGAGAATTGGTGAACGTCACTTAAGCCAGCTAAAGACAGGTCATAAGCCCTGTAATTACCCCATACTTCCATATAGTTTCCATTAAATGTAATACAAAATAGCTTTGTCTCTATGATGTACTTGATATTTATTTAATAACAATGCCTTTGTAGGTAAAAATCCAGTAATTGTGTGTTCTAAGACATATTCAAATATTGCTAATACAATTAATTATATTTTTAAAAAAAAAACAACGATTAATTCGCATCTTCAATAGAATACACCAAACTATAGAAATACCTCTGCTCAAGTATCTGGTGACGACAAGAAAAAATTCCATAACTTTAAAACTTGTGTTTGTAAACCAACCAACCTCGGCTCGTGTATTAGGACTGGCCTCACCTCTTCGTCATATTAATAGCATTTTACAGGTCATTCATTACACGACAAACCGTATACAAATGTCGTGGATTGCAGCATCTCTAGTGAGACGTTCATCATTATATTAATAAGTCTTCCTACAATAAGAATTTTTTTGTGATGCAAAATATTAAACTATAAGTAATTTACCCTTTAAATCGTAGATCTACGTTATATTTAAATGCCTCGTTCGCCGGCGACGGGTTTACGCTTCAAGCATGGCTTTTTCCTAGAAATCTCTATCACGATATACGATATTTTAAATATATTAATTAGAAAGATATACATATAAAATCAATTTCATTGTTCAATTTTTGCGTCACCGGGATTCGAATCTGGATCTCTTTCCTAACCGGGGAAGGTGCATTATCCAACTACGCTACAGCGACGATATTTTTAGCGATATAAAGATCCCGCGACTTTATATCTGGCGGTGGCTTGCCTGACCGCCGCCATTCATGCAGGAAATTGAATGAAGTACCCATCGAGAGCGAAATTTCTCGACGCGTTTCAAACCACAGTGAACCACTTCCGACTTCCACCGCGCCAACTTGACAAATATAAAAACCGGGGTGATTACTTTTCATGATTAAAAACATTTACGTCACGTTTTTAACTCACGACAATTCGTAACGTGACAAATATACCTTGTATGTTTTTATTCAATTGGTCCTCCAGTAAAACTACGTTGGAAATATAACATTTACTAATGAATAAAAATTAATCATGAGTTCGAAAATTTAATTGAGGAAGAAACAATCTTAAGATTTTTCGGGGAACAGATTGTGAATTTACATTTTGAAAACATGGTTATGTGATATTTTTAAAACAAATTGAATAAATACACAAGAAAGGCACACATAAAATTATATTAAAATAAATAAAAGTTAAAAGTTATATTAACAAAATACATGCTCACAATTCATTCAAACGTACATATCTGAATTTTATTCTAACGACATAATGTTACAAAAAACATTTTAAAGTAACCAGTCTTATTCTGGTGTGTCATTATTACAAATGATAGTAATGAGTAATATTTATGGAATAAATACAACTGCCACTGTCTCTAAATCGAGAAATATCAGTGAAAAATTCCACACTATTTTTTAAAATATCGTTTGCAGTAAAATTAACAAATTCGAGATACGCCTTTTTGATAAATAGACGACGAAATCTCTAACTGATCTCTGAATGCATTTCCAGATCTAAATCTCAATACTTGAGATGTATCAACTAAATCTCTGACACATATGTGAAAACAAAATACTTTTTTTTTTATTCTACTCGTTTAATTTGCTTGAGACGTGTTTTTAAGTGTAAAGAAGTGCCTGCTTTATTTATTGTTATTGTGTTTAGTTTGTAGAACTCGATATTTATTTTTAATTAAAATTAATTATAATAAATATTATTAAATATGAATTAAATATATTAATTATAAAGATATACATATAAAATCAATTTTATCGAAAAATATTGTTGTTGCGCTACCGGGATTCGAACCTGGATCTCTTCCCTAACCGGGGGAGGTGCTTTATCCAACTAAGCTACAGCGGCATTATTTTTAGCGACAATTTTTCGACCCTATATGTTACCTTTTTGAAATCAATATATTTAATCGTTCCATCATTTGACAGAGCCATCTACCTTATTTTTACAGAATCTCAAAATACCTTTAAGTAAATCTGATAGTAGACGCCAGAATTATCAATTCATTTTTATTAAATTTTGGACACATTGATACAACTTTATTATTTTTTTTAGGAGAACACATTCTTATTGTGAAGTTGTAATTATTCAGAACATAGGTCTGTGATATTTTAAATATGAATTAAATATATTAATTATAAAGATATACATATAAAATCAATTTTATCGAAAAATATTGTTGTTGCGGTGCTTTATCCAACTAAGCTACAGCGGCATTATTTTTAGCGACAACGTGTTCTCCTAAAAAAAAAAAAAAAATATTATTGAGTTCTGCAAGTTTACGTAAGCATTATTTAGATGTTACACCTGTCATTTTCAAACAGTGGATAAACTATGTATAATCGACTTCTTTAAATGATTTTAGTTACCCCTTCCTCTATGGGTAATTGGGTGGTTTCGATGGAACCGATGTATATTAATATTCTTATTCTCAGAGGCACTACCTTATCATTAAATATTCCCCGTTAATGTGTATAATATCTTTGTTTACTTATGGTTTTATTTTTGTAAAATTAATTAATTAATAATTTAAAAAAAAAAAAAGTTCATACAATTTTTTTAAACACTGGATTTTTAGATTTTAGCAATACCCCATCACGTTAGGCTTTTAACAGTGCTGACACTATTGAGTATATAATAAATTATTCCACAGTGGTATTAGAGTAGGTAATATACTAGGTGCGTACCTAAGTACTATATTATATATGCGGAGCATGTAATTGGATATGTACGTATGTAAGATCAAGTCAGTTGATTCGGTGTCTGAAGGGAATTACGAAAACGGTTGATTATTCTAGATTCTAGTGCCGGTGTATAGATAATGTGAACAATTTCCATGGACTATATAAAGATTAAAAGATTCATAAATATAGAATTCTGTGCCAACAGATCAACAGATTATGAGGACTGTTTTTGCGAATAATTTATGCCAGCTGTATCATATAAAATAAATCAAATATTTACGATGTGACGATATGCAAAGAAAGTTTTTTTATACGAATTGTCTTCACATATTATCGTTTAAATTACACATAGTTCAGTATTAGATAACATCACTTTCCCGAGTGTTATTTCTTCCTGGACTGGCACTTGAGTGTAAATTATTGTAATGTCTTCACCAAATGATCCACATACAAAACTACATCGTGTGATAAGTCGCCATTAGTGCAAAATGCCGTATGCACGAGATACTACCTCCAATAAATTCCAAGATACCAATTATATCCATTATAATAATAAGGGTAAGGGTGACATCGGCAGAAAATCTCCACGAATAAATATCCTCAATTATAATAAACGCTGCCGGCATCAGGAGACCATTTTGACAATACATACTAATATTGAAATTATAAAAAGAAAAAAAGGATTACACAACGCAGATTAGACACGAATATTTCCTTTATAAGTGCACTCGTATTTATAGTATTGTAATTTATTCTTTATACAGAGAAGGATAATCCATAATTTAAGATTTATTTATCTTTTATTTATCCCGAACCGACATCTTTAAATATATTATTTTATTTAATATTATATAATACGTGTTTAATATCAATCTAATGTACATATTAAGCTAATATTGAAGCTAGAGAAAAAACCAAATAACAAATATAATTTAAACATATATAATGAGCTAAACAAAACATTATTTTCTTCTCTGGAAATATACTCATAAATTAATATAAAACATGTTTTGTTTTTTGTTTATTTTTCTGTCAATTCCTTCCCTGAGGGATGAAAACATTTCTTGATTTTTCTTGTATTGCCTAATGAAACCTTCGGTGATGCGAAAAAGATAGAGACTCGGGGGGAAGACAGAAACCATACCGGGAACAACCCTTATTTTCTGTATCATGTAATAATTGAAAAAAAATGGTTGCCTTACCAATTTTCTTAAATATCTATATGTATATGTACATATTATAAATAACTCATTTCTTTTAAAAGGGTTGGTTTTGCATAGTGGATAATATTCTAAAATAACCGTGTATTGGATATCTTAACTATTGTTTAACTCAATGATGAAATAATGATGGAATTTTTCAGATAACCTTCATTTATACTTTTAAAATTAGCAATATTAACTTTGTGGTTAAAATTCATATTTTTATTTATTAAGAAAATGGTATTTTTCGAAACCGATAGATGTATTTAAACTCAATTAAGTGGTTAGTAAAACAAAGATAATAAATAAATATACCTTTATTTATGTTAATAATATATATAGGTAGATGTATATTTTTTCCTGTCAAAATATTTTAATATAATAATATAAAAACATTTTTACCGAGGATATAATTAATTATTTTTTATAATTCTAATGTCTAATGAGAAATTCATACTATCATTGAAAAGTAGTATTAAATATTTTTTAAATATGCAACTTTTTGACTCTGATAGTACAGTTTTTCATAAAAGTTAACAAAAAAATCCACTATTAGATATGTTAGAAAAATATTGGGATATTTAATTGCCGATATAGTGTGAGTTTAATTTTTTGTGGGTTGTTAAGTTATTTCTTCTTTCTGCCTCGGTTTCGTGTTCAGGGGGGAGGCATCTAGCCTAACTGGTTCTTTTTCAAATATTGACAAGTCAAATGGTTATTAAATGAAAGAATATTTTTATATAAGAAAATTTATTATTTATATTTTATGATACTTGCATGTGTTAGAAGTGGAAAATAAGCATTTTACTTTAATATTTATAAATACGGCTATTCAAAAATAATTACAATAAATAAACATTAAATATTTGTGTTCATCATGCCAGCATTAATTTCTCTGCCAAACTGTCTATGTTAACGCTTGTCTGATGTAGATTATTCAGGTCCCTCACGTAAGGAATTACCTCTTAGGATGGTCCTGGATCCTGGACGTGAAGTGTGGTCAGTTCCTTTTGGTGCCAGCGTAGAGTGACGGAGTTCAGGCTTGTAGTTGATTGACCACAAGACGATGCCCTATTATCCAGGCAAACCGGGACTCTGGACGTGATTTTCTTATGCAATAGCGACAGTCTGTTCTCGCTACACTAAATAATATTGATCAATTCAATCAACTAGATCCAGCGGGAACCTTTTTGATACTTTCACATTTACGATTAAACACAGAGTACATCACAGTCTAAGCTTAAACTCGAGGCGCACGGTTTAAATTTTCCCCGTAATTACAATCTATTAAGCGCTTACTTGATACTTTAGAGACGATATTGATTTTATTTTCAATCAGAAAATAAAATTTCGCCTTTGGCGGAGCCACTTCTCACGGCGGAGAATATCAGAAGACTGGTCGCCTATGGTGATGCATCCCTCAAGGTGCATTTACCTACGTGACAGTATGGAGTCGTTACCTATACTGTTTTTTAACAGAAATGCTGCGTGCAAATCATTGAAGTGTCTACTTCCTCTTTTACTAATTTGCGAATTTTACTATCTCACTGTTTTTAACCTGTTGATTTCATGATCATTTTTTAAATTTGGTGCATGGATTGGTTTTTGATTTGAGAAAAACAGAGAGTAATTGGCAGAATTATTTCCTACGTTAACTTTTAATAAATATAATTATTTCCTTTAGGATTTTCAAAAAATTAATTAATCATGTTCAGTCATAGAAAGTGTTCTTAAAAACATCCATATATTTTTTATATGGATAAGAAAGTATTATTTCACGATAAAACTTAACACTATTAATAGTACTCTAAAATAATAAATAAATACATGATTGGATCGTATAAAGGACGGATTAATTTTGTCCAAAGACGTTGGTTAGACGAAAGTACATAGATTGTATTACATATATTATATATGATTGTATAATAACATTGGTAATAGCATCATCTAAATCTATACCTACTGCACGCCACTGATTATTAGCATAGTATAATATGTAATAAATTAATAAAATATTATTGCATTTTGTTGCAGATATGTTTTCGAAAATGGAACCCTGCATTCGCCGACTGCGACTAACTTCACGCGGGAACTTCACACTACACCCAGCTGCGTGTTCCCCAACATGACGGGCGTGGATCAGCAACACGGAACTGTCAAAATTAATTCAGGTTAGAAAATTTACAGCATATGTCTGCCTGTTACGTGATGGGCGATTCAACCAAAAGCAAACTAATATACTTTAATCATTTAGGACTCTCATAAATCACAGCATAGGGTTTATTACTTTAATATTGTGCTTTGTTTATTTATTTTTTACTCACATAAAGTAATCGTTATATCGATCGACCATTTCTTACGTAATCGTTATATCGATCGACCAATGTTCGCAATCGATATTTTATCTCGTACGTGTACATGTCTGACTTGTTGTAATTGGCTGACTCTGCGCAAGAATGTAAAATTATTAATTATCGTTAATGATTGGCTGTGTGTCGCGCACGCTAAACAAAAACTCGGGTAAGTATGTAATGATTTAATTTGTATTTATCAAATTATTTATGATGAATTTCACACACCTGGACAAATATCTTAGATACAGCCGTCTACGAAAATACATTCATCCAAAAAAAACACTCTTAATAATTAACAACAAAATTCCTCTATAATAATCAAAGAACCACTCAGCAAGGTCGCATGCACAAAGCCGGCTATTAAACAAATAACTACATTACAAGTCACCATTCATTACCATTGGATACAGTTAATAGCTATGTCAACTAATAATATTAAGCACCTACTAAGATTTTAACTCACTTTCAGGATTTAGGATAAAAGACCTTTAAATTCCCCAGAAAATAATCCGTTATATATATGTATGTATATATATATGGAACTGGCGTCCGTTCTAGGTTAGATCGCGTTTTTGTTAGTAGTTTGGTTGAGACAAAGGAAACCTAGGCTGACATTTCGGCACGATAACACGTGCAATTCTCAAGACATTGTCAAGTTAATCCATGAATAACCAACTCCGTACCTATAAACAAAAAAATGAAATAAATAAATCAACCTTAAACGTTACCCTTTCTAAATAACCGGTGTGATTCTATGCGAGTACCTTTTACTCGTGCATTACCTTGTCTCTCTTATGAAATGATGGATTGAAATTTGATACAATCCATTATTATTCCATCTCGCTGGCAGTGGAAATCTTTTGATATCTGACACTAGCATAATCTTTCATAAACAGCCACTAAATATTATTTATGTGAATTTGTTACCGTTAATTCAAATCTGTTGCCAAAAGGAACAAGGAGAGTTTCGAGAAGCTCGTGATTACAGAAACAGTTGAGGAAAGGCGAACAAGAGGACAGTCTTTTATAAGATTTCTAGACCAATCGATTAACAGGATACTCTTTGAAAGCTGCTCAAGACTTAAAAAAAGGGATGCGTACACAGAATACATGTCACATCAATATTTTTAAATTAAGCTGTCTGAACGAGGGAGGTTGATAAAATATTGTATGTAGGGAGGGTGAAAATAATTTAATGTAGGAAGGCTGCGAGACCACACAGAACCAGAAAACACGACTCACCTGTGGAATGCCCCTTTCGGTATCTGGATTCTTTACTAAATCTAAAAAATTTCTGGCTTCAGGACACGTACTCCGCTGTTCCGCACAAAGTACTCTTATTTATACACTTCGGTGATGGCGCGAAGTGTCAAGCAACGAACACCATGCACAATAGCAAGATGTACATTATTCGGTACGCACAGTAACACATACAGTACACTCTTCTTCAATTTATCATTCTTACAGGGAGATAAATCACGCAATCTAACAATCTACTTCACCATTCGTAAACGATTACAGGAACTTCATATTGTGCGCACACGGCGACCGACCATAAAGATCTATCATAAGTTAAACGCTTGTGCTATGATAATAGGACTAACTAGCTAGTCTCCTGAAATGAGGATTGAACCCCCGACCATTGGATCACTAGACAAGTGTCTTAACTACAGAACTAACAAGCAAGTCTAAACATCAATTATTTATTTATTTTTGTGCTATAATTATTTAATGTAATTTTCAAAATCATCTATAATATTATTATACTACGATACGGTACGCCCCAGCAACGATGATATAATGTAACCACAACAACAAAAAATATGTATAGCAATAGTATATGTATAGTATATAATATCTATAGCAACCTAACTGCGAGACTATATAACAAAGTACAGTATGTAAGCAATATTATTATAACCTAACCTAACCTAACTATGAGACTATATAACAAAGTACAGTATGTAAGCAGTATTATTATAACCTAACCTAACCTAACTGCTATTATTGTTTCTTATTACCCTTATAAATATTTTCTCATAATGTATTTTTAAAATTGTTATTATCTTTAATGTTTTGCGATATCTTTTATGTTTATGATTATCTTTATTAATTATTTTACTTTGTTTATTACTATGTCTACGATATCTCTTTAAGCTAAAATTTTGTATTTATATTTGTTAACCAATCCTTGTTAACAAAAAGCAAGGAAAGAAAAATAAAGGCAACTAAAATTTTTTTTAAAACTGCGAGACTATAACAAAGTACAGTATGTAAGCAGTATTATTATAACCTAACCTAACCTAACTGCGATTATTTGAAAATACGATTACGTGTATTCGCAACTAACCAAGACACAAAACATAACTGTATGTACATGGTTCCCACGAACCATTAGTATTTAATAAATTATTATATATTTAATAAATACATCATCACCAATTTATTTAACCGTAAACCAGTCAGATTATAAATAAATAATTGTAAATTCCTTAATCCCTCCCTTACAAGATACATCTCTGTCTCTCGGAAGATACGAAATATTAAATCCTCGGAAGTTTCGCTCGCAAGTTTTGTTTAGCATTTATTTGGTTCGATACGCTAACGATAATTAAACTTTTCAATTAAACTTAGTTTATCCAGAAATATTGGCACAGATAATGAGAAAATCACTCCCTCAAATATGTTTTACACCCTCCTTGGTTATACCATTGTTTTTAAAGTAAAATTATTTCACCGTCGCTTAAACCTCGCGAGAAATGTATCGCATTATTGTGAAATTCGTGTAATAACTTATTCAGTGTGTTTATTTACGGCTTTACTTCCACTGAAACATAATTCGCTAGTCGATACATCCGGCGTTGCACGGGCAGTAAGTAATCCCACCTCTCCCTCCCGCACCTACCTGAATCACCCAACAACCTCTATAATAATTATTATCTGTGTCAGTCTCTCGTGACTGGGAACCGTGATTTTCATAAACTTCCGCCCTCTTAAATTATACTTATATATAAATTATTGTTCCGCATTTGGCCATTGGCGCAATAAATAACATTTATTAATAGTGCATCCATTTTGAGTAGATGCAGATAGTGAGGTAATTTTATTAATATTTAATTATGTTTAAACACTGTGTATTGTGGGAGTAAAGACCGATGTCCTCGTACCCTCTCGCCGGCTAGTCAGCGGTGAATATAAGATCCGCGAGTTCTTCACCTCAGAAACACGTACCCACCTCATTTTGTCGCAATCTGCCTTCATCCTAAACGAGGAAAAATTTATTACCTAGAAGTGATAAATAAAAATGGGTTATTCGATATAAAAATGGCATCTAATCATAAAAGGAACATGAAGAAAGGAAATAAAATAAAGATTCAATCCACAGTAACAAATCATAATTTCGTCGGGTTGGGCGCGAGTTCGGCGTTCTGCGACGCAAACAGGTTACAACAAGATGTTCCAATATATGGCATCATGATCCTCAGCATCCAGGTCTACACTATTGGATTCGTATGCAAAATTGTAGAAGATCAAATGTAAAATAGCCCGTGGTAATAATGACACCGAGGCTAACGTAACCAAAAGGAAATATCTTGTTTCCTGTAAAGATTTTTCACAATGCAAATAGATTAACAAATTATAGTAAATGATGCACTAGTGATTGAATAACATAAAAATATTTACCCTCTAGTTATGTCGGATCGTCCTAACTGCTCTTCACTCCATCCATCATTCTCAATTCCAAGATCTCCATTTTGCCGGCTAGGGCTGAGGCCTGGCACGGTCGCCACCTCAACGTGTTTCACTCATAAGTGGCTAATCACGTCAAACTTCCTCCACTTGTCGCTAGGGGACCGCTCACTCGCGTTCCATTGGTGCGGAAATTTCAAAATGCACAATTGCATAATGCACATGGCCACCGGGCGCATTTACATTTCTTAATGCGGCGTCCGCGTCGTGTCATAATATGTTAAATTTAAAAATTTGGCGAGCACTAGTATATAGAACTGGTGTAATTTTTTGAGGTAATACCTGAACATTAGCACATGTTGCCGTGCCGAAATATCTACTTAGGTTTTCTCAAAGAAAATCTATAAAAAAAGAAAAACACGATCTAACCTAGAAGAGACTCTATATATATATATTGTGACGTGTTTCGTCCTCCGGTTTGCTCAAGGTAAAGCATGAGAAGCGTGGTCCTGATGCACAGAATTCACCACACTGTTCCCCATCTACATCAGTAATTGTCAAGGAAAAAATAATAGAATAACTTTGTAATTCACAATATAGCAATAAAAATAATATCACCTCAGTGTGATTTCAATAAAAGAATTTTAACAAATCGTCTTCAACAAGCATTAAAACCAAACATAAGAAAGTGAGAATAAACAATATTATTTATAACCTTCCAAAATTTTACAACTAAAAATCTCCTTTACTACAATTTAGATTTAAGAATCTTTACTCTTCAGGAGCAATCCACAATTTGAGTTCAGTGTTTGATGTTCCGAATCACTCCGTATTATACTTGGTGTCTCCTCGCATCGCAAACGTCATGAAGGCTAGTTCATCTACTTCCTGGCATGTTTCCTAAAGTAGCGTAGAACTCTTGCGTCCTCATGTTGTAGAATAGATTGAGCAGATGGAACCTAAGCGTGTTCCCATCATGCTTAGCTCGTGAGTAATCTTTCACGTTGATTGTTATCCAAATTATGCCTTACTTACGTCGTGATAGGAAGAGATGTTTTATATCCTACAAATACATAAAGAAAATAATAAAAACTGTAGACTAGCATGGTACAGGGTAACACAGATGCCTCATATTTGATATTATTCTCACCCTTCCTTGTTTAAACATGAAATCACATTTTTTTGATAATAATTTCACGAGTAGCTTATTTCACATGCTCTCGAGCCGTCCTCGGAAAATACCATAGAGAAATTCCTTCCCGCGGTGCAATGTTGCCATATGCGAAATGTCAACTCAAAATAATATCTCGTGATCGGTAGGTACCATAACATACATATATACACACAGATAACGGATATCCTTAAATATACATATAAAAGTTTTAGGATATTAGATAAAAGCATTCTTCATCGATTTAGTTTAGCTGGATAGATTTTATTTTCAATATTTTATCATTACATATATTAATAAATGAACATTTTATATAAACATCAAATAAGCTTGGTTAATCTTATTACTAATTTTGATTTTAAAGGAGCTGGGTGAGCTTAACATTGAGCGATTTTGTCTCATATTGTGCAAACGTAGGTACCTGGTAAGTACAGAATGTCCGAATAATATCTGTAAAATTTCATCTTTTAATATAATTGATTGGCAATAACCCGGGAACTATCCCAACCCATAGGTCTCTGGTTAATCCGGCTCAACGGATCAAAAATGATGTTCTAGTAAATTCCTTCAATAATTTGTTTTGTCTCCGGGCTTTATATCGATAAAATATGACCATCCACACGGTAATAAAGATCACCACCAGCCTGGACTGATGATTACTGTAGTATTTGGCAGATAGTGGGTTGGTTTCCGATGTATTGTTCTTCTTCAATCTCCGATGTTGGTTTTTAAATACGTCGGCCCTACCTAAATAATTCACTCCAGAGCGCCGATTTCGAAAAAAGCGGTGACCTTCATACTGCATAAACAAATCATACCACAACAAAAAAAAACCAAAGGAGTAAACACACTAATTTCGAGAGAAACAGCGATATTCTTTCAACGTTTCTACGTGTTTTTAACTCCGAAACTGTACAACATACATAACACTAACTGGAAAACGTATATTTATAAAAAATTACGTATATATGATTAAATTGAGTAGAGAGCGGTCAGAAGCATCGCTGTTCAATATTCCAACTTAATCACAATACAATACATTATTAATTCACTTTAGATTTGCAAGGCATTCACTACATTTTTTAATATCTCTGTCGAATCTTACTCTTTCTCATTAATTTTAATTAAATAACACCACAACAGAACGAAAAAAAACTGGCTACTTTAACACAGACAGTATTCTAGCAACGTAGCCAGAACAATGCTTTATATATCAGATGTGGACACCTACAGCACCCCACACAGTCAATTAATAAGTCTATAATATTACTGTATATCCACATCTGACCTAAAAAAAAATATATGTCAATAAAGATTTATCTTATCTAGTTAAATCTCAGCTTCTAATTCTTACTTACTTACCATCGCGCTGTTTCCCCGCGGGGATAGGCAGAGAAGATAGAGCGCCACACTCTTCTGTTTTGGCACACATCCATACATCTTCTCATGAAAGCTTTCCAGTTATTGTGGCTCCTAACAAGATCGTTTTCGAGTATCTGGTTCATGCCAAGTCTTTCGCAGACTTCCTCTATTTCTGTTGTCATCAATACTTGCGTCATATACCTTTCTTATCATTCTCTTCTCATTCATTAATTCCATATGACCAAACCACATATGTGATTCTTTCATAGTCTTACTCACAATACTAAGATAAGCTTTTCATTATTTCCTTATTTCTTCATTCTTTACTCTTGTCATAAATGGATTTGCCACATATACGCCTAAGTGATCTCATTTCCACTGAATTCAGTCTACTTTCGTTCCTCTTCTGCCAGCTCTAGGTCTCACTTCCATACATCAGTGTCAGTACCAGGACTCCATTGTGAACCGCTAGTCTTGCCTCAGTTGACAAGTTCTTATTAGCTATAATTCCATTCAATGCGTCGTTCACTTTATTCCCTGAAGTCACCCTCCTTTCAATACCTTTCTCAGTCTTTCCGTTCCTATCAAACAAACTTCCCATACACACAAAATCATCTACTTGTTCCAAACATTCATTACCTGCAAGTATAGTGTACGTTATATTGCTTTCCTCCTTCTCGATTTGAAGACATTCGTAATAAGGTCGCTTTTTCATTCATATATCATACATTCTACTCTCTAGACACTATTAAATTTTTTCACTATTCGCCATTAATACTGCAACATTGGCGCACAAAAATCAGCATACAATAAAATCACAAATTTTCGCTCCTACATTCATATAGTCCAGTTCTTTCATACAATTATCCATATACACGTTGAACAGCCATGGATACATTATACAGCCCTGCTTTCCACTCTTTGTAATATCAAACCATGGTGTGAATGATTCATTGATCCTTACACACGCCGAACTTACATCATATAGGGATGCGATTGCGTGTATAAGTTTGCTATTCACCCTTTAATCACACATCCTTTTTCTTATAAATCTATCATACGCCTTTTGCAGATGTACAAAGACAAGCTACACAAAAATTTTAGATTAAAAAAGCTAAAAACTTTTCCGTCATCACTCGTAGAAAAAATATCGGATCCGTACATTCTCTTCCACCCACAAAGGGCCCTTACACGTCTCTTAATTTTTCTTTCATCAAGTCTTCCATATAGTTTTCCAACCGAGCTTAGTAGACTAATTTCTTTATAGTTACCGCATTCCATTCGCGACCTTTTTCCTTTGTAGAGAGGAATAATAACAGCCCTCTTACAATCTAACGGGGCGTGGCTCTCTTCTAAACACTGATTGAAGAGCGCATCATCGCTTACTAATAATAGCTTGCTACTAATCACCGTTACAATCGAACTCAATCACAGTCACAGTAATGTTTTAAATAACGGCTTACCATCGCTAATGTCAAGACAGCCCTGCAAGAGGTAAGCGGGTACCTAGCAAACTGGATCACAGAGGCGATGTCAAGTGATGTATAGCGCTCTATTATGACTGCGGTCATGGACATCCAAGTTCATGAGACCGTTAAAGAAAGAAAGAAAGAAAAAAAGAAATAAAGAAAAAAAAAAGAATAAGTGGTATAATTTTAATCTGAAGAAGACGTCCCAATAAAAAATTCAATATATTATATAATTATATCAATCAATAGATCTTAGTTAAGTGTTTCCCGGAGTTTTGTATCAAGAATTATAATTATTACCAATAACGATAATATCACGGCCTTAATAAATTTCCAGGATCGATCTCGGGGGAGAAATATATATATGATCCGTTTCCCGTAAATTTTAATTCGGCAGGAAAAATGTTAGAAATTTTTCTGGAGTTCCTGTCAAAACGAAACGAAATTTGTGAGATTTCTTCACGCGTGTCTACCCTTGTGAACATAAAACCGTTTCTTGATATTGATTTGACACGAACTAATATCTAGAAGAGTGTTATTTATTGTAAAATATTATTAACTAATATTTAAAACCCATCTTGGGATTGGCGCAAACGACGTTCATGAGAAATAATAAAATTTCTGACAATAATAATTAATTTTTTTTTGAAAAATGTACTTTTTTTAAAAATATAATTTTGATTATGAAACACTTGCAGGTAGAATATAATGTTTATCTTTGTATTGCGCTTCTGGTGTGATTCTCTATTTTTAAAAAATATATATGTTAATGCTTGAATAGGACGTATACAATAAGTAAATAAAATATTGATCAATAATAAAGTTGAAAGAAAATTACGGGAATATGCAAAACTATTTTGATTAACTACTGTAATACTTAAATAGGATTTTTTATAATCTTATCATCATTTTCACTGTCGTCATCGTCATCATCATCATAATCATCATCACGATTTATTTCATATCTCTCATATTCTCGGTAAGATCGGGTAAAGATGGTATTTAAACAGCGATTAAGTAATTGTTTTCGTGTTTTTCCTTCTCTTCATGTAGACGTCACTCTGAGACCACTTCGGGCTCGCCTTCTTCTTCAAACGCTGATCTCCAGCTGTACTTCCGGTATTTCAGTAACCTTCCAAAAGCATACTCCCGTACAGCGCCATGTGTGGTAACCATTAATCCTCCATTATTTCAACATGTGTATGTACATCAATTTCGTCTTCGCTACTTGACAATGTTCTCTATTTTGCACAATTCCCTAATGCGGAAGTTAATTATCCTGTCTGTGATAGATCTTGGGTTCTAATCTCCTAACTTCTCAGTTTGATGAGGTTATGTTTATTAGTTAAAATAGATTCAAAAGGGTTACCAGTATGAGGATTGCATTTATGAAAAATCTGAAAGATGTATGGTGAGAATCGAGGCCCTATACCTCCTCAAATTCTCCCGTATACATATGAAATGTTTCCAATATGGAGGCTGGTATTTGTATGAGTATTTTTGGTTAGGTTGGTAGGATAGGTTGCGTTTATTTACAGAAGAATCACAATTGAAATTAAACTGTTTATTACATTATTTAAAAATCAAGATAAATGACGTACACTGAAGGTGGTGCCGAGATGCATGCGAGAAGTTGGTCAGAAGAAGAGTGATCGGTTATATGGATTCTCGGACTGGTTCGATCGCGGTGTATTGTTGTCTGCAATTTGGCGCGTATCAGACAGACTATATGGCTTTTGAGTATTTATTTATATAGATCTGTGAGGCGCGAGCAGGGCCTCCACATCAGTAATATTTTGGTTTTGTTAGTATTCACTATGCTTTCAATACTAAATATCATAATTCTTTATTACTTATATATTTTAGAATTATCTATATAATTATATTATATATATAGGAATTAAATGTTTCCTAATTAATTAATTAATGATTCTATGATAAACTCTAAAAGATTGATAAGGAGGTTTTGAGTTGTATGATCAACACAACAAATCAAACACGATTTTTTGGTTCTATATTTAATTTTTCCAAATATTGGCACGATCGTTTCAATTTCAATTTTACGTTAATTTAGTTTAAAACCTATAAATTTGGTATTACGTACATAATAAAGGCTATTTTATCGATTTTTTCAATTAAAAACTCCGTCAATAAAAGTCAAGTTGTTTCACGTTGGATTTATTCAAAGTAACTGGTTACAAAATATTTACCGGCGTCTTATATAGGCAGAATTCCTACCTACGTGCTATTTACTAGTGTATGACGGACACGTATATCGTAGGAATTAGTGGCATGTATGACTGGCAGGTGTTCTTATTTGCCGTTAAATGTGGCATACAAGAAACGTTGTTTGTGGGTAGATGGATTTTCGGTTATCCACGTCTGTATCTGTTCTGCAGAATTTAATACTACGTGAACTGTAAAATGGTATTTCCCTAATTATCTTAAAATATTATGCACGAGCAGCTCCACAGATATAAACATAATAAAGCTTGTTAAAGACAAAATTCGAAAACAACTAAAATCTTGAATAAAGTTAAATATTTGTTTATATATCTAATTTTTCAGTTCGTATTTGTATTTTGAATGAGAAAGACAACAAATCATTTTTTTTTTAAATTAATCTGTTTAGGAAAAATAAATTATTTTAATAGTGCAAGTACCTACTTGCGCCCATCTGGCTTCCAGTCAAGTTTTTTACTTTGACAGCTCAATGTTTTTCGAAATAAGAACACCTGCTCATTTCTTTTTCACTTCGGCATTATAAAAAATACACCAACCCTTGCATGTTGCGCGAATCTCTGCGGAAAATGGCGTAAAAAAATTATCTGTTTTAATCTTAAATCATTAATTAAATTTTATTTAGAATTATATTTATATCTCATAATAAATGACACTCTAAAATACTAGTTACTTTTACATATATGAGAAACTAGCGAGGTGGCCAAGGCAGGATTACTATGGAAGGTGAAAACTATAATACCATTTAATATTAATCAATATAATCTTTAGGTTGGTTAGATGAGATCAAAAGGATCAAGTCGGTTAATCATTTTTGCTCATATATTTTGGTATTAACTTTGAATTACTTGCTTGGAAGTGAAAAAAGGTACAGAATGGCGAATCAGATTGAAACAAAATATACCTATGTACATTAAAAAGTACTCAGCTTATTGTATTGCGTTTAACAATGATTAGTAATATTTAATTAGCAATATTTGAATATATCCAAAAACACACAATTACTGTATTTTTACTGAGACAAATTTATTATTTTTATTATATTTAATGGAAAATATATGGAAGTATGGGGTAATTACAGAGCTTACTATGCTGTTTAAAAAAAAAGAGAAAAATGAATTATCAAATTTGGTCTGTAGATGGCGATGGTTTAGTAGTACTCGAAGCGAGCCCACATACTAACATATATACAACTTTCAAAAATTTTATGAATGTGGAGATTGAGGGGTGAAAATTTGTGAATATTATATATATATATACATAAAGTGAATTTAAGCAAACCGAAGACAGATCACTCAACTATGCGCATGGTATGCTAACACAGTCCGATTATAAATGTGTGTCAATCATGTATTATAATATACTTACGCAGTTCGTAAGTCCTGTAATTACCCCATACTTCATAAGTAAGTATACTTTCATAAGAAGTATGGGGTAATTACAGGACTCGCTATAGGGTTTCTGTTATTATATATATATATAACATCCCAAAATCTTCTGTATGTCAAGTGCAAGAAATTTTATAAGGAAACTAATAGATTATACTTGTGTGAAGAATTTCCTTTGACATATACGTTCTTGTATTAGGTTGACATGTCACTTTTTTATTCTGAAAGTACATTATTTAAATAGAAACAAGACCATTTCTATTGTCAGAAATAATATTAAATAAAACCTAATTTTTTGATTTATAAATACCATAGCTTCCCCCACCCAAAGAGGAGCAGATTCTTTCTAAACTGAAACTGAACCAAACTTGGGTACGATTCCCTTGACTTGTGCGCAATTGACAGGGAGGTTTCAAATATATGGTGATTTCGTTTCCTTGATTTGAAATGAATGTTTGCCCCTGAAATGAAACCTGTGATATAGAACGACTCCCCGCAAAAATTCAAATCTAATGAAATGTATATCCTAATTTGACAAAAAAAAAAAGATATATACGGTGTTACTGCTTAGGTGACGTTGTGCAATCAAACCGTAATTATAATAGTACTAACTATACTCGATCATTTTTTTTAAAAAAAAAGCAACTTAAATATTTATACCGTTTGCAAAATAATACCTCTCACTTTAAATACAAACAAAACTTGTTTATCAAAACATTTAATGTCAGTGTTAATTAACACATTTTGACGGATTCGAGGCGGCCATTTTAATAATGTTACCTAACCTAACACAACTTGTGAAATAACTTTATGCAAACTCTCTCGGTACAGAAAATTGTTAGCGAGCTTCGTAACGCGGGCTCCCACGGTACTTAAAGATAATCAGGGTTGTCCATTTTTTTTCTGGCAAATAAAAAAAATTATTCCTCAAAACACTTGAATTAATTTAATGCGAATGGGCGAGTATAACTGAAATTTCAGTGAAGTTTAAAAGGATGCTGGGGTTGGCGGTGGTGGTGTGAGAGATCAGGTTCAGGCTCTGTGTTAATACGAACGTGTTACGTAATTCGGATAGGTTTACCAAATTATTGTTTATCCAAAATTACTGCAATTAAATCAGTTAATGTTAAAGTCTGTTTATTTGTAATCATTTTTGTCTCCTTATCCCAGGAGGATCGGAGTGGCACTTTATATAAATATCGAGTCTCGAGTGGGCACTTTTATTTTCCTATACGGGTTTGTTGGTAGATTATTTATTATTAAGTTGTAACACAATACTTTTATATAACAAAATCTTACGTGAAGCGTCGGAGTTTATCGCTCTAGTGTTTAACAATATAATTTTAATAGTGCGAGATTGAAAGCAACCGTCGGAGTTATTAGTTACAGAGGTTGTCGATATATGTGTCACCTGTGTAGGTATTATAGTATTATATTTCATTATAGCATTATAGCGGTGTATGTGATTATCAGAAGGATCAATGAGTGGTACTGGAGACCTATAATCTCCCAGCTATCCATTATGTTCACAATTAGATATCACAGAGTGTATATGACAAGGTTGAATGACATTTATTGAGATATAATGCATAATTTTTATTATTTGATTTTAATATTAGATATTTTTATAATAATCAGTAGAATATATATATATTTCTTTTAACATTGATATCTTCTCTAAAGAGTAAGTCTCGTGTACAAAAAAGGAGTACATACGAGAGTTTATGTTTCAGTTTCATATTTTTTTTACTTCAGATACAAATTTATAGTAGTCTGTAATTTTTCTAATTGTGATGGGAAGATTGTCAAAAAATTAATGCCTTGATAAATATAGTGATTTCGGGTTGCGGTATATTTTAGTTTTGTAATATCAATTTGGTCTCTAAATCTTGTAGATCGGAATTCGCTTCTAAAATTTAATTCATTTTTAACTTTGACAATTTGGATTATTATTTTTTGAGTGATTTCTAATTGCGACATTAAAGTTTTATGTGCTCCTCCCCATCCAATAACATCTTATTGTAAGTGTGACTGCACTTACACGTAATATATTATATTATTTTCAGTTTTGTAAGTGATAACATGTTTCTGAGTCTTAAAAATGTGTAGACAGTTTTCCTTATTTGTTTGTAAGATTAGAACATGTTCTTTCCATTTGAGTTTGTTATCTATTACGATTTCTAGGTATTTGATATAGTATTTTTCTTCAATTAATGAACATTAGTCACAAGAGTCTTCTTGAGTACAGGCTTTGGTGTGAATTTTAATATTAATTTCAGTGTTATCTTTCAATTGAATACCAAATCGTAGAAAGTATGTTTTATTAGTATTAATTAATAGTAGGTTATCATCCGTCCACTTTTTTGTGGTATTAACATCCTCATTTGCAGATACATTAGCGTTATTCTAAGTTTTTTCATATTTTACCATGTAATTTGAGTTTAAAAATATCATTAGAGTATAAAATAAACAACAATGGTCCAGGTACCGTACCTTGTGGTATGCCAAAGTTAGTGGTTTCAGATGTGCTATTTTGTCAATTAATTTTTACATTTTATTTTCGGTATGTTTAATAACTTATTAGCTATGATAAAATATTGCCATCAAGGTCAATATTTTAAGTTTATTATGTATTTTCTTGTTTGATATGCTATCAAAGGCTTTCCTTAGGTCTATAAATACACCAATGCATTTGTCACTGTCATCTATATGTTTGTTAATTATTGAAATTATTTTTGCAATAGCATCTTGTGTGCTAATATTTTCTTTAAATTCAAATCGATTCTCATTTATGATGTTATTGCTACAGATATATGACATGAGCTGTTTTGTACAATTTTTTCGTAGATTTTGGCTATGTTAGAGATTTTTGATATGAAGCGGTAATTTTTAATGTATTTTTTATTTCCTGCTTTAAATATTGGTGTTATAAAACTTTGTTTATAGTTAGATGGGAATACTCCATTTTGAAGGTTAAAAATATAGGTAAAAATATGAGCAGCAGGTACATTTGCTGTTAGTCGAACTATATGGGAAGTGGTGCTAAAATGGCAGCTTCCCGCGTATATTATTGTTGTCGGTTTGCGAGACGGTACCAGAAGAGATTGTATGGCCGTTCAGTGATTCAAGTTCGCCTCCAGGTATGTGCGTTAAGTACCTGTCGGCGGTGTCGCTGGTTGTGGAGGCAATAGACCTCCACATTACCCTATAAAGAACCATTCTGTATACAGACTTTGTTACTGTTAATTTCAGCATAGCATGTGGCAACCCATCGTCCATTTTTCCTCATGAGTTGGCAATAAGATACAACTCGGTAGTCGTTTCTCTGGCATTCGCAAAATGTGTCCAAGCCACCTTAATCAAGATTTAAGTAGGGTCTTCATGTCCCCCTTATTTTAGTACTTCTCACTCGGTCAACAGTCGTATGCTAGTTGCAAAAGGGTTTTTAAGTTAAGAAATGTCCTGAAAGAGAGACTTTTTTGAAGACGAAGTATTTAAGAGGTATTATTTATTTTCGAGATTGAGATTGAGATTAAAATTTATTTTGAATATTATGACAACACGCAAAGGTCATCCGTAAGTTATTTGAGTAATAATGATTTCTTTGACTAATTATTGCGTGTCTCAAATTTTGTATGCAATATCTTAATATTGGGCCAATGAACGAAAACAAATTAAAAGTTTAAAAAAATCAAAGATTATCAGCGGACCAAATTTAGTGAAAGACTCATGGGGAGGCCTTCATCCAGCATTGAATCGATAACGGATTATGACGATGACACTGTTAATAAACTTGACTGGTCCAGCGTTAATATGATCACCTAGTAATCAAAAAATCGGGGTTTCGACCCTCATCACGGGAGACTTGCAAGTCAATTTTATTTTGTATTGAAATGTTTTAAAAATTACTGTGACATGTACAGGGTCACTATTATGTTCCAGGCCGATTTAGATTGACCGTAATTTTGATTTGGCAGATATTTTGTCAGTTTGCATTTAGTAGTCATAGAGAGCAATTGATTACAATTTATTATGGAGTATTTAACGCCTCAACAACGTGTTTAAAATATTTTATCTAACCATTAATGGTTATTGGTTATAGAATGGTGATTTCTATCGTCACATGTTGGAAAATTTGTTGGTGGCTGAATTGGGTTGATTGGGGTGATTTCAACAGGATGATGCCACCTCACATACAGTTCGAGCTACGCTTGAAATTTTAGGAAAAAATTTTCCCGGCCGCATAATGTCGAAAAATTGTGATATTTACTGGCCTCCTCGATCATCAGATTTGACGGCTTCCGACTATTTTTGTAAGAGCTCTTGAAAGTAAAATTTTACGTCAATAAGCGAATAATATCATATTATATACATAATTGTAATAAATCAAGTAATCAATGAATAAATACAACATTTTAAAATTGTATTTTATTTTTTAGTTATTTAAAAATAATATCGGCCTGGAACATAATATTCACCCTGTGATAAAAATATATATTATTTCGTTTTAATTTTGTGTCATTTATTGGAAATGTGGTCCTAGTTACGCATATCGTGAACAACCTGCAGAACAAATATCTCAATTATAGAATAATTAAACATCGAGCAACGTCTATATATATATGTATGCAAATCTTCAGATACCGTGCCATGTTACCATGAAAAATTTGTGGAAATCAATCAAAAAATAAAGTACGCGAAAGCTCGCGCGCGGCAACCCTGCGCGGCAATACGACCCCACTCGACTTTAATCTCGCCCTACCTCTCGGACAGGCCGCGTGACGTCACACGGTGTAATTACAGCAGTAATAACAAGTTTAATCACCTGAGGGAGCCGCTATCTCCGCGGGGACCGAGCGCGCCGCAGGTAAACAGTGTTAACCAGATCGTGCGGCACATACCTGGGCGGGATTGTGTAATTTGGCATCATCAGCCACCCTGGCGAGGTGTACCAGGGCGGCGCGTGGAACATTTCGCCTAATGAAGCGACGAGCAGACGACGCGTGACACACAGAATATTATACCACCTGGAATTACCCGGGTGCTTAGGATCCGTAGACTCCTACATGACTCCTCTAAGCTGATGTAGTCCTCCAGATTATTAATTCCAAACGAGACTCCCTATCAGACACGTTACAGAGAGATAATTGCAAAATTACTGAGAACTAAAATAAAAGTAATTAATAAGAGAAAACACTTTGTTTCAAACAGTATATACTCATATTAAAATCAAAGACAAAAACAATACTATCAAAATAAAAGTGGTAACAAATTAAGAACTACTGTGAAAACAAATTTAAAAGGTGACTATTTGCAAAAATTATTTGATTATTTATAATATTTTTTAAATATATGTTATATGTGAAAACTCGTCGAAATAATCATACTTCAAATTCAATAATAAAAAATATCCCAAATTCTATTCATCCCGCATTTTACACCGATAACATTTTATTATGTTACTTTTAAAATTAGCAATATTAACATTCATATTTTTATTTATTATCTTTGTTTTATTAACCACTTAATTGAGTTTAAATACATCTACCGGTTTCGAAAAATACCATTTTCTTCTTCAGGATGTCATAATTGACTAAAACATATATTATTGTTTCTTTACCAGAATCTATTTTTAAAAAATCAATATAAAAAATAAAAATAAATATTAGTACCTAACTCAAATTGTTACTTAATACAAATTTACACGAATAATTTTTAGGAAAAAAATTTAGAATGGGACTCGTAGTTAAATTTTGATTAGTTTGAAGAAGAAAATGGTATTTTTCAAAACCGGTAGATGTATTTAAACTCAATTAAGTGGTTAATAAAACAAAGATAATAAATAAAAATACGTTATTATGATTTTAAAAAATCGGGAGTCTACAAATTAATTTGCAATGATTGCAATCATTTTTATATAGGTAAAACTTACAGTATTTGTTCTGAGATGTGAATTAATTGAGCCGTTCTCTCAACTGATCTTTTAACCAGAAACCTATCTTTCTAGTCTTGACAGACAGATAATGGTCATCGTCTATCTTTATGATGAATAACAGGCCGGCAATTTGGTTCATCTTTATCGTGTCCTTAATGCTGAGCGTCATGATCTCCTGATATATCTGGAGTTTGGTGCAGCATACATGTCCATTTATAAGAGTAACCTGTTAACTGCTTTATTTGATCTTCATATGATTTATATGATGTAGTAGATGTGCGGATGATGTAGATTTGACTATTACTGGTTGTAGATAGATGCGTGAAGGTTACATCATATTGAAATATTCAGGATATACTCAGTCAATAAAAACTCAGACTGTCGATATACGACAGATTTAATTCAGAGAACTGGCTTAAAAAATGTCAGTGTGTCGTATACAGGCAGATTTACGGTATACGTGCTATTTACTCTTATGTGGCGAACGCTATATACACTAAATAAGACCAGATGTTATTTTTAACGTGAGAACTCTGAACCGAGTACATAACGATATGCTATGTACATCGTGCACGCGTTTTGGCAGTTGGCGCGGTATACTGTAACGTTATACCATAAATTCATGTAGAAAAAATTGATACTTTTAAAATCAGCAATGTTATCTTTGTGGTTAAGATTCATATTTTTATTTATTATCTTTGTTTTATTAACCACTAAAATGAGTTTAAATACATCTACCGGTTTCGAAAAATTCCATTTTGTTTTAGTTAGTTATGACATCCTGAAGAAGAAAATTGTATTTTTCGAAACCGGTAGATGTATTTAAACTCATTTTAGTGGTTAATAAAACAAAGATAATAAATAAAAATATAATATAGAAAAAATTGATTCTACAATGGTGATAACCAATCTATAAAATTAAAAATGTATGGCTGTCTGCCCGGACGGCGGGAAGGTAGAGCGCTGCCGTTTGACGTCGATCGCGGCCCGGCCAAGTGAGGCAGGAGTTATGTCTGCCACTCGGTCGCGGCGAGAATATTTTAAATCTGAAAAAGTCCGTTACATGGAGATAGAATTGTTACCGAGCTGTAAGCGGAGCCAAACTATATGGCGACACGATAAATTTATCTACCGTCGATCCTAGCAAAAGATTAATTTCTGCCAGGGTCTTCTTCATCTTGGGACGCGTGACCCAACTTGGATTATTGTCTGGCCGGGCAGAGGGTTTTGGTCAAGCCCGGTAAGACCCTGATGTTTCTGGACGGAGGAGGATGTGGCCCTGTCAAACCCTATTTGGGGCGGAACCACACTATGGATGCTGTACCCTGATGTCACCGCTGCGATCGGAGTCTGGCGCGCTGACTTATTTATCTCGGTATGGCCTCGGATGATGAAGGAATAATGCGAAATACAACGGAAAAACATTTAGTATGTAAATATTGTTGTTTACATTTTCTTAATTTAAACTACTGTAAATGTAAATAATTATATAAAATTGGTCACAATTTCATACAAGTTGCTAAGTAAAGTTCAATGTATTAAATTTTGTTCATTTGACAATTAAGTTTTTATTTATTATGAAAAAAAAAAAAAAAACCTTAATCATTTTGTTATTTCAAAATATTCTTCTTTTGTCTCGAGGTACAAATGAAAATTTGAGAGATCGCTGGCATAATAAGGAGTTCTGATAGGTTCGGCTCAACGAGATCCACAGTTCATGTTTGCCACTAAACGAACCGGTGCAGGTGTGAAGCCCCCGAGAATACAGACTTTGTACATACAACGTCCGTTTGTGGATATATGTAGCATGTGCATAAATTAAAGATATTCGTTCTCCGTCTCGACACAAAATAGTGAGACGGGCACAGTCCAAACAGATTTTTACATTGTATTATATAGTTACAAATAAAATAAAATAAATCTATATTATAGGACACGGTGTTCTTGCTCACTTCCCCTCAATTGTCCGTCACTTTTTCTGGCAAAACGGGCTGACAATCGTTTAAAGTATTCAAGAATCGTTCTCCTGCGTATTGATGAAAGTGTTTCGCTAATCATTGACTCTTGAACGACAGATTCATTTGTGCGCCGGTCCACGAAATATACAGCATTCATCTCAGCACCACATCTTGAAGACGACCAATATGTTTCATTCCTTCTTTCTTCATGTTTCCATTCTGTACATTTCTATGGATAATTCTAGAGATTTTACCGGACAGAATTTTTTCTTCACTTCATCGTTTTGAAATGAGAGCACCTAGGTATATAAATTTGTTAACCCCTTCATACTCCTTTAAGGGATCGTTTCTTGGAATCTCTCATCCTGATTAGCAATTAGCAAATAATTCGTAACGTTTACGACAGGTTAGTTATAAATATTTTCGCTCCACAGAGACACAAGACTAACGAACTTCAACACTTGCAATCGCAGACAGAACTTGGAGTTCTACTTTGCATAGTTGAGCAAACAACTTAATTAAGTGCTTGATTACAGTTTCTCGGGCGTGGAGCTTGTCCCTTATAGACGACTCAAACTTTTCATATTAAATATATTAAAAAGTTATTGACATAATCAACTAATTTTAATGTTTATTATATTTATATTTTAACCTTGTATTATTTTCGTGAATTAATTTTATTAACCTTTACCATACCATGATATAAAAACCCAAACGTAGACATGCTGTCAACTCGTGCTACCGTAAATAACAGTTAGAAAAAAGGTTTTTATTAGCTTAAATGGCTTTAATGGCACGAATATACTCTAAATATTGAGCATTTAATTATGAAAAAA
Source organism: Eubasilissa splendida (assembly GCA_031772225.1). NCBI lineage: Eukaryota > Metazoa > Arthropoda > Insecta > Trichoptera > Phryganeidae > Eubasilissa > Eubasilissa splendida. Next base: position 6,084,692 of record CM062862.1, read on the forward strand.
TGATTAATAACATAATTTAGAGCATTCATTAAGTCCTATACAATGTATCCTTCCTTCTTATCCTTCTTCGTTTAATTATTAAGAAAGAAACAATTATATTTGTATGTTTGTTCTTTTCTCTGTAAAAATAGTGTGTAATCTCTGTCTTTCGTATCACAAATGGTATTTTTACCAACCTATTAATTTTGCAACGGATTGAATGAAAAAAATAATTGTTTTTGTACGATTCCCTTTTCATAATTGATTTTTCACTATTCATTCCTAAGCGCTAATATTTTCTTTAGGATTATCTAAAATATTAATTTTATGTTGCATGTATTTACCGAAATATTACAGATTTAATTATGATGGTAGACCCGTGATACTGCATGGTTTGGGAAAGATTAATGAGACATTGTATAACTTCATTTTCTTGAAGAAAATTAGTAATGTATGTATACCAAGTATATGGAGGCTTGATATGTTTGTCGAAGAAATGTGGTAAACATTATTGGGTCGAGTGTATCACTTTTAAGTGTTTAACAACATGATACTATATTATATTACATATTGGTATACTAAAGAATATATATTAGAGATTAAAATGTTAATATTTTAAATAAAACACATTTTTGTAGAATTTAAAAAAAACAGTTTTCAACAATGTCAATCTTAAATTTGACAATTCGTAAACATTAGAAATAATGTATTTATTAACCATCATGCCTTTTTCTCGCGGGGGTAGGCAGAGAGGTAAGAGCGCCACAATCTTCTGTCCTGACACATAATTCTCACCTTATCTACATTCATACATCTCATACAAGCTCGTCGATTACTGAAGCCTCTAAACAGGACCATCTTCCGTCATCTATTTCTGGTACCATCAACACTTACGTCATATATCCTTCTTATTCATCCGTTCTATATGACCAAACCACCTAGCGATCCTTTTTTAAAAATAAATAATAAAAGCCTATAAAAATAACTAAAATATCATAAATAATCAACTAAATTTAACCACCAGTAATATCCTAAAATATTTCCAATAAACACGACACTTCAGTCATTTTCAGATCATTAAGATAATTTTCCCAAATATTTAAACATACTAGTTTTTATTTTTTCAATATTAACAAAATTACTTTATATAAGTAACAGAATACTTAATTAAGGTGCACTTGAGATACCTAAGTAGCAACAATATCTTTTGAAAACAAATCATTATTTTGATATTAACAAGGGTTTAGAAATTATACACTCAAATACTAAGTGTTTTCAGATAGATAAATTTGAAATTTTAGAAATAAGAAAAAGTGTTAATATCAAGCTAAATATTATAAATAACCAAATTCTCTTTGCAAATAGTCACCTTTTAAATTTTTTTTTATATTAGTTTTTACTTATTCACCACCTTGTAGTTTTGTTTTGGTCTTTGCTTGTATTTTTAATTTTAATATACATTGTTTCCTCAAGGAGATACCATAGGTATCGAAACATGTTAAATTTTCAATAAATAGTAGTTTAAACAAAGTATTTTGTCTAATTATTTATACTAGTTTTATGTCGTCAAGTACAGAATATTTTGTTTACTTATGTTGCGTAAAAGTATAGATGCCGGAAGAAACAGGATATTCGGAAGGAGGTTTGCACTCACCACAATCCAGTTCTTCTGACACCTCCAAGGTGGACTGTAAATGTATCACTTTCTTCGTCAAGGGTCCTTTAGAATGCAATGTATAGACGCAACGTCTCAATTTAATACAATACTTCGATTCACAAATTACCGCACCGTTTCAAGGTCGCCTTTCGACTGGTGGCGGCGTGCCGGGTGAGGAGAGGGAGGGGAGAGAAAGGCACAGTACATTATTTTCGTTCAAGAATAAATAAATATATGTCCCAAACAACATATATTTTTTTATTATTTTGAAACAAAAGATAACAAATTATGATCGGATTTAGTTTTTACTACCCTTATAAATAGAAAAACACTTTTTCTTAACCGGTTGGTTTTATATTAAACTAATGGTTAACTTGAGATATAACAAATTTACTTGTATAAATTTATATAAAGGTCTTAACTAACTTGATTACGTTTTAATATTTTAATGTTATATAAAATGTATCTTACATAAATTAGACCTTACACAATATCGGATGTATTATAAAATTAAATCAATAAATTTTCAGGCTTAAAGTTAATAATGTTTTTATACAAAATTTAAATTCCAACAAAACTTTTACAAATTTTACGTTATTAATTTTTCCAGGGATTGAGCTATTTCCTCTAAAATTCCAGGATACACAAGAGTGGTTTTAAAAATAGTTAAAATATTGATGTGACATATTTGTAATACATGTTTGAAAGCCCATATCACAAATACCCTCAATATTTGGAAAATAGTTCACACGATTTCTATACCACTATTCTTTCTTATTATATCAACAGAAAACCCAGCTTTTCTCGAGTTTAGGCAAAATATTATATTACATTGTAGCCTATCTATGGATCTGGGATATGTGCCTTCGCAAACTCTTTTGTAGAAATATTAAACCCTAAAACTCTCTTACATATTGTTTTTACACATCTCTTATGGTCCTTATTCACAAATGAGATTTTTAAGAGATTTTCATTTCGAGATAATATCCGAGACGGGAATTATCTTCCAGTAAAATTCTTCGGATGCAACTCTCAGGTTTTGTAGTTCCTCGTGGACACAAGTTTCAGAGATTTGAGCATCGCTTCATGCCGCTAAGATAGGGTTTGATATTTGTTTTGTATCGCGCCTCAATTCACGCTTATTGTGCGTCAAACGTCAAATGCCAGTTCATTGACCGTTGACGTTTCCTTATTCATACTTCACTACCTCTTCGATTTCCGCCTCAAAATTATGCGTTTGGTACAAACTTCGTATCACCTCGGAAATTCTAACAGTAGAGAAATTACAACTATTGTAATTTAACGTGAATAAATTCAGTGTAAAGCGTAAGTTCTCGTTTCAGTTTTGCGTACCTTTTCTGCCATTACGTCTGTCTTCTTCTCGCACAATAACCAATACAAACTTAACTACATACCCACATGAACATAGAATGGTAAGCCAGCTATTTATTTTATTTTATTTGTAACTATATAATACAATGTAAAAATTTGTTTGGACTGTGCCCGTCTCACTAGAGGAATTCTGTGTCGAGTCGGGCATAGTTTACAAGCAATTGTACAATTAATTAAAATTACAAGTAGTAGATAGAATTACATTTATTACTATATAATATGTGTATATGAAGAACAGTTTTAAAGTGGACTTAATTTTTGGATCACTTTGTAGCAATAATTAATATAGATATGAGTTAATATGGTTGGGTGAGTGCACCAATACTGGCTCTACCCATATTACGAATCCAAGTTTTAATATATAGTTTCATGTTCTTGGGACAATTCAATTGTTTTAAATCTTTTAGCATTCTATTAAATAGTTTAGGTCCAAAATATTTGTAGTTCCTTTGATCATATGTTATATGTGCTCTTGGGGTTTGTAAGTTATTTGTATTTGTCCATGTGGAAATTATATTTTGAGTCGTTTTAAAATGTGTCTGTTTGTATTTATATATGTATTTAAGAGTAGTATTAGCATATATTTGTCTTATATCAAAGACATCGAATTTATTAAAAATTTCATCAGTGCTCGTTGTGATTGGGGTATAGAAGCGGATTACCATTCGCATCCCAACCTTTTGATTCCGCATATATGTACTACGTCCGTAAATTTTATAATTGTAAAAGGCAACGCCTGTCTATTTTAATACGTTAAAATACGAAAACCGCTGCTTTGTACAACACATTAAACATTTCTCTGAGAAAGTTTTAATAATAATATGACTATACGATATCAGAGAGCTGAGCAGTGAACAAATCTGAGACCACACCCACGATAACACCGTTTATCAGGTTTTACAATCAAAATCAGACTAATGTCTAATTTGTATAGTTTTTAAGTTAAGTATGTTCAAATACAAAGCAAATTAATGTCTACAAGACTAGCCCATCGAAATTAGACAAATATCACCGAATTTTGTATAAAAACGCAATAAAAAATTGGCTTGTTACTTCAATCGCAGACAGATAATTAATTCAAACTCCAACAAGTAGCCAATAAGACGGCAGTATCTGTGGTTACTAATCATTACCAATATGATACCAAATGTGACAGTTGTTGACTTCTGGACTTCAGTGTCGTTGCAGGTAAAAATCCCTCATAAATTGTATGTAATAAAATTTTTCATACCTTAGATCTGCCCAAAACGATATACGCTGTTGTTGCAGGGGTTGTCAAATATGTTGGGCGAATCTGAAAAAAAATCATGCATGTTGCTAAACTATAATTCGATGTGGCAACTAGACTATAATGGTTTGTGTCTAAGGAATGGCACGAAATGAGATAAGTGTCCAGATCATCTAAAACCAACTAAAACCTAAACCATAGATAAAAAATCTCACTTCACAGACATAAGCATTGTAAGAACTAGCACGCAACATGAACGACCTTTGAATTGGGACAAATTTTCTTAATTCCACTGACGCAAATAAACAATAGTCCCGCGCGCGCCGATCCGAGCCGTCGTCAAGTTCACCCTGTTACACAATGTGGGCATTCAGAGCATATTTAAGCATCAGAAACTCAACCGCAATCTATTACCGAGGAGCGTACAAAAATCGCAAATTATGCAAAAAAAATGTCCGTTGCTGACGTCACAGAATCTGTTCTCACATTACACTGCCTATCTGTCCCTTTCCCCCTCCGAGATGTGCCGCGGAAGAAAAGGAGACGAGACGTAATCCCCCGTTCGTAAATAATCGGCCGGGTGGATATTACTCATGGAGCTCTCGCCTTATATTGAAATGGATAACTGCTGACTGGTTACTGCGTACAGAAAATGGCTGATTTCCAGTTCTGCGGTAATGTATTTTAATGACAAATGGCGAATAAGTATTCCGTTTATTTGGATTGGTCGTACTCTAGCCAAGAACCAATTTATGTAATAAGTCAATATTTTTTTATTAGCTTTTCCGGCATTCTTCAAAACCTAATTTACTTATTCTACAAGTGTACGTACACTGATAGTATATATTTGTTCTAGCGTATATTAAAATGTATGTATTTTGGGTTTGTCCATTTCAGCCTCATGCGCTAGACATTCAACACAACCATGTTAACAGATAAATATAATACAAAATAACAAATAACTACACTAATTATTAAAGACTAAAATTTACAAACGATAATAAAAGTATTTAGGAGAACACATTCTTATTGTGAAGTTGTAATTATTCAGAACATAGGTCTGTGATATTTTAAATATGAATTAAATATATTAATTATAAAGATATACATATAAAATCAATTCTATCGAAAAATATTGTTGTTGCGCCACCGGGATTCGAACCTGGATCTCTTTCCTAACCGGGGAAGGTGCTTTATCCAACTAAGCTACAGCGAAAATATTTTTAGCGACAATTTTCGACCCTATATGTTACCTTTTTGATATTAATACATTCATCCCGGTAGTGCAACAACATTATTTTTCGATAGAATTGATTTTATATGTATATCTTTATAATTAATATATTTAATTCATATTTGATAATAAAAGTACTAATTTAATGTATTAATTATAAATATATACATATAAAATCAATTTTGTCGAAAAATATTGTTTTTACGCTACCGGAATTCGAACCTGGATCTCCATTTCCAATCCGGGGAAGTACACTACCGATTGTGTTATAGCGCCAGTGTTTTTCATGACAAATTTTCGAACCTATATGTTACACTTTTTCAAATTAATACATCTGTCGTTCCATTATTTGAAAGCCATCTACATTGTTTTAACGGAATCTCAAATACCTTTGAGTAAACCGACTGCAGACACCAGAATTATCAATTCATTTCTATTAAATTTTGGACACATTGGTACAACTTATATTATTAAGAAAAACACATTCTTATTGTGATGTTGTAATTATTCAGAACATAGGTCTGTGATGTTTTAAATACTAATTTAATGTATTAATTAGAAAGATATACATATAAAATCAAGTTTATCGAAAAATATTGTTGTTGCGCTACCGGGATTCGAACCTGGATCTCTTTTTCCAAATCGGGGAAGGCGCATTATCAACTATGCTACAGCATTAGTAATTTTGGCGACAAATTTTCGAACCTATTGTTACACTTCTTTAAATTAATACATCTGTACAACTAAATCTATACCTACTGCACGCCACTGCTCATGACATATCTAAAATAACTATTTTTCCTTACCTTTATTGTATGAGTGACTTCTATACATTATTCTAAAACATTTCTATATTTATTTTAGGTGGTTTTTAATATTCAAAACAAATAAACCCTGCTACATTGGCTAAGCCATTAGGGCATCCCTTAAAAGATTCCACCCGCTAAGGAAAGGCCTTTTTTTCAGCCCTCCATTGAACCTTTTCCTCTCAACGTTTACCCAAAAGGATCTAGCGAACATTTTCTCCACTCTCACACATTCTAAAATTAACAAAGCCCACGACATGCGTGTATTTTTTATTTTATTTATTTATTAGATAGCTGCGTGAATAAAAATTAGATGCATACAAAGATATATTTTTTCTGCCTAACATTCTATGTCCAAATTTCAACAGGCAATACTCAACAATATCAACAGTGATACTTTAAATATTATGCAAAATACTCCATGAACAAAATCGATTGCTTTGAAGTACGACTCAACAGGAGAATACTTAGTGTTGAACATCGTGGATTATACATAAATGAGTAGATTATTCGGAAGTACAAGTAGGGGGTGATAACTGAAGAAACATGCATACCTTGTACAGGGTATTTTTTTAAATGTATAGAACTTTAAAATCAAATAAAACACATACAAATCGTGATAATAGCCATGGTATTGGCTTTATTAGAAAGATAATGTTAAGCCATTATTGTTTGAATATGATTTCACACAAATGGGCACCGCGGCTGACTCGAACAAAGCCCAATCTTGAAGTTCAATTTTCGATAACTTTTTGGAGCTGCTGAGGACGTATATCGACAATAATGCGACGAATGTTGGCTTGCAAGTCGTCTCTCGTCTCTGATTGGTTTATCAGCGTAGACTAGCCACTTCACATATCCCCACAGAAAACAATCCAATCACATGATCTTGGAGGCTAATTCACAGGTCCATTTCGTAAAATTATGCGCTCATCGAATGTTTCCTTAAATTAATTGATTTTGACACGTGCTGTGTGGTATGTTCTACCGTGTTGTTAAAACCACAGCTCTTCCACATTAATGCCATTCAATTGAGGGATGAAGAAGTCAGTAATCATGGATCTATGGCGCTCTCCATGGACTGTAACGTTCTGGCCGGCATCATTTTTTAAGAAAACAACAGCTTCTTCGGTGCGCACTGTGCCACCTATCTGCGGATGCGTATTGTCAATTAGAGTATGCGCGGTGCGAAAACGATCCATGGTTATCTGAATCACTTGCTCGGATGGACGATTATATCACACAAATCAGCGATCAGCTGTCAAATTCGAAAATCAAACCTCCAAACATAACTTCCTTTATTACAAACGTATTTAAACACGACATTCATAACTCAGATCTGCCTAAAATTGATATACAGTGTCATTGTAGTGGGGGTCTCATATATCTAAAGTACTATATACAAACGGCCAAATGAAGAAATGTAAGTAAATAATTTATTGTTAGATGCATTTAAATCCACGTGGTTTATAGCAACACGCACGCATACACGAACAAGCTCTATCACGCAAGTTTGTGCGCAGGCAACGTGGACTACTTAATTAAATTTGTTTTGAATAAATGAATAACTTATTTAGACTACGTCCACTCGGTACACATGGGCTGAGTAAATAATATTTTAAACAACATGTAGACAGCACATAGATTGTAAATCTGCCTTTAAAAACCCACGCGGTTATTTTTAACACTAGTTCGTTTTATTAAATTGACAGCTTCGAACCTGTAAATTTTTATTTTATTTAATTTATTCAGCGTGTACGTCTTGAATCTTTTAGATATATATCCACCTATACATATCTAGATTGCAATGAGTAGCTTGTTGGTTTGGTGGTTAAGACACTGGCCTAGTGATCTAGTGGTCAAGGGTTCACGCCTCGTTTCAGGAGACCAGCAAATTAGTCCTATTTTAATAATACAAACGTTTAGCCTAGTTTGAAAATAGTAAGAATATTCATTCGATATGTATTCCGTGTACGCATCTCTATTTAAATATATATATATTGTGATGTTTGAATTTGCGCGCCGAGATCTGGGTAGCTTACTTTGCCGACTTATAATGATTGGCTGTCTAAATGGATGAATCAGAGACGAGAACCTGACTCTGGAGGGCAACGGGCCGAAATGTCACTTTTGAGTGGGAATGCTCGAAAAGAGGGAGCGGGTCGGTGGAGCCACGCTCCGGAGAAGTATAGCGGCGAGAGATGGCGTAGACTAAGAGTGGGATCACCGCGGTGGACCCATATGTGCATGGACCTGAACCCCATTGCAACGAGCAAGGAGGCAACATGCGAGCGATGGCCGATGGATGGGCGATATGGACAAGGCTGAGACGGAATGGTGTCCGATCCTGGAGCAAGAAATAAATCCTGACGCGGGATTGTGGCGGCCCGGGACCTCAGCTGCATCGGTACTCTATGGACGCGTTGGTTAATGTTGGCAAATAAAACAAATAAAAGTGACCTCCCTCAGAGGAAAGTTGACCTGAAGAAACAAGATCTAAAGAACATAGTACATGCATCCAATGTCGGGATTAATTGTGTTTTGTGAAAATTACAGTTACCTTTGATTTAATGATTATCCCATCCGAGGTAGCAGGTTACACCAGACCACACACACATATACTTGAGAACTCAGACTGAGCTAGATCGGTGGTGACCCCTATGGCTTCCTATCCTCTAGGGCCCAAAAAAACTGTAACAATATATTATCTTTTATTGTACACAATCATCATACCATATAAATCATAAGAAAATTGACAAAACCAGAACAAAATACAAAAAGGAAATAGTATTTTCAAGAAATACGAAACACCTTGGACGTATATACTTCGCTGCATTCCTAAGGGAAGTTCTGTTTTTTTTTATGAGAAATATTCACCAATTGATATGGTGGAATAAGATCCAGGAGAATGTATCGATTATAAAATGATTAGTCGACGCAACTCAAAGTGGATTCAAAATAGGGATATTGGCAAAGGGATCTGGCCTACCTTGATCTCGATCCTGGATTGGTCGTCGTTTTTTCACCTCCAGTTAACTAGCACATTTTTTATGAAGAACCGAGATATCACTGTACTTCCGGAGCTACTTAGAACACCGCCTCTTCCTGGTCCTTACGCGTTACGCACGGCGCTGTTTACGGACGGTAAAAAGTAACGCAGATCTTTACAGTTCGGTGTCAGAAGGCAATCTGCCGGTGGAAACCCTAAGTTATTGGTTGGCCAGAGCGGAACAGGTGTATTAAGGTTTATATTGAAAGGACAAATTCACAGGGAGTAGGATAGCAAAAACCGAGCAATGTTTGACAGAATAGTCGCCAGCATTTTATGAGAACATGGCATCCAAATGAGGAAAATGATATCATGTACAATCTTTTCCGATGTTAGTATCCCTGGTATAATATAGGTAAAGGAGCTTAACATCAGTTGCAATGACAATACGACATAAAATATACTAATAAACAAAAAGAAGCAAGATAAAAACTACCCTAAAAATAACCACGAAGAATTAAAAAATTCAAAATGATTGTATGTTATTTTATTTTTAAAACAAAAAAACAATTCCGTCATCCATTAATGTGTTACAACACTTAATATTGAAATACAATATTATTTTATTTTTAAACATATTACAGATGTTTATAGAAAAATAGGTTTCCAAATTATTTTTGTAAAATGAAAAACTTTTGATGAAATGATAGATCATATCTAGTTTCATTAGTATCACATTTGACATGCGACATTATACAAATAAATACATATATGTGATACAAGTATTTTTTTAACTGTTTAAACCTGTTTTTTTAGATGTTTTACCACAACGTGGCTCTTGTATATCAACGACTTGACCTTTGAAGTACCTTTATATTTATTCAACCTTTACATTATTCCGTAATATGCCTTTGTGGAACTGTCCGTTAGAGCCATTAAGGTCCGTGTTGATAACATGTTTCATTATAATAATAAATGAACAGAAAATATGTTAGGTAGATAGACTTACATTATTAAATTTTTAAATATAAAGTACGTCTCAAGTTGTACACCTCGTAGTAAATTATTGGTGGTCTAATAGAAACTCTCAGTTGACAATTATAATCTTTATTACTAGAATAATAAGGTACAAAGTATATAACTAGTCTCGGAGCCAAACGATAACGCAAAAGAGACCGCGCCTCGCGCGCGCCACCCTTTAATCCCCGCTTTCACACACACACAAATACATCTCACCCCGGCGTTGCGGGCACTCTGACACATACACATATATTGTCACGTCTCATTGACATCACAATATATATTGTCATGTTTGGATGCATACGACCCCGTGTGTGAGCCCACCAAAACAATAAGAGGAGAAATATTACTATGCGTGGGGCCCACTGTAGTTACGTTAGCCAATACGAAACCCGCTGCTCTGCAAAGGATCTATAGCAAATCAATATTGCGAGCTGTCACTTATTCAGAGGGAACGGTTTGAGATTAGCTCTGTGCTGGCCAAAATGCGGAAAAGAAAACGGAAAAAAAGAAGGCGAGTCTCGAAAAGGCCTGTACGAGATGCTAAGGATCCCTGACTACTTTGGCTAAATTTGGCGCCGGCAATTTCTGGAATGGCAGTGTTTTTTTATTGGAAAAATTCTGGATTGCAGTTCTGAGTTTGGCGAGCTGATCCTCGCTAGCTCCCGTCAGCTCGGATCCTCTGAAGCACTGGTGTATGCAAAATGTTAAGTGTTCCCGTGAATGCCTTCGTCAGTTGTTGTTCCAGGATTTCCAATTATCATGTATGCAAAATGAACACTACCACCAACCTTTGATTAACAGTGCTGGTTTTCTAGCGTCGTGGCTGGTAGGTTATTGCCTTGCTTCAAAGTAAAGTCCTTCTCGATACTTCTCGAGGACTGACTTTTCCACCGTCTGTCTCCCTAAAAACTTACGAATATCGTTCTTTCCATGGTCACCATTGAAGAACACGTTTTGGAACCATCTGTACATCGTACTTTTCTTAACAGTAGCCATAATAAAAATATTGCTTATGTCACAAGGTTCTGCTGCTAAACCACCCGTTTTGAATTTATGGGGTATGCGTATCGTGTAGGTATTAGTGATTTGTGGCCTGAGCAGGTTATGAAAACGATAAACTACTTACGGTTGACACTTTACCCCTGCATCAACACTGTATTTCGTTTTTGGGCAGATCTAAGTTATAAATGCACATGCGTTGTATATCTTCTTGACCGTCGAATGGTATATTAATTAAACAACCACATTAAATAAATGAAAAATACACACAATTTACCTGATTGGTTTTGATTTTATCTGCAACAACACTGTACATCATCCAAAACGGCTGACGGTCCGTATATCTATCAATATTTGTAAAAAACCGATATACAGTATTGTTGCAGGAGGGTCTAAAATATATACAAGTTAAGCTGCACAAATTAGTTACTATGCGAATAGTTTTCAGAGGCGATTCCTGGAGCTGTTGATGGCAATATATCGATTGAAAGTGTGACGGCGTTCCGGACGGTTGCTGGCCGCATCAGTATTGCTACATGACGTCGGTACTGGGTGTCTTTATGGCTAATTAAAGTTTCGTTTCATGCACCAGTATTCGCAGGGTGCGTTCATGGCAGGTGCTGGCGATGATGATAAGAATGGAAAAAATATACCTCCACAAAATCATACAAAATAAATTGCTCTATTTGAAAAATTTCCATCTTTAATAGTTCATTTCAAAGCAAAATTTAATAAATAACAAAGTTAAAAAATAGACTAAAAAATAGATTTCAAATTGATATTAACAAAAACATAACGTGATATTATGTTAGAACACAGAAAACAAACTATACTTTTAAAATTAACAATATTATCTTTGTGGTTAAAATTCATATTTTTATTTATTATCTTTGTTTTATTAACCACTAAATTGAGTTTAAATACATCTACCGGTTTCGGAAAATACCATTTTCTTCTTCAGGATGTCATAACTAGTCATAACTGAAGAAGAAAATGGTATTTTTCGAAACCGGTAGATGTATTTAAACTCAATTGAGTGGTTAATAAAACAAAGATAATAAATGAAAACAAACTACCTTCTAACATAATATATTACATTTATGTAATTTTTATACCTAATTATCTGCATGATGTATCGGATATCGAAAAATAACCCATTCAGCCTGAATAAATAAATAATAATTATTAGACTTTTGAAAGCTTCTATCTATTTTGAGGGATACAATAATTTTGACGTTAGATTTATATATCAAAATAATATTAAAACATATCTCTATTTTGTATTGTTGACCCATATTTTCGGCCAGACCGGCTATACGAACCGTTAGCAAGATTGATTGGGGAATTGGTTTCTGTTTCGTTTTTCTTTGTTTTTCTCTCGAGTCAGGCGTATATAAAGGCGATAGCAAATTTTAAGGTTCGTTCTATAATTCGGTTCTATGTCCTTCAGCACAAAATTTTTATATTTATATTTATGAACCACTTCAGAAATACAGACTACAGCCTGTCTGTGAAATTACGAAATATCTAGTTCGTGCGTGTGTTATAAAAAACTTTGAGAAATAAAAAAATAAAAATAACATTCTTATAATTTAGGTACTGTTTTTACACATACTTAAAAATAAGTGAGATATTTGTTAAATTATCACAACACAAAATGCTTTGTGTATTTTTTTTTCACAAAATGTGTATTCGGTAACAATTATTCTCACAATTGACATGTTTCTGTTATACAATCGATTAACAATAAACATACACATGATATATGAACTGCACTAACCTCTTTAATTTTGCTGTCTTTCTGGTCCAATGTTGTTGTTCTTTTAGCTGGGTTGTCTTCTTTATATTTCGACCGACCGAAGTGCGGACTGGTGGTTTATTTGGACCGCTGGACTGGTCGAAGCACGGGATGTAATAAGAATGACGCCTGTCGGTTACCGTATTCTTAGCTTCCGAAAAAAAGGGCGGCAATACTCACATACACGCATGTACATTACTATAAATAAGGAAACCCAGTAATCGAAGTAACAAGGCGCTTAAATAGGATCATTAACTACCTGTTGATATCTTTCAGTTAAAAATATCAAACAAAAAATTATATATGGTCATAAAATATGTATTCTTACAAAAATAGTGAGATTATCTTAGGGAGTAGCTAGAGTTATATACTTGGACCGAGTGAGAAGTATTAATATAAGGGAGACTCTCAGCATGCTGCTTACTAGAATACTCTTTATACAATATCTTGCGGCCAAACTGTATATCCTACTTTGTAGCTACTGTACATCATATTATTAAGTTCCTAATATTACTATATGATTCGGTGGATTGCCCGAGACTAAGCTGAGATAAACAAAAACAATGGCAGTATGAAGATAGATTGTTAAGAGAACACATTCTTATTCACAATAAGAAAGTGTTTTTCTAATAATAAAGTTGTATCAATGTGTCCAAAATTTAATAAAATTAATTGATAATTCTGGCGTCTGCTATCAGATTACTCAAAGGTATTTGAGATTCTGTAAAAATAAGATAGATGACTCTTTCAAATAATGGAACGATTAAATGTATTAATATCAAAAAGGTAAAACATAGGTTCGAAAATTTATCGCTAAAAATATTATCGTTGTAGCATAGTTAGATAATGCACCTTCCCCGGTTAGGAAAGAGATCCAGGTTCGAATCACGGTGGCGCAACAACAATATTTTTCGATAAAATTGATTATATATGTATATCTTTCTAATTAATATATTTAATTCATATTTGAAGATAGATTGTATTTTGATTTATTAACAAGAACTGGAGCGGCGTAAAACGGAAGAAGATGGAAGCGCCTTGTCGAAACTTCGGGCCCCCGACCCTGTTAGACCCTGCAGCAAAATATAAAGAAAATATTGAATTAATTTAAAAAATAATTATATCTTTTTCATAATTATATCAGTAACATAGGTCTATCGAACCAATTAAATCGTATTTTTGTATATATGCACAATTTAAAACTTAAATTTTATCTAGTCCTAAAAAAATGGTTTGCGAATAGAAATGACTATGGGATAACCGATTGTGTAAAGCGAATCATAATTAAAGTAATAATTTTTTAATTCAATGCTATATAAAATTGATGCGCTGCAAGCTATCTGCGTTAAGAATACCACTTGTACCACGTGTAAAAGATCACTACAAAAAAAATACATTTATGATAGAGTTAATAATTAACAAATTTGAAGTAGATGTGAAGCTTATCATAGTGAACAAGATTAAGAAAGTTTCAGCTAGGTAGTTAGGTCATTTTTAACAAATTACTAAATTATTTATTAAACAACATTATAAAAATGATATTGGATACAAAAATGATGTTGGATAATGCCTTTCACCAGAAAAATCTGTAATAATGAGAGGGCGGTAAAAAAGATATGCGAGAATTTAATGGTGACCTATCCTCCTTTTTCCTCTCTTAATCTCCAGGTTGCACGTCCCGTGTAAGTCGGAATTACCGCAGATGGGGATGGAATATCGGGAGATGGAATGGGTAAAGGTTCCATCGAAAGACCAGTGGTCTCGGGTAACCGAGATTTGGGAGGAATGCTCGCCTTACCTTAAGTATGACGTCTCCGAAGTTGTCCCGCAGTCGCCGCCGAAACTACTGTAACATGACAGAGTCACACCTCTGTAGACGTTACATTAGGAAATTAAATCCGCGCGGTGATCATGTAGATTGTACATTATGAAATCTTCGCACCAATGGAATTCGAGCGAGCGGTCCCCTGGCGGCAAGTGGAGGAAGTTTGACGCAATCGGTCACTTCCGAGGTTTGGCGGCAACCGCGTAATGCCTCGGCCCTGGCCGGTAAAATGGATATATTGGAATGAAGAAAACGAGTGAAGGGTAGCTAGGAGGATGGCCAGAACAACGGACCAGGCAAGAGTCAAAACGAAATCGTCCGAAGAAACTAGGCGCATCTGGACTTGGCGCCGTGCCCGAAACACCGTAATTATGGAGTCACAACTGGGAACGCCGTGTTCCAAGGCAGTTCGAGCTAGGAGACGAGAGAGAACCTTGACAAGCAATTTTAGTGATGGTGAACAAAAATTATGTGTAAGTAAATTCGAGAGCGTAATATCAGACCAGGCCATAATATCTTGAGAGACTTAAATTTGTTATGTTGTTGTCTAGATTGAGTTAAAAGATTAATGAAGTTTGTGAAGACGGTTTAGTAAAATATAATTTGTGTTAAAGATTTTGACTTTGAGTCATACAAGTCCGACTCATCCTGTCAGACGGAATATCCGGAACTTCACCAAAACTGAGCTGGTCGGTGGCAATGCGTTCAAGGATGCATTGTAACACCGCACACTGCAATGCGCGAGGATGTTCAATGATCTCCGTTTTCCAAATGAATACAGTGAAAAATCGGCCATAAAAAGAGTGCACCGCCCTACTGGAGATGACTGATCCACAACGCTAACGATATCGACGTTGTCTATATCAAATTCCAATATTGATCCAGTGGCGTCCAATAACACCAAGAGCCAAAGTCAAACTGAGGTCGAGCATTAGAAAAAAGATCGAGAATGGGAAAATAGACGCGGACATGTGACAATAACATTACTTGCGGCCAATATTAATGCACGCCAAAAGTATGCTTATACGAATACGAAACAGGTAAATTAGTTTATTGAAAATCGAGATAAAATTTATTTTATGTGGATCAGAAGCTCATATATCCATGTCCTATTTATATCACCGCGGTAATTTGCGGCCCTTGCTGCAGCAGCCTCTCACCGCACAGATGGACCAATTACTTACTTTTACAGATCCACCTGAAACGATCCACGAATCGCTTTCCCTCCGGTACTGTTGAGAGAATCCGCTTCGGTAAACTTTCCCCGTAGATATGAAAGACATATCCGAGCCAGTTCATTTGATAGCTTTCGATATGTATCAGAGGGGTTGTATTTTGAGCGCTGCACGAATATTCGCACCCTCGAGTGTACGTCCAACTACCTTTCTAAGTTATCTAAGTGAAGCTGTTTCCATTCTAGATCAAAGTGACTCAATCTGATATCGGTGAGATGATTTTCCCATTTACTTGTAATGATATAAAAACTTCGAATATTATTTCGATTCATACATTTTTTCTGTATATCTTTCTAATCTGTTTAAAATAATTAAGCCCACCATACGTCAGATGATATTGTTGTAAAGATTAGTTAATTAAATAAAATATTTTGAATAATCCTGACGTCACTTAGCGCATGTTTGAAATTCATGGTAAATATAATATAAAATTAATAGCTAGATAGAAGTAAAAAATACCTCATTTACGAAGACTTTATAATACAGAAATCTCAAATTTGTTGTAAATTTAAATACTTCACATGGCATAATAATGACGCAGTCTCCCGGCAAAATATATCCGGTGGTATCAAATTTTTTTTTTGTTACATAATTTTTTTTCTATATATTGTATCAATTGTCATAAATATGTTTTCAAATATATATTATATAGTACATTTTTGGTTATATTTATTAATAAAACAAAAGTTTTTTTTTTAAAATCAACGATATGTAACCATGTAAGATTTAATATTTTTTTATTTTGTGTGAAAATATTCTTTAAACGAGTTTAATCCAATTTCAAAATGTATGTAATCCAAACGAAAGAGTTCTAAGGAATGACACACATTTTAAGGAGTTTTCTTTCAATATTTGAAATTAAATTTGAACCTTTATAGAAAAACCCTGGTACTCGAGAATACGGATTGAGCAAAGGGCCGACGACCTTCTCCTTTTAAAAAATAAACTAGTTAAACCGAGATGCCTAGAGAGCAGTCGTGAAGTCGGCCTTAGGCCTTAATGGTCTGCAGAGTGAATAAACCTGAATGAAATAAAAAAAATCCGCATGAAAAATGTTTTATGTTATGTGAGAATATTCTTAACTTTGGTGAAGTCACAGGACTTCAGATAGAAAAGAAATTCGTTTAGTATTTTATAATGTATAGTTTTTTTCAAAACTTAAAATTAAATTTGATACACATCTCAACAGACGATGAAACAAATTAAAAACCATTTTTAATTCAAATGATGATATGAGCAATGCAAACTTTTATGCTTGCATTGGCTGTTTATTCTACTGAATCAACGACAATGATTGATGTACAGGGTGAATATTATTGACCAGGTTTATTTATCTGCTCTTTTGGTTTGGCAGATATTTGTCAGTTCGCATTTGGTAATCGTGGAGAGTACTCGATTACAATTTATTATGGAGCATCTAACGACTCAACAAAGTGCTGAAGTCATTAAAACATTTTATTTAAATAATAATATCAATCCTATAACCAATCATGGTGATCGCTATCGTCACATGTTGGAAAACTTCTTGGTCGATTGGGTCTGCAACATGTGTAGTTTTAACAGGACGGTGCCACCACATACACAACCCGAGCTACGCTTAGAAGTTTTTCCCGGCCGAATAATGTCACAAAGTGGTGATATTGATTGGCCTCCTAGATCACCTGGTTTGACGGCTCTCGACTATTTTCTGTGGGGGTACTTGAAAAGAAAGGTCTACGATAATAAGCCAATAAGTAATTCATACTGGAGGATCGAAGAGCACTAAATATAGACTTAACTCACCCCCTTTCAGACAAAACAAAAAACTGACTCGCGTCACGGAGAACCGCAATGCAATAGATTTTCAGAGAAAGACACATCAAATCGACCCGGGTGGTTACTCACTCAGCTTACCCTCGCTGACAAGACTAAGGATTTCCCAACGGGACACTCACACCCTACCAAACTTCCGGAAGAGTTCGAGGCTACTTCTACATTACAGCAGGACATCGTTCCTAATAGGCTAATGTCCCGTTATTCCTTCCCAAACTTTCATGAATAATCTCTTCAGCATCCTTTATGATCTTAAAATACCAGAGCATATGCTCCGGAATAGGTAAAGCCAACAGTTTAGAAAAAACTCAGATTACTAGTAGGTATAGAACGGTTGTCTAATTAGAGAATTCTCGTTTAGGAATCCGAAAGTTGGGGATTCTTGTAATGTTCGTAGTACGAAAGTAAATATACCTGTGTAACTTTCGTTACACAATTTTAAGTCGTGATTGAAAATATATACGTTGCAATATTTCTAAAGGTAAAATATATATAGGTGTGTGACTATAAAGTAAGAATAATGCCCGAAGACGCAAAAGTTTTGCACAACTTTTACATTTAACTGCAGTGCACTTTGGCACAGAAGTGCCATGTCGGTAGACGCCTGAATCTAGGCAAAATGACAAACACAAACATGAAAACATAAAATACGCTGTATGAACATGAAAACATAGTTATCTGATATTTGTTTAATAACAGTGTCTTTGTGGGTAAAAATACAGTAAGTGTGTGTTCTTAGACATATTCAAATATTGCTATAATTTCATTTATTTAAATTTTATTGTTTTAGGCCTATAAATCTTAAAAATGATTTTACATAATTCTATTGTGTTTCTTACGCCCCAAGAATCTCCTACAACCTCCAGTATATTAATAAAATGCAGGTGATTTACATAAGGATTTATAAACAATTAGTATGTTAATTACAGTAAACAAAAAAAATAATAATAGATCCTAATAATGAGTTAAAGAGTTTAAGTAAGAGAGAAAAATTGTAGAATGAAAGATGAAAGTCGTTATACCAGTTGTGTGAAAATAATCAAAAATTTCTGAGAAAAATATATACATATTTAAATGTGTACATAAAATGTGTTCTGCTAAAATAATTAAAGAAGAAAGACAACAAGATAAACGATATTTGGTGTCAAGATTTGATGGCAAGAATATTGAAAATTTGGCGAGGGAATGAAAACAAACCAAATCAGAAAAATCTGGCTGAAATTTTAACAACGTATATAATTTATTTGTGAACCTCAATAAGATAAAAGTATCTGTATTTTTTTTTTATGTGCACTCAATGTACAATATAAGTAAATTAAGAATTGATTGACTAAAATTCATTAAGATAAATATAATGAATATTTTGTATTGCTGATTGAACAATTTTTGTGTGGTAAAAAAAAAGTATAATAATAAATAATAACCTTTGTTCTATCTGCAAATTTAGAAAGTTAGCATTTTTTTCCTATTTTTTAATGTTTTTTTTGATAATGAAAAATTTTAGTCTGCTAAATGAATATATGAGAGAATTCTTGTTTTCGCTCTGCTGTAATATTTGAAAAGTATTCTGTTAAAAAAAAAAGTGTTTCGTTTTTGATGTTTCAGGCTATTTAATCATTTTTATAGGTGTCTAATTTAAAAATACTGCATGTTAAAGTCTAAAATTTTACTTTAATTTTCACAACAAAACTTTGTAATACATACACGTTGGGCTATTTTCACTACTAGTTTCGAGAGGTGCAGTCCCTCTCATCCCTTGGTGATAATTAAACTAAATACAATATTGTAGTATATTCGGGCATTGGGGCGGAGTTTGAGAAAAGGGGGAGGTTTCGGTCGAAGGCGAAGTGTTAGGAAATGTTATAATGTTTTCTTCGAATTTAAATTCTTTTGTATTTCGACGGTATCCAAATTGTTCATTATTAATCCTTTATAAGATACCGAGTGCAGAAGTTTTAGTCTATGATTATCGAAAGAGTGGTTTGTTTCAATTATGTGGTTAGAAAATTCCAATGAGTTGTTATTTCTAGGCACCGGCGATGTCCTTTTATTCTAATATAGAGATTTCTCGTAGTTTGACTAATATATTTTTTTATCCTAATCTCCACAAGTTGTTTCATATATTCCGCTTTATTCTAATATATTAACTAATGTTTTTGAATTCAGTAGAATTTTTCCGATGTTGTGCCCGAATAAGCTACAATACTGCATTTTATTTAGTTATCACCTGTCGATGAGAGGTACTGCACCTTTCGAAACTAGTAGTAAAAATAAAGTTTTGTTGTGAAAATTATAATTAATCATGTTACACCATGTCAATTAATGGTGTCTAAAATGTATGTTAATGTTACGTAATATTTACACATTAACTTGACAGGAAAAATTCCAGATTCGTATCTCGGTGGTACCTAACCAATTTTTTTTTTTATAGATTATTTTTTTAAGTGCCATATATCTTTTCCAATTGATTCATCTAATTTGGTTATTTATCCAAATATTTTTTTATCAATCTGTGGATGTTCTATGTCGGTAAAAGTAGAATTAAATACCGTATTAATATATATTACGATGACTAATACTTTTAATTAGTCGTTACCAACTTCAAAAGTGTGTCCACAACCTTTTTCACCTTCAAGGTTCTCGACACGAATTTCTTAGAATAACGATCTAATTTGCTTATTTTCCATCGATAGTTCAAGAACCAAATTTGAAACACAATAATAAAATGGAATTCGATATTACCAAAATACAGACCGAAAAATACACTTTTAATCCCTTTAACTTTTAATTCTCTTTAGATATCCATCAGATCTTATATTTAAAGAGTACAATGCCCTAGGTATTAGACAAATCTTTATGTTGAGACTCGTCTAATATTTCCCTACTAACAATAACTCACCCCAAGCAATAAATCATGAACACAAGACAAACAAGGAACATCTACCCGCCAGTTCCGAGAGCAACAACGACATTTTATCAAAGATTCTACATGTTCTTAGCTCCGAAACTATACAACACACTCAGTACCAACTAGAAATCGTTCAACTCCAATAAGATTACACAAATATGGACCCAACATATGATCCAATCAGAATCATAGCTATCCAACATTCTAACATAACCGTTATACAGTGCCTACACTAATTCTACAACACTCCCATTTCATTTTCTTTTATTATATGTATATATTTTTTTATTTTTTTATTTATCTCTATTTTTATTCCTGTCGAATCTTAAATAACAGCAAGAAAAAACTGACCACTTTAACACAGACTTCAGTCTAGAAAAGTAGCCAGGACAACGCTGTATATATCAGAGGTGGAGTCTACTCCGTCCCACACAATAAACATATTACAATGTTATATTATAATATATTCACCTAAAAATATGTAAGTAAATAAATCATTTTTACATACATGCAATGAAATGACACATTCATTGAAACAAATATATCACATTCACCCTTCATTAAAATAAAAATCGCAATTATTTTTCTATCAGCTTAATATTTGAACGTTATTTAAATTTGAATGCAATCCAATATTACAAGCGCGTCGTATCGCTGACTCCAACACTTGACTAAAATCAGCGCGAAAGCCTTCAACGGTATCAAATCTCCGAACCCGACCGGCGCTAGTTGCAAACAACACAACACGAACAAAATGTTATCCGGCCGCAACCGCGATGGGAAAAAATGGCGAATCCACAGCAATCCGCGCTAATGCTCCGTGTTTTAATTACGACAAATCCTTCCTCAAATAAAGCAGCGACATCATAAAAAGTGTAGGCGGGCTGCAGTGCTGCCAGTGGTGAAATGAAAAAAAAATCGCGAACGAGACCGGGGTTGCCATGTATTCCGCACCTCTTCCGGGAAATGTGTATATATTTTTTAAATTACGAGTATGTATGACTAGTTTTACTGCCTAGCAATGTTTCCTCTTAGTTTGGATCACAATGTGCGCATAAAAAATATTGTACAATGCTGTTGGCAATAATAATAGCGTCGGTATGTATTGTAAATGTTATTTTATTTTTTTAACCTTTCCCTTACGGTGCTAAAATAAAAACACGCATTCCGGCGCTGTAAACTCAGTATACATGTAGACTTTTACCATTTTTAATTCGAATAAATATGAATATTTTACATTTATTAGATTAATATTATATGTATACATATCGAGTATTGTGTAAAAGTTTTAAAAATGAGAAAAAAGATTGATCATCACGAACGACAGCATAAAGACGAATAAGACACGTCTAACTCGGCCAGCGCACACTCTGCTACTAAAGTGACTATCGGTATCCGGCACCCCTCGCATTGCTCCGTCCGCACATCTTCGCACGTACACATACACGTATTGACAAATTTACGTCAATGTTCATCGAGAAAACATTTTTTATTGTTACGTATGATGAATACTTCAATATTATAATTATTTTATTCAATATATAAATATATTACGGAGTAATACTTAAAATATGAACTCTGTATTTAGTATATTTACAGAGATATTCACATAATTAGATGTAATCAACACAATAAATCAAACACGATTTTTTTAGTTCTATATTTAATTTTTACAAATAGTTGACGATCTGAATAGATCATTTAATTGATCAGTTGATAATGACTAGATCGCCGAAACGAACGTTAAATAATTTGGAAAAATTAAATATAAAGCCAAAAAAATCGTGTCGATTTTTTATTATTTGTGCGCTGAGGGAGAAAATAATAAAACCATTACCTTACCAGTATAAGGGTCTGTCTTGACCCCATTACTAATGAAGACGTATCGAAACGCATAAATAAGTCAAGAAAACTAATAACTATTAAGGAAAGCGGACACATTCTCCGCATAAATTTGTGTACTCGCTATATTTATTTTGTGTGAGCTATGATGCAAAATCGTGTGCGCACGCACACCCGCGCACCTTAAAGAAAACATTACTGCCTAGTCCGTGATTTGTATTATTTTATATTAATAGAGCCGAAAAGTTTCCTCTGAAATAATGGCTGTTAAACATTTCAGTTGACTATTGTGATCTAATACTGAGGCGGACAGGTAGCGACGCCTACCCGTAGTATACCGAAGCACGGTATAGCACGATTCGATGTTAAGGAACGAGCTTCGGCTTTCGACAGAGGTCCAGGATACCCTGAGTGGGAGGCAACTGATCACTCTCTCTTGTGACCTTGGAGTGTATGTCAGTACTTTTCCAGTTCCTTCCACTTAGTAACAGACTTAATAATTATTTATTGTTATATAAACTTTAGACCCAGTGTGAATTTGAAAGAAAATAAACGCGAGATAAAACTGATGTACGAATGTTCTACTACCTCACCTGTGATGATGTAAACGGTGTTTTTTTAGAGGTTTGCTTTTTCCAGCGACAGCCTAGCCGACAGCTGATAGCTGATTTGTGCTCAGTTTGTTTTGCCATTTAACCATAAATAGACTTACGCCAGAACAATTCTTGCAAATTGTGCAAATTTATTTCGAAAATCGTGGTTCAGTTCGCGAAACTTACCGTGCGCTACGTTCATTTTACGTCTATCCGAGCAAGTAATTCAAATAACCATGGATCATTTTCGCACCATGCATACTCTAATTGATAATACGCATCCGCATAAACGTCGTACAGTGCGTACCGAAGAAGCTGTTGTTTCTTCAAAAATGATGCCGGCTAGAACGTTACAGTCAATGCAGAGAGCTATAGATCCATAATTACTGACTTTTTCGTTCCCCAATTGAATGGCATTAATGTATAAGAGCTGTGGTTTCAATAAGACGACCCAACACAACACAGCGCGCGCCACAAAAATTATTTAATAAGCATGGTATTCATGATTGTGCATACCTGCGAATTGGCCTCCGAGATCGTGTGATTTAACACCTTTGGATTATTATCTGTGAGGATATGTCAAGTGACTAGTCTATGCCGATAAACCAGAGACAATAAATGACTTAGAAGCCAACATTCGTCGCGTTATTGCCGATATACTCCCCCAGCTGCTCTAAAAAGCTGGCTCTCATATGCGCAAAATCATATTTAAACACTAATGGCATATAATTATCATTCCAATAAAGATAATACCATGGTCACTACTATGATTTTTATTTCATTTTAAAGTTCTATATCTCTAAAAAAACACCTTTATACGCCCTTAGCATTCTGAAGTCATTTTTTACCTTGATGATAACAATACCTTTGCCACAGCATCTATTCAACCAGCATCACAATAACTCTATACGCTTTTAATTTATCAATCACGTCATTGAAAAAGTTTTAAATACATAAAAAATTTATAAAAAAAAAAACAGCTCTGGTTTTCCATAAATCAACAAATAACAATACACGGGTTAATTATTTACAGCACTATTTAAAAAATACAAACAACTTTTTACTGATATTTACGTTGAGAAGTATGGGTTTTGCAACCTTCGTTTAGCCATTATTATTTTCTTCTTCAATACCAAATGTAATGGTTTAAAGTGTATCTTTATCACTATCACTAGTTTCTGATATATTTAACTAGATGGCGTGCAACATAACGTTGCAAGTGGAACAAAAATGATGTGTCAAGTACAAAATAACTGACATTATCATATTGTTTTAGTTTATCCGATGAGTTACGACATTACAAAAGCGGCTATTCAAGATATTATATTTATTATTATATTAGTCAGATGTTAAACATTTCCATTTATTTTTTTCACGATTGTTTCATTACATTTCGATTGCATTTAGCTAAGTACTAACAGAACAAAGCTTTGTTATCGATGGTGTTTCTGTTAGATACTTTGCAACGCAAATTTCGGTTTTCAATACATGTTTTAATTTCCCAACGGACCTGTTTAAGTATATTCTGTATTGTCTTCTCGATTTATTTGAAGAAATTGTATCAACCGAGCTATATAGAGCAGTGTTTTCCAATCGGTGTGCCGCGTTACACCAGATCTAATAACAATCCGTCTCCATAACAAACGATCGGCAGATATGCTACGCAGATGAGCTAGGCGTAATTAAGACATCATTGTTTGATCGGTTTAGCATTAGCAGAAGAGCAATCGGCTGCCCTGCGGGCGACTATTAGAGTAAAATCTATATTTCAATGTGGAAATCCCTTATTATATTGCTTTAACAATGCACCGTGAAGTGTAAACAAAATATTAGTAAAATGATACATGCTATATACATATGTACACCTAGAGCTATCTTAAATTGATATGATTATCGCCAGAATGTTATTAAAAGCGTAAACATAGTGAACTTAAAGAAATGATTAGGAGAACACATTCTTATTGTGAAGTTGTAATTAATCAGAACAGACGGTCTGTGATATTTTAAATATGAATTAAATATATTAATTAGAAAGATATACATATAAAATCAATTTTATTGAAAAATATTGTTGTTGCGCCACCGGGATTCGAACCTGGATCTCTTTCCTTAACGGGGATGGTGCATTATCCAACTATGCTACAGCGACAATATTTTTATCCACAAATTTTCGAACCCATATGTTACCTTTTTGATATTAATACACTTAATCGTTCCATTATTTGAAAGAGCCATCTACCTTATTTTTACAAAATCTCAAATACCTTACAGATAGCAGACGCCAGAATTTTCAATTCATTTTTATTAAATTTTGGACACATTGATACAACTTTATTATTAGGAGAACACATTCTTATTGTGAAGTTGTAATTATTCAGAACACAGGTCTGTGATATTTTAAATATTAATTAAATATATTAATTAGAAAAAAAAAAATTTAATAATTGGATTAACATAAACGAAAACATTATTTTAAAATTAGCGCCATATGTGTACCAGTAGAGACTTTAATTGCTTAGTTCTAAGAACTACCATGATAATTCACCGCTGTACCCATGGCGCTCTTCAGTATTCGCCGCATCGAGCTATTCATATTGCTCTGTTTTGTTTATAAGCTAGTTAATTACTCAAATCATATAAATGGCTATTTACTGAATTTAAAATTCCTTTCGGTTGATCCGTATTGTATGGAGTCGTTACCTATGCTGTTTTTAAACAGAATAACATTAAAAAGGCTTACAACTGCGTGCAAATCATTTAAGTGTCTACTTCCTCTCTTACTAATTTGCGAATTTTACTAACTTACTGTTTTTAACGTGTTGATTTCATGGCCGTTCTTTGCGTTCGAGGTGCATTTGGTGCCTGAATTTTTTTTTGATTTGGGATAAACAAAAGCAATTGGCAGAACTATTTCCTACGTTAACCTTTAATAAAAAATAATTATTTCCTTTAAGATTTTCAAATAATAAATGAATCATGTTCAGTCATAGAATGTGTTCTTAAAAATGGCCATAGATTTTTTTTATATGGGTAAGAAGGTATTATTTTACGTTAAAACTTAAACTTTAAAAATAATATTAATAGTTCTTTAAAATTATAAATAAATACATGGTAGGGTCGTATAAACGACGGATTTATTTTTTGTAAAGACGTTATATGATTGGTAACAGCATAACCTAAATCTATACCTACTGCACGCCACCGCTAATTATTATTATGAGTTTGCAAAAGATCAAGTGTGTCACATTAGTAAAAAGATTAAAAAACACTATTTTGGTTTACCATAACCACAGACGAGATATTTTCGATCGATAGCTGTTTCTGGGCATCAGTTGGTTGCGTTGGTGGAAATAATGACGTTAATACGGTTTAGTCATGTGAAGTGAATGAGATCAAAGGTTTTGGTGATACGTTCGAATGATATATAAATTAGTTAAAATGAAATATGTACGATACATAATACAGTTTAAATATGTATATGTTATATTGTGTTTATACTCGTATTTACGAGTGACAAATGAACATATTTATAGGCTATTTAAAATAGAGACATCTGTAGACATCCTCTTCATTCTTCCACCATGTCAGTATTATCTTGAACTTGTAACAACATAGCATCAGACGACACCATGATTTTTAACATTTCTTTGAAGCTATATTTTAGTAGCACTTGTAGTATGTTTTAGAACATCAACTATTGATTTAAATAGAATTAAAATGTATGATTCAAATTAAACCATTATTTTAGTTAAATATGAATTAAATATATTAATTAGAAAGATATACATATAAAATAAAAATAAAAATTATCGAAAAATATTATTGTTGCGCCACCGGGATCTCTTTTCTAACCGGGGGGAGGTGCATTATCCAACTATGCTACAGCGACAATATTTTTAGCGACAAATTTTCGAACCTATATGTTACCTTTTATTAATATTAATACATTTAATCGTTCCATTATTTGACCGAGCCATCTACCTTATTTTTACAGAATCTCAAATACCTTTGAGTAAACTGATAGCAGACGCCAGAATTATCAATTCATTTTTATTAAATTTTGGACACATTGATACAACTTTGTCTTTACTTAATTTTAATATCTTTCTAATTAATATATTTAATTAATATTTAAAATATCACAGACCGTCTGTTCTGAATAATTACAACTTCACAATAAGAATGTGTTCTCCTAAATTATTTTAATTATTTATTTGCATAATTGAGATTCTATTTCATCAACAGCAGCTCGCATGTTGGCCTCGAGTGCTTGAATCGTTGCTAAAGCATTAGCGTATACCTTATTGTCGCGATGTGTCTGAAACGAGAATTATGCACCCAAAAAATTCTCGACTTGCATAACACGTAGCCCCATCCTGCTGAAAATAGACATCGTCCAAATGCACTCAAGAATCGTTTTTCGCGATACTTTCACCATTTTGTAGTGCATTTTGCACAATTTCAATGCGGTGCTAAATCAGGCATCGACGCGTTTTGTGTGCATGTCACATGTCTCGTTTCTAACCCAGAAAGATAAAATAATAGAGGGATATTTAAAATAACGATACAACGTGCCTCATAATCAGTCAAATGAGACACGGCTGATGATGCACCATAATTTATAACCATTTTTTATTTCGTTTTTTTTATTCCACCTCTGCCCAACTCTGATCTGTCGATCTAACGCACGGTACAGTAATAATTTTATGAAGAGTTTAACCGGTTATTTTATCAGTTAAACACGAGCTATCTTTAATGTTTTGCCGGTCGTTTCGCATCATGTAGTTATTGGGTTTATCTTCGACTTTTTTATGACATACTTACGCCAAAAGATATTTACAGTTTAACTTATGACTAAGACGATGGAACTGGGACCAACGAGGCAGTATTTTGTACTTCGACATACGTACGTATCTAATCTTATCTCTATACATAAAATACAACGTACATCTCTTTGTTATCTTAAAATTTGAGAAGAGTTGAAACAATTTTGATGTAGTCTAGTTTATTAGACATTTTCCAGGAAAGTTATATATTGTCACGGTACGATATAAATTTTCGAGTCCGTGTCTAAAATTATGGAATTTAAACTAGGGTATTCCTTGCATTCTTCAGTATGTGAGTCTAAAGGTCTGTTTAAGAGGCTTTTTTGTATATCAAGCATTTTTTATATCCCTAACTCCTTTGTTGGGTTCTTCGAATATCTACCGCCTACAAATCATGTCCCAAATATCCTTCCCATCATTTTTTTCATCACCTACCCTAATATCCATTATTTACCATTATTTTCTTAATGCAATCATTATAATATGTCATCTTCATTAGCTATTTCTCATACTGTACTTAATGATTGTGGGATCCAGAAAGGACTCCTCAGAGTGGCTGAGGAGTCCTTTCATCTCTGGGGCACTTGGACATGGTAAGATAGCGGCTGGAAACTGACTCTTACTTATTTTAAATCGTTTAATTCTTCTGACTGTAGTTTGCTATTGGTACTCCACTTCAAAGTATTAGCAACACCCTCCAGTAAGGCCTGTATTTTGAAGCCAGGTTTTGCTCTTAATGTTGGTATTTTAAAGGTTTACTTTAAGGTAGTTCATAACCTTTTCTGGCAGTCTAGTTCCAGGCTTTCTGACAACGTAGCAAACCCGTTGAAGTTGTCGCTGAAAGATAGCGGCTTCGATTCTCGTTATTTTTGTTTATTCAAGGATTCTTTATTTGCAAAAAGCGCTCCAAAAACACCACTCCTGTTAATAAAATGTTTTTTTGTTCTCCCCACCCCACCTCGTATGCAAATCAT
The DNA here is from genome assembly GCA_031772225.1 of Eubasilissa splendida. NCBI lineage: Eukaryota > Metazoa > Arthropoda > Insecta > Trichoptera > Phryganeidae > Eubasilissa > Eubasilissa splendida. The sequence continues at coordinate 6,113,812 of CM062862.1, forward strand.
ATTCTTCTTTCATATTTAAAAACTAATTTCGTGTCGGTGCAATGCTTGTCAGGTGTTTCTGTCCTAAACATCATCCGGAAAATGTATGTTGGCTTCGTAGATGTATTTTTGTAAATTTTTCTCTCTCTCTTTGTATATTTTCGATTCTGTTTATTATCGACCACTTTTTTTATACTCATATACGAATCATAATCTTTTCATTTTAATATCTTCAAACAGCGACTAAATTTTATAAAAAATATACTGTAGTTTTGTGAAAAATAAAAATATTTTATTTTACTTTATCATTGCATATTATACTAAAAAATATTTAACTCTTTTTAGCGCACTTTTTTACCCAGTTTCATGACGCATTTTATCTAGCATCCGAAAAAACATTTTCTACATTAAAATAATGGAGATAAATTAGTCCCTGTAGTCTAGTAGCAGTTTTTTTAGTTTCCAAATAGTAATGTAAAAATATTTTTTAAATTCTTTAAATTTTTCGCGCGTGGTGACCCTCAGCAAGATAATTCCCGCGCGATCAGAAAGCGCGCGAACCGCTGACGGCGGGCGCGGCAAATCCCCGATTAGGGGCGCTCCGCTGCGGGCTCGCCGCCCCTGCCCCGCCCGCCCCTACCGCACCCGCCACCCGCCGCCCGCCCCCCTCCCGCACACAGCGCGCACAGCGAGAGCACTCGCCCGGTGGAGTGCTGCGCCGTGACACGTAACGATGGTGACGCCGACTCGCCCGATTCTAGAACTTTCACAATTAAATATTTGTATTATTTTTCTAAAGCCTACATTCATTAAGGGTGGTGAGTCAACGTGTAGGCTCGGTGGCAGGCAATCGCAATATTTTGAGGCTGTTTCTATAATGAAAGCATTTTTTTAGCGTATAATGTATTCAGTATCACGTGTATGCGGATATATATATAAAATATATTTAAACACATACATACGTACGTATCTAATTATATGATTGCACCTCGTCGCTATCGGATATGTACACGTTAGTATTGCCTTTAAAAATACCAAAGTAGTCTTTAAAAAATCCGCTAGATAGCAGTACATATTAGAAAATAATGCATATTAATATTCATTTACAATATTTCCGCATTGTGCAATAGATGTAACCCATGTCTTATGTTTGTTAAAACTGTTTTGAATCATTCTTAATTATAATTACTCGATAATTATTGTAATTATTCAGAACAGACGGTCTGTGATATTTTAAATACTAATTAAATGTATTAATTGGAAAGATACTGTCGCTGTAGCATAGTTGGTCAGAACCAACTGTGCTACAGCGACAGTATCTTCAGTAACGTCACAGACCGTCTGTTCTGACCAACTATGCACCTTACCCGGATTGGAAAGAGATCCAGGTTCGAATTCCGGTAGCGCAACAACAATATTTTTCGATAAAATTGATTTTATATATATATATATCTTTCTAATTAATACATTAAATTACTCAATAATTTTTACATTGCAATTCAAAACAGTTTTACACAAAATATCGCATTCACATGATATTTTAAATAATTATTTGTTTATATTATTTAATTTCTTTAAGTTACATTAATAATTTATTCTAATATTTTGCCTAGCAGCAAGCAGTCAGCTACAGCCGATTGCTTTTCTCCTAATAATATTTAATATCGATAGGTTGTATGGGTCAAATGTCATGACCAATTGTCAAATAGAACCTTAAAATGTATTACCATGAGCTCAAAAATTAGATTGACTAAGAAACAATCATAAAATTTTGTAGGCTTCAAGTACAGTAATGGGCTGGCCATGTTGAGAGAATGCCAGATGATAGTTGATACCCCAGTGGAAACAACCTAGAAACAGAGCAAGGGAGAGATGGGATGACTGTGTGAAAGAAGACTAGAGCAAGATGATAGAGAAGAATGACCACGGATAGGAGACAATGGAAAAAGTATCAAAACACGTGTGACATTGTAGAATAACATACTGTGTCTGCACAATACTATGATCCAAATTGTAAGCATGTACACGCGCATGTCAATTTAGTACAATATAATTCCGTTTTTAAGCAGTGTGTGTGATATGTAAATGTGTATGAATGAAATAAATGATACGTGCCGAAGACTTATATTATTATATTAAATAACAGTGCATTAGTAGACACGTGAAAAACCAACGTTCCCAACGCACGAAAAGAAAAAATGTTTAGAAATTGAATTATAAAAATACCATAAAACATGCCTTGAAGACATGCAAAGTTTGAAAAACACTGAAAATTAAATACCGTTCATAATAGACGTTACAATGCAACACTTTCTTACCGAAAGAGTTAAAAAAAGTATGCGAGACAGTTTTAATCTTAGTCACTCTAACTTAATCGAGGTACTAATACTTTGACACTATCCTGCTTCTAAATCCAGACTAAATAAAAATGAAATTAAAACTGCTTTTTCGAGTTTACAATCACTGACTGCTAGTGCTGTGGACTTATAACGGACTTTGCGACTGCTCTCCAGGCGTCCCGGTCCAGCGCTACTTGATTCCAAGTGATAATGATCAATCTTGCTTATATATCAGACTCTCGACGTGTATGCGGCCAACAGGTATTCAAATCTAGATATATTAACCCTGGATTGCTCCCTAGGGCTCCCACTACTTCAATTTTTAATCATTTATATATTGTCCGAGAGACCTCTGTCAGTGAAAGTTTCTACGTTCTATGTTCCCTGCAGGGCGCTATGGTATACCTACTTTTATTAATTAATAATTAATAATTAATTAAGCGTGAATGTGACGTTTCCGATACACCAAAATCCTTTGGGGTTTTCTATATGACCCCAATGAGCAATAATTATGGTGGTGATGCCTTCCGTCAAGCGATGAACGCATGCGTAAAGAGCCGCCCACATCCTCGAGCGGATTTACGCACAGTACCTAGCACATTCTTTCTCTGGCTCCTGCATCATCAACAGCTCACGCGACGCACTCCGCACAGTTCGCGCATCTACTATTGTAACTGGACTAATAATAGTTAGGGGTAGGTTCCCTTTGTGCCTACACCTTCTGATATATTAATAATCTTCACACTAGTGACCCTCATGTAACGAAACCTCTATATTACGTACATTTGTATGCACAATGCAAATTTTAAAATCTCGTTCTTAAGTATTTCTTATCTTTTACTTATATTCTCTAATTATTAAAATATTATTCATATTAAAAAATTGTTTTCATGGTCGATACGATATATTTTATATGTTTAGGTTCATATTTTTTAAAGTCGATTAATTTGTAAAATGAAAATAAGATTTTCTAAAATTTACTATATAATATATTTGTACTAATAAAACGACATTAAAAATAATAAGAGTATTTTTTTTTCTGTGCATATTTATTTCGGTAGAGTAGCATTTTACTCCAGGGACCAATAACGATAGCTCAAATTGGACGAGCCATCCAGGGTTAATAAAAGTCCTGAATGTATGTGTTTATTTCCTTTTACATTCTATATTACATGAGTCGTGTTAAAAAATAAACGTGTGTACATAATATGCTTTGAAAACTTTCTTAAACAGATATCAAAATTAAAATTCATTAATGTAATTTTGCAAACTTTTGTAAATATATTTATATTTTCTTAATAGAACTTCTGACGCTTACAAACTTATTATTCTATCATGCTTACTTAAGTTATTTGTTTTAAATAGTTGTTATCTTATTAATTTATATACGCAAAAGAGGCCAACCAAGTATGAAGTATATACTATAATTAAAGTCTGTGCCGATATTAACACTGAAAGGGTCTGTTACATGAATTTACTTGCTTTAAACTTGAAAAGGTTTACACTATGGCTTCAGCTAAGTTTTAGTTAAAAGTTTTAGTTAAAAAATAAAAATACAATTTGAATTGAAGTAGAAAAATATTGAGAAATATATAAATCTAAAAATAGCTAACTTACCATCACGCTTTTTTCCCACGGGGGTAGACATGAAGGATAGTGAGCCACACTTTTCTGTCTTAATTCACATACGTGACCTATGTCAGTACGCCCACCGGGTAGCTTCGGAGTTGTGCACAAGCTAATGTGTGTTCTATGAACAGAATTGACTACTCTTGCTCGCCATCTGCCGTGAACAGCTGTTCTAGGGAAAAATAAATAGTAAAAAAGAAAGTGGTTTGAAGTAATATAATTTTCAGAGAGTTTCTACCACAGATTTCGCGTTGAGGTAGGTACCATAACGTTATGTTAAAACGTCTTCTAAAACAAACTCGTCGATTATTAATATTTCTAATAGAAACATCTTCTATGTCTAACATCGGGTAATAGATGCGGATGAAAGTAAATAGTCAATAGATTGAGGACAGATGTAAAATGTATTTAAATTGCATCAACCACACCCATCCCGCTCGGGTCCTGCGCGAGAGAGTGACGTAAGCGGCTCAGTCAACTTCGGGACGCCGCGATTCATGAACCGTAAGTTCGATCGAAACGAAACGAGTATTAAATGATAGCTTATAAGCTCCTCTATGTGTAATATATATATAAATAAAGACAATATGATAGAAAAGTTTGCGAAGCTTAAAAGTGAAAAGCTCCGGAAAAAATTCATCATGTCGAAGTATTTAGCCAATAAGTACAAACAGAAATCGAGAAAAGTGGTGTGTGTAAGCTGATCTCATTCATGGTAGAAAGGGCCAGGATCTGCATACCAAGATTTAAAGAGAGGCAAAATAATTAATGACGCTAGTATTATGTATTCACAGCAGGCAGGAATTCCATGAGATACTTGGGGAAGCCTTCATCCAGCATTGGGTAGAAATGATTAAACATGATGATATCCATTCGAGTGCTAGCCAGGTCAACCAGAACTAATCTCACATTTAATCTTCCACATTGCGACACCAATGCCAAACAAAACTCATTTCTTTACCGAGCACCTCTTTATTTCAATTCACACCTAAACGAACTAGACATATTCAATACTTCAGTTACATCAATTAAATCTAAATGCCTACTTCAACTTTAAAGGCCTTTATTTTTATTTTTATTTTTATCACTCAGATTTTATTTCTCGCATTTTTCTGCTTTATAGTCCTTCATAAATTTTAAATTGTACTCACTGTATAAAGTATTTTGTATCGTTTGAGAAAACATGCAACTGGTTCAATTATTATTTAGCTTTTATTGTTATTCTCGTATTTATTGATAAACTGTATGTTTTCTGAATAAAATAAAAATAAAAATAATATACTATTACCATACAATTAAGAAAATTTGATAAATGATTACAACCCTTTTTTAGAAGGCAGACAAAGACCCAAGCGGCAGTCCTTCGCTCTGATGGAAAGGTTCCGTCCCCAGGCCCTAGCTCCGGGGGCCGGCTTGCAGCTGTGGTGCGGGGCCCGGGGGGCCTCTCGCCTGGTTTGGGCCCGTGACGGGACCCCCCTGCCTCCTGGGCCGACACAGCCCTCGCAGGCCATGCTCAGGGCGAGCTACAACATCTCCCGAGCGCTGCCCGAAGACGCGGGCACCTACTCCTGCACGGCAGTGGCGTCCAACAACGAGTCCATCACGCACGAAGCGAGAATAGATGTATACGGTGAGATATTTAGCATCATTACGCTTCTTTCTCGATGACATCTTTAATATCTTAAGATTGTTCCAGCAACACGAAATATAAATTTATATATTTTAATATAAACACATTTTATTGTGACGTTGAAATTTAAAACAAGTTAGACGAATCAATTAGAAAAATATACAGAAACATATATTTATGGAATATATATATATAAATTTGATTTAAGGTTTCCGCGAGCACTAGTGTATGGAACTGGCGTCCCTTCTAGGTAAGATCGCGTTTGTTATAGTTGTTTTCCTCGGGGTCAAATCTAGGTCAACGTTTCGGTATGGTAACACGTGTTATTATCAAGGCGTTGCCTCAAAAAATTACGATACGGAGGTATAAATATTCCACAGTCGAACGACAACCTTGACAATGGTACGTGTTACCGTGCCGAATCATCTGCATAGGTTTCCCCCAAGGAAACTATCTACAAAATACGCGATCTAACCTAAAAGACACGTCAGTTCTATATACAATATATATTGTATATGTGTGTGTGTGTATGTGTATATGAAAGTTGTTTCAAAGATTTCATGATTAAATTAAATGTTTCGAGGAATTAACATGTATTATTAAAAGGTTTTAAAAATTCATTACAAAAATATTATAATAAAGTTCATGTCCCATTTAAAAACACTATACTAAAATTATGTAAATCTTAAATTTATCGTAAATTTAAATGGTTAATTTGGCATAATGGTGACGCATTTTCTTTACATAATAAAGTTCGTGGTTTCCTATCCCGGTGGTAACCAAATATTTTTTCGCTAGGTGGATACATTTTTTCTGTATATCTTTCAAATTTGTTTTAAAATTCATTGAGTTACCTTAGATATAGGTGTTTTATTATTTTAAGATGATGCGAATAATGTTGGGAACTAATGTAGAGTACGTAGATACAACAGAACCTCATTCGAGTTATTAAATATGTCATATTTTGGTGTTCGTTTTTAGGTCCACCTTACATCCGCCCCATGGGCCCTGTGAAGGCTCTGGTTGGGACCAGAGTGGCTGTTTACTGCCCTTACTACGGCTACCCCATTAGGTATGTTATTTAAAAACTCGATCACATTATCATAAATGGTGCTAATATTCATTGAATGCAATTATTAGGTCATCCCATAAATAATGTGGTTTTTTACATTTATATAAACTAAAAATCCAAGGAGGGCCGGTAAACTACATGCATTGGTTTTTAATACTACCTGCTATAAAAGCAGATCTCAAAAACCTTTTTTACAAACGATGCCTCACTCACTATATATTCCGTATATTGCCCCATCTGATTATCATTTATTTCGCCGTCTTTAAAATCATTTGAACGGAAAAAATATGAATTCTGTACTGAATGAGAACAGTACTGGATGAGTATTTATCGCGCGGACAAGTGAATTTTGAAAAAGAGGCCTCGCAAGTCTTCCGGAAAGATGAAAGAGCATTTTAGAAAGTATAAGAGAGTATATTTTAAATTAACATTGTTTATCTTAATTTTGAAAAATTAAAGTATAAAATAACCGCATTATTTATGGGATGACCCAATACATGCGTTGACTTTAACTGACAATGTATTTAGTATGGGAGACGTCTGTGAGTTTAATTAAGTTCGTAGTCAAAAAGTGCGTGCGTGTTATCATGTTGATTGCCTACTGTAACAATTTGACTGTATCATGATATTTATCCCTTTGATCGCGTTGATGACATCTTCCATACGCGGCACTCTTTTGTGGCATTATAATTTACGATTTTACAGTACGATAATGCAACATATTTATTTGTTTTTAAGAAGTCGATAGCAAAGGTTCTCAAGTATCCTCACGAACATAAACAAATACAGAAATCAGAAACATAATTACAAAATTATCCACGAGAAAACACAACACCATCACTAGCGCCATCTGTGGTGATATTCACACGTACTAGAGTGAAGTAGTGATCTGCGCGGGTGCTGATTTCTAAGACTAATGCACACAACTTATTATATTATTAGAATTCTTTTATAATCCTGTTTAATTAATTCCTAATATTTATGGTCTAGATAAAAAAAATATTATTAATTATAATAATAATGTTAAGGAGAACACATTCTTATTGTGAAGTTGTAATTATTCAGAACATAAGTCTTCATAGAATCATAGGTTTTCGACAAAATTGATTTTATATGTATATATTTATAATTAATACATTAAATTAGTACTTATAATAATAATGGTTTTCATATTTATACGATAGACAACGGATGAACCTGTCTCATTCGGTCTAGTTAACCTTTATCATACCATGACATAAAATATCCGAACGAGGCCATGCTGCCAACACGTGTTACCGTAAATAACAGTTATAAAAATTGTTTTTATTAGCTTAAATGACTTTAATGGCACGAATTTACTCTAAATATTGAGCATTCAATTTTGAAAAAAATTATTAATAACATAATTTAGAGCATTTATTAAGTTCTATACAATGTGTCCTTCCTTCTCATGTCTCTTCATTTAATTAGTGAGAAAGAGACAATTATACTTGTATGTTTGTTGTTCTTTTCACTGTAAAAATAGTGTGTGATCTCTGTCTTTCATATCACAAATTGTATTTTACAACGGATTACATGGAAAAATAATTGTTTTTATACGAGTCCCTTTTCATAATTGGTTTTTCACTAGTCATTCCTGAGCGCTAATATTTTCTTTTGGATAATCTAAAATATGAATTTTATGTTGCATGTATTTACAGGTTTAATTGTGATGGTAGACCTGTGTTACTGCATGGTTTGGGAAGGGTTAAGGAGACAGTGAACATCTCTTACATTCTGAAACTTGTTCGCCTTTTTTGTATATTTATAAGAATGTGTATATTATATACGTATGTTAAGAACATGAATAGAATAAAATAAAATAATATGAATTAAATTAAAAATCTAACTAAACTAACTGCAATTATGTCCGTTTTTATATTTAATCTATTGTAGTGTTTTTGTAATTAGCAGCATTTAGTGGGATGTTAATCAATCAATCGAACATGCTTGTAGCACAGTCGACAGTAAAGAATGGGTCGCTGACATGGTTTGGTTATGTCGATGGGAAAGAAGATATATGAGGCAACTGTTGGAGGCATCAGGAACAGAGAGCATTAATAGAGACATAATCAGATAATCCAAGTACTGGAAGACACCACTGTTAGAAGCTTCAACAACTGAGGAACATATATGAAAGTGGTTGAAGCAAGAGAGATGTGTCAGGACAGAAAAATGTGGCATTCTATCCTCTCTACCTACAGCTTTAGATAGTTTTAATAATATAAATCTGACAGCAAAATAAAAATAACAATAATTAAATATGTTTATTTATTTTTAAATTAACGACTCCAATTGAGCCATAACACTAGATATAATATATTACAGTTATAGGGGTTGTGGTTGTAGACTATGATTGACTCGTGTAGATTTCAATTGTGTGATCGCATCAAAAGGTTTTGCGCATGGTGAGACTGAATCCCATAACTCTCTTCTGCTCTCACGCGTGTTGGTGCATGTCGCAGTGTATTTGAATGTGCGTGTGTGATTATTTATGCTGTGTATATAGTTAAATATGCGTATGAAGTTGAAGACTGGAGTGGCTCGCTTGAGATGTTGACAAAAGAACGGTCTGCGGAGAAGTGGTCGGCTAGCTCCTAGGACGATGTATTGGCATCTGCTTATTGGTCAGTTCATTTTGGCCCTATATAACTGTCAGATGAGTCCGTACACGGCCATGTTTATGGGGTGCGTACAAGGATAAAAACAATAAGTACATGATAAAAGTTAAAATCATTAAATACGTGGCAAAAATAATAAAAATTCAAAGTATAGAAATTTTTTTAATTGTGTAATTGAATATACATAATAAAAATTCGATTTTTTTTTTAAGGATCAAAAGATTTTCATCTCGAACAAAACTTGGCTAAAATCATTTATGCCACTCCATTTTGATGTTGGTTCCTGGTGTGGTTTTCAAGTTCGTAATAACTTCGCCGGACATCTCTGTTCGCAATTTCCTGTTATTATTCGATAGCCAACAATGACAATTCGATTTCCTCCGCCGTGTCCAGCCCGACGACCCCTGTCACAATGTCTCAGCATCCGCACAGTTTATCCCATTCAAATGTTAATTCCAAATCAAAGCCTTTTCGGACAAGTCCCTGCCCCCGGACTCTGAAAACGTTAATAAGAATTCACGCAATGTGAATTCTCGACAGGAGGCCAGCTGAACGTGCACACAATCTAATTCGTCCGTGAAGGTGATACAACAGCGACAATCACGTTACGTCAAAGTTGGAACATTTTGTTTCATAATTTAATATCATTAATTAACAATGTGATTAATTTGTAGTGCAACATGATTTTTTTTTTGTGATTTCTAAGAAAAACAGATGACAGGATAGATAGACCGCCATCGTGGAAGGCTCCACGATCTTCTCTAACATCTCACCTTGAGGCCAAAATGAGACTTATCTTAAAATCAGGTTTATTGAGAGCAACTAGAGAGTTCACTTGTGAGAACAATAGTTTTTATTATACATAGGAAACAAATCCTAAATATACGGTTGTCCTACAGTGCGACGCTCCTAGAATCATCTACATATAAAGTATGCTATTTTAGTTTAGGGAGAAGTAGCAAAAACAATATTAGAATCGGCTAAAAGAACACAAAAGACAATTCTTAAGATAATAAATGGTCGTCCCTTTAGACATCCATCTGATCTTATATTTAAAGAACATACGACAAATCTATATGTTGAGACTCGTCCAATATTTCCATGCTAACAATAACTCACCCAAGCCTTAAATCATGGACACAGCACAAGACAATGACAATGAACGTCTACCCGCCAGTTCCGAGAGCAACAACGACATTTTATAAAAGATTTTGTGTTCTTAGCTCCGAAACTGTACAACACACTGGAAATCGTTCACTTCCAATAAGATTACACAAATATGGACCCAATATATGATCCAATTGGGTAGAGATCAATCAGAAGCATCGCTATCCAACACTCTAACATAACTATTATACAGTGCCTACGCCAATAATTCACAACACTCTACAACACTCCCACTACATATTTCTTCTTTTCTTTTTATTCTCTATTTTTCTTTTTATTCCTGTCGAACCTTTAGTTTTCTTAAATTAAATAACACCACAACAGCATGAAAAATACTGGCTACTTTAACACAAACAGTAGTCTAGCAACTTAGCCAGGACAATGCTGCATATATCAGAGGTGGATTCTACTCCATCTCACACAATAAACTACGAGTATTTAATTGCAATATAATTGTATCTTATGTTTATCATGTTATATTATAATATATTCATCTTTATTACAACAAAAACATGTATGTCAATAAAGTATAAAGTCATATATACATAATTTACGTACTTAATTAATATATGATAATGTTCCCCTTTTTAACTGTTTAATTAGGTTCGTTAATAATCTCATGGGCTTGGTATTAGTAATATTTCATATTAATTAGTAAAATGTAAACACTTAACTTCGTGTTAAAAATTAACTACTTTCGGAAAAAAAATGTTTTTTTCGTCAGTGTAATAAAGACATATCTCATATATATTACATAATTTTTGGGCAACTGATAATTTATTGTACTGCCCTTAAATTTTATAATACATATTTTTCATCATTAGTGGAGGATATTTAGGATATATTATCAAACAAAAATACTTTATTTTATTTCAGTAAAATTCAATGGGAACACAATGGGAAAATTATTGGAAACGATTACAACATTCCTCCCGTGAGATACAAGAGATCACCCGGTGTCAAAAATTCTGACACATTTTTCAAAAATTCTGAAACAGAACCGACAAAGTTAAATAAAACGAATGCGCCAAAATTAGAAAACAATAATTCGATCACAAGAATCAGAAGAAGTTTCTCTTCTAATCAGAATGGAGTGCTGGTGATTGAAGATGTAAAGTCGGAAACCTCAGAAGGCCTGTACACTTGTTCAGTTTCCAATCCTTCCGGAGAGATGGCGCGGAGAGCCTTCGAGCTGATCGTCATGGAGCCTCCGGTGATTGAGGATTTCAGCTTCGGGCAAAACCTTCAGGAGGGGCAGATAGCCCAGGCCACCTGCAGCATCCGAGGAGGAGACACGCCGATATTTTTCACTTGGTTAAAGGATGGTTTGCCGATTCCTGCCAATTTAAAGGTAAACGATTTTTAATATTTTTAGCGATAATTAATATTTAACTTCATACTCTAATAAAATGAAAATCTAAATAGGATAGAGAAATACATCAAACATTCTCCTCAGCTCTTAGACAGTCATAAAAATACAAATGTTAAAAGGCCTACAATAAAACAATGTATTTGTCATTGTATTCAATGCATTTTTTTCTTTACAGTATGTTCTAGGTAAATCTTAAAAACATCATTATATCATTTCGACTATTATAAATTTTTGATCAATTTTCAAATAAATTCAAGATCATTATTATTGGGTGTCCATAAAATTAATTATGTTTAAAAATATTATTATAAAAATTGTCATTATATACATACTACTACAATACCTTTTTGATATTAATACATTGAGCCATCTACCTTATTTTAACGGAATCTCAAATACCTTTGAGTAATCTGATAGCAGACGCGTCTGGTCAAAAAGGTAACATATAGGTTCGAAAATTTGTCTCTAAAAATATCGTCGCTGTAGCATAGTTGGATAATGCTCCTTCCCCGGTTTGGAAAGAGATTTAGGTTCGAATCCCGGTGGCGCAACAACAATATTTTTCAATAAAATTGATTTTATATGTATATCTTTCTAATTAATACATTTAATTCATATTTAAAATCTAATCTAACCTAACCTGCATAAGATTAACAATTTTTTTTTATATAACTTGTCGAATGTAATAATTTTGTTTGTTTATCAATAATCTAGTAAAACTTATATCACTTGTTGATAAAGTTATATAGATGAAATTTTAAATATATATTTTACATTGTTAAGAAATTTAAACAAATTTGAAAGCTACACATGATAACTTATTTTTTTCCAATTTCCAACAACACACCTACACTCCTTGTAAAATAAATTTTCTTGCTCTTTTTTGTGAAGTCTAACAATTTCGCGTGGTAGGTACCTCTGAAATAACATAGCGAATCACGTTTGTTGTAATAACATTACCTTCAGACAAAACCAACTCCCGCGCAGTCAGTGAAATATATCATAATTTATTATTTCTACGAAAGCTTCACGCGAAAATATACACGTTAAACATAAAATGTTATAAATTTCTTTCTCATATTGCTTTTAAAGTCTGTCAGTTTTTTTTAATTAATGTCACGATTTATCCAGGGCTGGATTACGGTCTAGGCGCCGCGGGCACTCGCCTAGGGCTCGAGCCTCTCCAAAGGTCCGAGACGGAAGTGAATAATTTATCAAAATAAAATGATATACGGTATAATATAAGACGTGTGATAATTCAAATCTCGGAATGCACCATTAAATCTCACTTCTGGGAAGGATCAGAAGATTTATTAGTACTGAGTCTTGTAAAATAGTTTATAATTCTGTTATTATTCCTCATATCAACTACTGCAGCAGCATTTTGTTTTTGACTAACGAAGAAGTGCAACAATTGTCGGTGTTGCAAAATAAATCTAATGGAAAAATACTCAGATAAAATAGATATACTCTGATCAGAGCAATGCTGAAAGATCTGAATATGATGACCTTTAAGCAGAAAATATATTTTAATACAATGGTATTTATTTACAAAATCATCAATAAGAAAATATCAGCGGAATTCACACGAAAAATTGATGCAAATCAACATGAGCACGAGCATTGTAAAAGAGAAAGGGATAGACTGAGACTGCCATTCAAGAAGAAGGCCAAATCTCAGAAATCGATGATGTATAACATAAGAAAATAAGAGTAATTGAATAGATTTAAAATGAATCTGACTAAATATATAAAAGATAAGTTTTAGTAAAAGAAATAATTTTAATCTTGTATATAAGGAGTGCTTATGTAGCACTATGTTAAGAATTAAATAAATAAATATATAAGAGTTAAATTATATACTGGTATCTGCTTTTAGTCATAAAAAATCTTTTGTACAATTTTAAGAACCAATCAAGTATATCATATTTTTATAGTACAAGCGTTTAGCTTAGTTTGAAAAGAGTAAGAATATTGATGTGACATGTTTTCCGTGTACGAATCTCTATTTTAAAAAAAGCTATTATAATAGCATTTGTGCGCTACGGGAGAAAATAATACAACCATTACCATACCAGTATAAGGCTATTTGTAGGGCCTGGGCTAACCACATAACTAATGAAGATGTATCAATACCATAAACCATCAAATAAATAGACATGAACTAACGCAACCACCTTGTCGCAAAATTTACATTTTAGTTGCACCAGTGTGATTATATATCATCAAATATGACTTGAAAGGAACGAAAATTTACAAATGTACAATCAAATGTTATAAATGTTATTGTTAAAAAAGTTATAAATTTTTTTTGTCTATAATATAGTTGAAGGCAAGAATGTGTAGGTAGTTAGATTAGCACAAATTACTAATTAGTTTCATTTTGCTTTCTACCCACAGAAAATCGTTAATCACTTTAGACCCCTTAAGGTCTAGCGGCAATTTGTTAAATATACGCGGTGCACAAAACAAGAAAGTTTATTGATCGAATTTGGTATTTATTTTTGACACTGAAAAGTATCCTAAGGTTTTGATCCTAGTTTCCTTTAGATCGGATCGTGGAAGTGAAGTTAATTTTTTTTTTTTAATATCCGAATGTGATGCGAAACTCAAATGTTTTTCATACTTATTATCATATTACAATATCCGAGTGCAGAGAGAGTTCATACATGCTGTACTGGCATTGAGGGTACGTTCGCTTTCTCAATTAATAATATAATATTTTATCTCGTTTTAGATCGAGGAGCGAAGCTCTGAACTGTTCAGTGTTCTAATCATCAAAAAGGTAAAGCTGCAGCATTGCGGGAAGTACATGTGCGTGGCCACCAACCACGCGGCCAGGGTTAACCAATCGGCAGAGCTGTTCATCAAAGGTGAGTAAATGGTGTTTGAATTATAATCTCCACAGGAAAATTCTTGACTGTTTAAAATACTGACAATAAATTATCAAGAACGCCAATTTCCTGAAAAACGACAGTTGAAATCATATCCAGCTAAAATTTCGACAAGTCAAAATCCTGAAAAACCATTACAACGATGGACAAATTCTAATATCCAAAATTTGCATAGTCTAAATCCCGACACTTTAAAATCCCAATAATCAATTTTTATTAAAGAATTTAGAGCCAAAAATCACTACAATAATCATCATAAATCATTTTTATTGTAAAGTTGCATTATCAGAACGTAGTTCATACACATATACACAATAGACAGCACTCAGTTAGAAAATAAAAGCAATGTCAAAGACCTAGGAGTAATCCTCGATTGCAAACTTACTTTCAAAAATCACGTTGACCAAATTACCTCCAAGGCCTATAGAATGCCAGGATTCATACTTCGAACCTGCAAACACTTCCAAAATTCATACTGCTTCAAAATACTGTATTACGCATTCGTTCGTAGTCACTTAGAGCAGTGGTCTCCAACCTTTTTGTCGCAGCGGACCGGTCAGCGTTTGATAATTTCACCGCGGCCCACTGAGGGTAGGGGGGGGTTACATTGGAGGGGGAGTCACATTGGTTTAGCTATATAATTGACGATTTTTTCAAAAAATTATTTATTAAGCAGGCGGCGCGGCCCAGGGGTTGGGGACCACTGACTTAGAGTACGCTTCTCAAATCTGGAACCCATGGCAGATTACATATATTGCGAGATTAGAACAAATACAAAATAGGTTTATTCGACATCTGAATGTTAGATCTAATCTATCATTCGGCTCCTATTTAGATGCAGCAAACTTCCACAGCATGAAGACCCTAGAACATCGACGAACGCGTGCTGACCGAATACTTCTCTTCAAACTACTGCAAGGCCACATTGATTGTCCCAGCCAATTGGAGTTAATATCTCTCCATGTGCCATCTAGATCAACCCGGCAATCCGTACTCTTCCACATTCCCAGAAGTAGAACATCTTACGTACAAAATTCATTCATTCACCGGTCATGCAAATGCCATAATGAGAAATTTACAGAAATTGATTTGTTCAACATTAGCCTTACTAAGCTCAAAGGGTTCTTCTTATGAACCACCACAATCTAAACTTTGGCCATTCACTATACCTATAAAAACTCATGTTGCTCTCCCTTTACCGCAACGTTAGTTGCAACCTCCCCACCCTTCTCCTTCTTTTATCTAAACATACTTTGTATCCAAATATTTTCTGTGGATTTTCTTTATTAGTACCGCAGGTTAAATAATTATTATGTTTATTTCAATATGTTTTCACTGTCAAAATCCCTTAATTAAAAAAAAAAAATCAACTAGAAAGATATACAGAAAAAATCTACTTATCTAAAAAATATTTATTTTCTACCGAAATTCGAACCCTTTGAACTGGCGAAGCGCGTTCTCCACTTTTGCTATAGTACTCAAATACATTTTCGACAAATTTTGACCTTATATTCCGTAATATTCACAGACCAGTAAATTAATAGACATGAAATAAAGCGTACATGTAGGAGAGCGGTTTGGAACATAAGTTGCGGAACGAGGGGCATCTACACACATTATTTGTGAAAACATAAATCCGATAGTTTATGACACATTTATGCAACAGTAAAAGTATTTACTCTTCGAAAATTAAATCTTTGTGTGAACAAGATGTATTTTTTACATTAATGCATATTATATTATCAGCGATTCAATTTTCGCTCCAATCGAGTCATGTATTTTAAAAAAGTCGAGGAGCTATTTGATTATGCGAGTGGTACCAAAGTGATCACATGGGTAACACCAAAATGAAAATATTAAAACAATGAATTTGCGTTAGTTCATGTCTATATATTTGGTAGTCTGTGGTAATATTTCAAATTAATACATCTGTTGCGTATAAGCATAGATGCCGGAAGAATTCAGAAGACGGAAGGAGTTTGGCACTCACCACAATCCGGATTCTGCTGGCACCTCCAAGATGTGGACTGTATTTTAATTCACTATTTCGTCTTAGATTGCTTTAGACAACGACGAGTTTCGACACTGTAGACGCGAAGTCTCAAATGAATATAATATTATAATCGTTTAGGTAAACGTATACTGCACTCGTTCAAGATCACCAATTTACTGATCGGCAGCGTGCCGGAAGGGGAAGGAAATAAGGGAGAATGCAGTGTGTTATTTTCGTTCAAAATAAATATATGTCCCAAACAACATATAATATTCTAATTTTAAAAGCAACTAAATATTTTTTCGATAGAATATTTTTTTCTGTATATCTTTCTAGTTGATTCATTTAATTTGTATTCATTACATGTTTATTTATTTTAGAATTGATGAATGTCCTATTCAATCATTTTCTGAATATTTTCTGTTGATGTATATGAGGGATATCTTTAATCTGTAAATAACACTACTTCATTATTTTAATTTACAACCAGTGGCCCCTAAATGGGTGGAGGAACCCCAAAACACCTCAGTGGTCCTGGGTAAGCTTGGACAGGTGGGTTGCAGCGCCAGTGGCTATCCTCAGCCACAAGTTCACTGGATGAAGAAAGATGGTAAGTAACTCTCCAAAAATTTTGCGAAGCTTTCTGTAAACTCCTCCAATAACTCCACCCGCACATCCCGCACTCACTGCCCTTACACACTCTTACTGTGCCATTAGAACCTTTATATATTAACAAAATCAATTTTGTGATTAAAGTTCATTATTATATTATTTAACTTAGTTTTTTTTAACCACTTAATTAATTAATATACCAACCTCTTTCGAAAAATACCGTTTTCTTCGTCAGGATGTCAGATTATCTAACTAAAACCATTTATGTCACGTTATTCTAATGTTTTTAAAAATCTATTTAATTTTATTTTTTATTTAAAAATAAATCTAGTACCTATCTTAAATTGTTACGTTGATGAAAGATGTGGAAATTGACTTAATGATACAAAATTATTAAAATATTTTTTTAGAATTGGACTTAGAAATAGTTAAATTTGGTTGGTTATTTTAATATTTCGATTGATTTTACAAGCTTTATTTATTTATTCAATTTAATACTAATAGTATTTTAATCATCGTAATAATTTAAGTTAGTTACTGTATTTATTTTTAAATAAGTATTATTTTAATTTTAAACAATGTTGAAATAGATTTTTTTAAATATTAGAATATCATGATGATATTTTTAGTTAGTTAGGAAATAGTATTTTCCGAAACCGATTGCTGTATTAATTAATTGAGTGGTTAAAAAAAAACCAAGTTAAATAATCTAATAATAAACATTTTATAACAAAATTTTACCAGTCTCCAGTTTAATTTGATACGTATCAAGATCTTGCTATTACTTTGAATATCTAAAAATATTTTAAGTTGTACCTACGTCGAAAACAATTTTCTCAGCTCTGAATTCGCTCACTTCTTTCAACAACCGACACCCATTCATAACTCCAAAGTTGTACAACATGTTTGTGGTTTTTCAATGAAATCATACGAACTGAACTAAATTTTCATACTAACATAATTTGCCTCTGATGAAACTCTAACAGTGCTGCAATGCGAAATTCTCCGAATTCGAAAGTGGCCGTATTTGGTACACGCTGTTGCTAATTGTTATTTAATTTTTCATCAAATTAGGTCTACTGATTCGTTCAATTTGTAGACAGTGCAAAATTTTATAGATAATACTTACCGTTATATTATATCATACCACGAACATTTCTACGCCCGAGTATTTCTCACCCAAGGGTCTCGGCTAATGACTTCGGAGGTGCTCCTTCCGTACGAAAATATATGCTGATGTTGTAGAAAGGTATCCAATAAATAATGTTGAAGCGTCTTCTAAGAGAGTGATTATCACTATAGATAAAGAGATATATTACGATTACCAACGATAAATATGCACAGAACAGTTTGCCAGTTTTCAGCCACCTTGTATCCTGAAAAGACCTTTCAGGAAGATGGATTGTCATGATTCATGTGTTTCACAAATATACTCGTATTACGAATGATGAGGTTATTCGTTTTTCAATTATGCGATTTAAAGATAACTAGTAATCATAAGTGTAAAGATTGTGTAACTTAAACGAAATCAATTTTTATATACTATTTTTTATTTATTTAATTTAGCGAAAATACAATGGCAAAATAAATTCAATTTTTAAATATATGGTTACATACATACATGGTTTTTCTTTCGCTTACCTCTCCAAAAAAGAGACTAGCTCTTGTGCTTGGAGAGGGAGTTACACTACAATAATTTTATATAATACCTTTCATATTCTATTCATTGTTTATTTGTGTGCTTCTGAAGTATTCTGTAATATTGTTTATTGTCCAATTATGTGTTTTTGAATTGTTCATTTAATTTCTTTCTATCTTCTTTTTTTTATTTATCTTTTATCTTTTATTTCTTTAATTTGTGTAGGGAGGCTATTGAAATTTTTATCCCTAAATATATAGAATTTTGCTGATAGTGTTTGGTGTTACATTTAGGAATTTTAAAGTTATTTTTAAACCTTAATGATGTGCTTGTTTCAAATTTTCTAGTGTTATTTTCTTTAATTAATTGATTAATTGAGATTATTTTGTAAATGTTTTCTATTTTGGGAACTGGGAATTTTGCTTAAAGTGTTTGTGTTGAAAAAGTTGACCTTTTTTTAATATCACTTTAATAGTTGTTCTCTGTATTATTTTTATTATACTTTTTTATTATCCGCTTATAGAATCGTCTGTCGTGTTAAATCGTTTTATATATTTTATAGGATTACGCGTATGTTGCGATTCGAAGAGTTGTAGAGCCTGATTCCAAAACCCTCTCAAACGATTTTATATGTTTTTGAGTTATGGATGATAACGTATATTTTAAAAGAAATGTACAAAATCTTTGTTTTAACATCAACATTTTTTAAAGAGACAATTCTGTAATGTATTTTTTGTATATATCGTTCTAGCCACCATACTGAATTTTAGATCACGCGATCATCAACAAGCGTTGTGATTGGCTGATTTCATTTTAAGGGAAACGGCAACTTATACTCTATCTATTTTGGGGTATTTTGGAATTTACCCTAATTTTGAACGTTCAATATCAATGGATTTAAGTGACTTTTGCGAGAAACAATGTGTTCCACGTGTAGCTATCAAAAAAATCTACAAAACTGCATATTTAACTCAAATTATACAAGATCCGTTTTAGGGGGTTTTGGAATTAGGCGTTACAGTTGTTTCACCGTCCCATAGCTTTCCATTGATTTGTTGTGTTCTATTACGTAAAAATTTCGGGAATGAAAATTGCTGAAAATAGGTAGCCAATCCAAAAAGTACTTCATCCGGGTTTATTCTTCAAACTTTACACTTTGTACCGTTAAAAAATGTAAGATTATTACGAAATACAAGTTGTCCAGAAATCGATCAATCAATCAATCATGGCACTGCTGCCTGGGGTGGGTCTCGGCAGCCTCGAGGAGATCCAAAAAAGATCAAACAAAATGTAATTACAATGGCTCCTAATTAAATATATTATTATTAGGAGAACACATTCTTATTGTGAAGTTGTAATTATTCAGAACAGACGGTCTGTGATATTTTAAATATGAATAAAATATATTAATTAAAAAAATTTAATAAAAATGAATTGATAATTCTGGCGTCTGCTATCAGTTTACTCAGAGGTATTTGAGATTCTGTAAATCTCTTTCAAATAATGGAACGATTAAATGTATTAATATCAAAAAAGTTAACATATAGGTTCGAAAAATGTCGCTAAAAATATTGTCGCTGTAGCATAGTTGGATAATGCACCTTGCCCGGTTAGAAAAGAGATTCAGGTTCGAATCCCGGCGGCGCAACAACAATATTTTTCGATAAAATTGATTTTATATGTATATCTTTTTAATTAATATATTTAATTCATATTTAAAATATGTTATTAGTCAGCAGCAATGGTAGGCAGTAACAATAGAAATTTTTTAATAATAATAAAATTGGGTAATTTATATCGCGCCATCCACGTCGGTCCCTCGTGACTGAGAATCGTGATCTCCGTAAATACCCACCCCCTTGACTACGCTCTTCCGCTTTTCTCCGCATCCTGCATACCTAAGGGCTGTCACCAGAAAAGTGGCTGTTGCCTTTTCCGCTCGGTTGGTCCAATAGGTGGGAGATCTTCCTCTTCCTCTTCGTCCTTTGACGGGGCACAACAAGCTCTTCCAAGCTGTCTACCCTTCTCGCAAGATGCCCAAAAAATTCAAGAATTCGTCTTAGGTAAATGGTTAATAATCTATCCTTGATGTTCAGCTCCTGGAGAATGGAGACATTCGAGTTTGTCGCCATTAATGGTATACGTTATATGTGTCTCCAACAAAAATTATAAATTGTTATTTAATTTTATGAAAAAGTGCATTATCAACATTTTTTTTAATAAAATCTCTGTTGCTCTGTTCCTTATGATGGATGGCAAATGGCCATTCATCAAACTGAGATTTCTGGCAACGGCTGGTCGATTCTACAACCCTCCCTGCGGCTAAAGTAAAGGTTTACCTGAGAGTTTGACATCTACCAGTCATGTTACGTGTCGCCTTGCACATCATCCATAATAATTATTAAACACATCAAACATAAATAACTTTATTGTTTTACTGAATGTTTCAAATTTCAACAGTTATTAATTTTAGTGGGAGAAACGAAGGGTTAGGTTAAGCATAAGCAAGTTCTAGGTCCAATTGGAAATTTCTAACATTTTCATTACTAATCGAATTAACTTTATTATATTTCGAAAAAAATATACTTACGGTTTGTCTTTCAATAAATTGGACAACCCTGAATGTGCGTGTACAGGGGCGCTCCAGGTATTATACATTAACGGATTAATTTAAATTGACTAAATTCGTAATAAAGTTAAGCTTCTCGTGAAATTTTAGAGTCGACTGAAGCACTTACTTTATTAATAAAATTGCACTCCAGATAATATGAAAGTGAAAGTTATTTAATTTACTCTACAAACTAACTACATTAATTTAGTTTAGTGCCCTCTGTCTAGTTAAATCAGAAACTTTAATAGCTTAATAATAATTTATGCACAACTAATTATCACACATGTTCCACATTTACTGGTATCCTTATTTTATCAACATAATTACTAATTAATAATGCAACGTTTTAATTTAACGGAAAATTAATTGGAAATTAGTATAATCAAAAAAGTAATACTTCTATTCATTATAGACTGAACAATATATTTAAATTATGTATTACTCACTATTTTAAGTGAAAACTAAGAGCAAAATTAAATTGTCATTCGCGGTATGCTGCATTAAAGTATCGCTCGCCTTACAGCGGACTCTATTGTCCAACACCCGACACTTTATTGTCTAAGCTATCGGTAATTGTCGTTAGATGTCAGCACTGGTCTGTTTAATTTGACAGCTTTACTTTATGTACTTTATTTTATAGAAAATGCATATATAAATTCATAATATTTTAATGATTTTATTAACAGATATAACGGGGACCTGGCGGCCGATTATGGAATTAAGAGGAAGTGGCTTGCTTAGTATTCCAAATGGAACCCTCGTATTGGAGCTGGTGACTACAGGGGATGGTGGTTTCTATTCCTGTAGGGTAGAAAATGGAGTCGGACAACCATTAAGCAAGGAAATATTTATAACGGTTAACAGTAAGTAACAGTAACTGTTAAATTCACCATTATCGTATTTCTAAATTGCATTATAATATTTATGTAGGGATAAGATTTCAAATTCACCGCCGGACACAGCGCTGCCGACTGCCGCTACTGGTCTGGCCTGATTCCTCGCCAGCGATCTCTCTCCTGTTTCGTCGCTTCGCAACGGCGGTCTTGCCGGCCCACGCGCGCCGAGGGAGACCGCCGACTCGCTTCTCTTCATAATACATGCGCACCTTCTGCATATCTTCATTCTATTCGTATTATCTATCTTCCTCGTTTTATCATACTGTCATAATAAACAACACGCCAATCATCACCCTTTCATTTAACCACCGACATAACCCCCAAATTTGTTTTGACAACTATTATTGATTTAAATATATAATAATTTGTCAATTAAATTATTAAAAAATCTAATCATTTGTATTATTATTTTTTTATTCTCATTTGGCGTCACGTTGGGCGCCATTAATGAAATTATTATTGTTTTTTTCCAGGACCAGTGACGTTTGAGTTCCAATCAAAGAACATCACAACAAGAATTGGACATCCAATAACAGTATTGTGTGAAGCTTTTGGTGATCACCCTATTAGAATTAGCTGGAGCCATGGTGGAAAATCATTGGAATTCATTTCTAATAGGTGACGGTTCCGATGTTTCATAATGAATAAAAGTTTTGTAGTTTTACCAGCACTTACATTATTTCAGTGTGCATTGTCCCATTTGCTATGACAGATTTATTTCATTGAACAAACTAACTAACGATCACGACGTTTCTCCGCGGAGGTAGACAGAGAGAATAAAGCGCCACACTCTTATATCCTAGCATACATCTGTCCTCATCCTCATTCATACATCTTCTCATGCATATTCGTCTATTGTCGAGGTTTCTATCCTCTATCAGATCTAACCTCTAGTATCTGGTTTATCTGTTCACGCCAAGTCTTTGCGGAGTTCATCCCTTATACTAACTTTGTTCTCTAACATATGTTTTCTGACCATTGTCTCCTCATTCGTTCATTCAACATTAAACCAATCAGGCGACCCTTTCTTAATCTCTATGCCGAGATTAGTTTCACATTCACTCAGCGCTAGGCTGCTAATATGTTATTCTCAGAGCTATTCGCAGTATTCTGGGGAAGGGGCAGATTTTTTATCACTCTTATACAATTATACACAGTAATTATTAAACCAATTGAATGTTACTTAATATACTTATATTATTTAACAATACGCAATTTACCATAAAATAATTACTATCAACAGCTGAAAAATTTACTTACCTACCTTGCAGAAATATGTACAATTCTTTTCGCTCCAATTCCATGTTTTAAAACAGAACTCTGGATTGAAACTGTAGTTCTCTTTAGTAAATGGTGGTACAAAGTAATAAATATTATGAACTCTCCTTCTCAAAACTGTGCACAATTACATCTGGACATCATCATCAACATCAACAAACATCTGGAAGTAATATATATCAAACATCAGCATTTTTAAGCATTGTTAGACTATAGACAAAAAAACTGCTAGATCTCTTTTATTATGCACTTGAAATAAAAGTATTTTAAAAGTAATTTAAAAAGGCAACAAAGTCTTATGTTTCATAATACATTTAAACCATCTACAGAAATTATTATTAGCTACTAATTTGATTCAAGAGCACCCCTGCATTCACTCTAATGTATTCATTCCTTGCTTTATCATAGCCATTTGCCACGTGTATGGCTGAGTGGCCTCATATCCAATGAATAGTTATAATAATTATTTTTTTAATTTAAGGGCTAAGATCAGCTCTCACCAAACTGCTAATGGAGCCATCAGCGAAATAATAATTGGGAGTACTGGATCTCACGACGCTGGTGAGTATGAGTGCAGAGCCTCAAACCCTCACGGCATGGCGCATTTCTTCATCTACTTAGTGGTGCAAGGTTAGTACTTCTTCTTTATTTATCAAGCGATTAATAAGTTTTATGATATTCTCATTGTCTATCCAGCTGGTTCTACTCAACGGTATTTGAGTAACATCGCAATTAAAAAAATAGATGACTCAGTAAAAAAGTAAGATAAATATCAAAATTTAACAATACTATGTAGGTTACTATGACGTAATTAGCAGAGAATAAAAAGTTTTGAGTTTAAGTCTCGATGGTAATTAAATATTTTATATTTATCTTTCCAAATCATACCATATCTAAACTGTTTTAATATTTTCTACTGAACAAATATATCATATCTGATGAACAGATATTGTACATGTTACAATATACATCTTAAGTCCAATGAACTATTTACAGAGCCTCCAGGCCCGCCAGTGGAGGTATCGGTGGAGGCAGTGCGGGGGCGCACCGTGCGGATAGGGTGGAGAGCTCCCCCCGTGCCCCCGACCCTTTACATGCTGCAGTACTCCCCACATCACCATCTCCACTGGGACACGGCTAGTATCATCAATATCACAAAGTAATTATCTTATAATTCCTCCATAAATGTCATCTAGATTATAGTTCCAACCTCTGTCTTTGCTCTCTTCTCCAAGCTCAATTTATTAGCTAGCAGTGCTGATCTGGACATTTGCAATGAAAAATCCACTTGCTTTCTTCGATTGTGATTTCAACTACATGAGATAGAATTAAACTACATTACATTAATGTAGTGTGTATAGTGGGTCCATAACCCTATTTTGATCAACCTGAGACTGACATAGTGTGCTTAGAAACCTGATCCAGTGTTGTTATGAGGTTACAAGGCGAGTAAAGTACTCCTCACATTCTTAACCCTTTTAATTTCAGTTCTTCGAAAATCCCAATACCACTTCCATATCCAGTCCCAAATATCCCAGAAATTCTCATCATTTTCTTCCCTACCAATTTATTTTTAAAATGTTTTTAATGAATACTGAAGTATTTGGCACAAGTACTGGTTATTTCAATAAAAATTTTGGTTAGTGTTTAAATTATTGTTTTTATCAATATTCGTATTATTTTCAAACAATGACATGCACTTATGGGTTGAAATATAATACAGGGTGGCCCAAAAAAGGTGAGAACATCTCATAACACACAAGTTATTTCAAAACATAATATAATTAATAAAAATTCTTAATTTTTTTTTTGTACAATATTTAGCTAATAAGAATCTACTGGGTTCATATCTGGGCTGTTCGGTGGCCACATGCCTGGCTCGATGAAATTATCATTCTCATGAAGAAATTTGATTGTAGTTCTGGCTATGTGAGATGGAGCTCCGTCCTGCTGTAATGTCTAGCTATACTCCAGGCTTTGTTTTGAAACTCTTTGAACATTTTCCTAGCACCCTAACGTTTTTCAATTCACAAATTTTTGATCAGAATATGGTCTTCTGCGGTGTTTTTGTCATTCTGGACAACAATTTGAAAAAACCAAATATAAACAATGGGAAAATTAATAATCAAAGATGGTGACTGGAAATTGTCAAAATAAAACATAATATAGGTAAATAGGTAAGTAAGTAAATTAGTAAACTATTTAAGCTATTGTTGATATAGTTAAACTAATTTTGATGTAATTATATTACATTTTATCACCCTGTAATGCCACCCTGTATATCTAACATATACAATGCTCGAACCCGCACCCCAAGTGACATTAGACCAAACAAGCACATCAATCCAGCTAACAATCCTATAAATTAGATCTATTATTTGAAACTATTCACAAACTAAGAAAAAATCTATAAGTTGTCATAAAATAGTTTTTACATGTTTACAGTACCCGCAATACTGATAAAAAATTTTAAATGTTAACATATTTGTTAAAATTTATGTACACACCAACTAATATTTTAATTATGTAAATCAGCATTCCAGATCAGACCCGCCAATACGCTGAGATCACCGGACTTCACCCGGCCACTCCGTATGGAGCTAGAATATGCTCTGCGGGTCAGGCAGGACTCAGTCCGTATACAAGACCAGTCCTCTTCACAACTTTAGAAGAAGGTAATGCAATCTATTATTAGTAAGATAAAACTTAAGGGAATTTTGTCTTGTATTATGTTGTGTTACATTCTCCATTCATTCCACATCTTCCATGAGTTGCATCTTCATTTCTCTCCTTCCATCTATCCCATCTATTACATTGTTTATGTAATGATGTCAGAAAATAACTCAAAAGTGGTTGTATAATATGTCAGTGGATGTTTATTTTGTTCTTTAGACTCTCCTTTATTTAAAATAGCACTGGTGACAAATAACATCCCTGTCCCCCTTTGTGTAAGATTATTTAATTTTAATTTGTGTATGTTAATTTTTATAAGTGTAACAATACTCAATTATGTACACATATTTCTAATACATGTGTTGCGTGATGGCATAGATGCTGGAAGAAACAGGATTCGGAAGGAAGTTCCACTCACCACAATCCGTTCTCCTGGCACCTCCAATGTGGACTGTAATTTATGGTTTTACACTATCTCCGTTCAGGGTCTCGATTGATTCAGGCTGCAATAGATGATCAGGCAAACACACTTCTCACTCTATTTTACACTGCGAAAACCTTTGTAACCGTACCGGTTCAGGGCCACCGATCGACTGGGTCGCGGCAGGTGAGGAAGGGGGAGGAGGTGGTAGGCATAGTACATCATTCTCGCTCAAGAACAAATATGTCCCAAACAACATGTATGGACGTAAAATTGGTTATACTATTATATATAATTTGAATCATAATTTTCAAATCTGTATTGAATTTCCAATAATCCAATAATGATATTATATTCGTGTTTTATTAGCGATGTTGCACTTTTTCATAATCCTTGATAATCAAAGTAAATACATATGTCATTGAAAAAATGCAAAGGACAAAAATATTTCATTCTGAATAAACAGATTTGCCACATGAAGCCTTTCTATTGCCGGAAGACTTGTCTACCAATTTCACATATAACTCTCTATTAAGTTATTTATATATATATATTTTTTTACATAGAGGTAGTTTATTATTATTTTTACATGGAATATATGTCACTTCAATATTCTTATTAAATGCTTGTTCTATGGAAACAAGACTACCTTACTAGTCTCCAATGGGCTTATCATTAGACCGACAAGATTAATTATCTTGTTGTCCATCAGCAAGATCAAAGCAGTATGTTGCTGACATGGCAAACAAAATCAGATAGACACTTTGTAAAATTGTGAAACATCTATCAAAATTACAGGGAGCTTCCAGGGTCTCCACGATAGATCGAATTTGCCAGAATGTTTCATTTGATTCTATCGGGTATTTGTTTTTGATTGCAGCACCAACATCAACCCCATTCAATGTAAAGGTAGAATCTGGACCAGGTCCGGGAGAACTCCAAGTGTCCTGGCTCCCTCCCCCAGCCCATACGCTACACGGGATTCTGCTGGGATATCTCGTGAGAGCTGTACCACAGGTTACCCATCACTCTGGTAATAATTGCAATTAATATTATTTATTTAGAATCATCCTACGGGATAATTTCATAAATATAGATAGTTTAAACAATATTTGAAAAATTGCCAGTTTTGGTCTAATATTGACTAATGTAAAATCAATACATATTTAAATTAGAGGTGACATTGTTGTCTTAAAAAAATGAAAACAATTAAAAATATAGAATATAATATAGCTGCACAAGAAAAGAATCAACAATCACAAATTAGACACAGAATTTGGTGAACCCAACATTGTCCAAGTTATTAAGATAGTGTAGCTGAGGTAGGCTGCTCACATTTACTCTGACCAGTGAAGAAAACGTTTGAAGCAAAACCCATTGGAATCGAGTGGAAAACATTACTCAGGATGTCCATGCATTCATCATCAGCATAAGGGTAATAGGAGACTGATCAGTGTGGCTACAAAATTGAGATGCTTCTAGATATATTTATACTAAATAAACTAATATTCTTTTGAGGAGTATTATATTGTATAATTGTTTGTCGAATAGAAGATAGAAGAGAGAGAGAAGAAATGTAACAATAGTATGCATTAAATTTCAGACGAAAAAGCAGTGGTGCTAAAGGTGGGCCCGAGTGCTCAACAGGCCACACTAACAGGTCTCATGAAAGGAAGTCGCTACTCTGTCACGGTGAGCTGTTACAATGGTGCAGGGGCTGGTCCATCGTCACCCGCCATGTACCGGGATACTCTGGAAGGAGGTGAGGTCTGCTACTAGTGGTATTTAGTAACATTATTAGCGCATTGTACTATGTAATGGAGAAGATGCTAACTGTGCGTCTTGCAGTGCCCGAAGTTCCTCCAGAGGAGCTGCAATGCTCGGCTGTCAGCAGCAGTAGCGTGAGGGTGAGCTGGCGGCCTCTCCCCCTACACCTGCAAGGGGGCGCCATGACTGGCTATACGTTGTTCTACTCCACTATGGGTGAGTTAATTCAAGTACAGTTGATCTCACCTATAACAAATAATTAAATAAGAATGTCTACAATATCATAGTCAACCTCATATGTAATAAATTTAATTAAAACATTTGCAACAGTTTGTCTCACTTATAAAAAATGTAATAAAAACTCATCCGCAATGAGCAAAGATAAATACAGTGGGGCCTCGTACGGTGAACATCCCTTATGGCGAACTTTTCATACCAGAACTACAGGTTCACAAGCCAAATTGTATTCAAAAAGAAGAAAGTCGTGAAGGACATTGTGGCAGTAGTTAAGGATGTAAACTAGAAAGTGAAAGAAGATGTCGAGGAGTTAATATACGAGCATGAAGTGCAGCTAACCACAAAAAAACTGAAGGAGATGCATAGACATCAGGAAAAAAAGGTTTCCTCGGAGAAGGAGGAAGAGGAAAACATAGTCAAATGTAGTTTAATGTCCACAACTACAATTAAGGAATGGAAGAAGCTTCACAACACAAGGTTTCGGAGGAGTACCCTAACGGTTGATGTGAACAATAGATGGGGAACCTCTTTGATAACATAGCACTTCATTACTTTAGAAGTTTCCTTAAAAAGGAGAAAAACAATCAACATTAGATAAATTCCTTAACATTAAAAAAATAAAAGAAGCTGAAGAACCTAAAACTTCTGAATGTAAAGAAGTATAAACCTGTAACCATATAAAAAAAATGTACAATGTTTTTAAATAGTGGTCCTTTTATGTCCAGGGTCCGATACCAATTCAATTTATGTATTTCCCATGAGAAACTATAGAAAATCGCATTCCGTACAACAAACTCTTCATACCATGAACCGGATCATGGAACGAATTAAGTTTGTGGTACAAGGCTCCACTGTAATTATTTATAACAGATACATAAATGTTTATATATCATGGTTAAAGAGACATGCAGACATTTGAGTATTCGAAATGTAAACACATTCCAAAATAATCATAAAATATAGTGCCTGTATTCTGAGGTTGCAATTTCAAGATTTTTCTAAGAACTTTATGAATCGTTCAACTTCTGCTTCCATCAAATATGACAGAACATATGTTATGCATTATCAGACCAACTTTTAACATCATCAGTTATATGCATCACCGTACCTCTCTACGCACTCATATTTTTTGGATTCACCATTGCACTCCTGTCAAAGTATTCTCCCAATGCTTATTTTATAAGTATAATTTGTAGCATCATTTGTATATTTTAGATGGAATCCAACACAACATGACATCAGTTCACAGCTCCCTGCAACTAGAGAGTCTTCAAAAGTTCACTAACTACACTATATGGGTTGTTGGACATTCCCGAGTGGGGCTAGGACCTGCTTCACCGCCTATTATCTGCTCAACTTTAGAAGATAGTCAGTATTATTTTACTAACTAAGTACCATTACATTTTCAAAGCTCTGAATATCTCATTAAGTGACATTTTCTTTCAATATTTTTGCTGACAGTTTTGATTCAAATTCTTTGCTGTCTTTATTCATATTCAAATTGTTATTTTCAGTACCAACAGCCCCAGCAGATGTCAAAGCTCTAGTCTTGACCTCCAGCTCTCTGGTGGTGAGCTGGCTGCCCCCTCTGCATCCCAATGGTCGGATCATCCATTACACAGTTTACCTTAGGCCGGTGCATGGGTAATAATTATTTAACTGTCATATATAGTGACCTAAGAGCACTTTTTGCAGCATCCCATCTATCCAATAAGAATTTATTTAACAGTTATTTGTGGATTTGTTATGTTCCAATAAACTTAAATGTAGATACACAAGATAAGGAACAAATTAAAAGTATTCAGAGATATTTTCCTCCTAACATGGCGCCTCTGTATCTTCAAGACCTTTGTATCCCTGACAATTTTAACAATAGTAGACATCAAACTCTCTGGTCAGCCTTTACTTCAGTCGTAGAACTAACCAGCCGTTGTCAGAAGTCTAAGTTTAGTAAACAGGCATTTGCGGTAGCAGGTCCAAAAACTCTTTGCCCACTGTTGTAAGAAACAGTGCATCATAGACTTTATTCAAGAAGAGACTAAAAACAAAAAATACAAAAATAATTTTGGACTATATACAGTTTATGTGTAAAGAGCCCTTGAGGTGAAATTTTCTACGAAAATGATACTAAAAAATTATTATTATTTATTCATGTTTTGACTAGACTGTACACATATTATTCCGTATGTATAACTTCTGTTCGGGAAGTGTAAGTCATCAGTGATGGTAGCTATCTATACTCAGACTTGTTCAGTTTTTTTTTATTGCAATTTAGTACATTCTTCTCAAAGATAGGCATTTAAATCTGAGTGATAATTCATAATTTTTTATTGTATTTAAAATCGAGTTAATTGACTCTAATTAATGACTATTTTAAATTAAATATTGTTTTATAAATGTACAATAAATTAAGAATTTACTTAAGCATGGGTGTTAATAACATTCATACATATTTTACATTTGTTCAGATTGTAGTTTTTGGCTACTAGAATTGCCGGACATTAAAATCAAAAGCTCAATATGAGCATAATAACTAAGCACCTACTAACTGTACTTCTTATAAATACAATATCAACTTAAAGTTTATAGTATCAATTAATTGAATCTTATAAAAATCAAAACATATTTCACTACAGTATGTAGAAAATTAATTTTATCTTCATAAAGATGCACAAGTAACCCAAAAATTAGTTCTTTTAAATTACTAATTTCTTATAATAATCAGTTTTATTACAAACTTTATATAATGTCTTTCATAGTCAATATGAAACAATCACAAATAATAAATAAATAAATGTGTAAACCGTTCTTTTTTTCTTATTTTAGAGGAGGCACAGTACAGAGCTACCGTGTCTCAGACCAGTGGTCCAGTGGAGGAGAAAGGCATCAGGATTCCTTATCTCATGCTGTGCGTGGCCTGGAGCAGGGGAGACGGTACGAAGCGTGGGTGGCCGCTGCTACCCTGGTGGGTGAGGGGGAGGCTTCTCGCACCGTCAGTGCAGAGCCCAGTGACAGAGGTAAACAATAGTGATGAGACAAACTGTGATAGTAACTTTAATTGTGAGATTGATGTTTGATTTAACAATGATTTGATTGTAGCTCACCTCTCAAGTAAGCCACTAAAAAATTGACAATATAATTTTATCTCATCTTATCTAGTGGTAGCTGGAGTATCCTCGCTGGGCAGCCGCCTGGTGGTGGGGGCAGGCAGCACATTGAGACTTGCCTGTCGTGCTGTGGGCAGCCCTCAGCCTCGCACTGTTTGGTACCACAATACGAGGGTCATCACGCATCACCCCAGCTTTATGCTTAACCCTGATGACAGTCTTCTTATTAATAGTAAGTACTGTCTATATTGAAGCTGTGAAGAAGACATACTCTGAGACAAAACGGACTTTCCAGATATTCTTATAATAAAAAAATAAACACAATTGTTGAACATTTATAAAATCACCACATTTTTACTCGCGATTGTTTTGTAACAAGTAAAAACAGATGCTATTATTTTATATCTGTATTAGTGATGGTAAACCTTTATGTGGCTGTGATTGTGACTGATGATTGGTAATTAAGATTTAACAATGATTGGTAACTAAGATATAATTATTGGAGGTTTACAAATATTTAGTTTCCAATCATTGTCACAATCGAACACAATCACAGTTACAATAATGGTTTAAATAATGAGTTAACCATCAATAATCTATATGCATCAATCTCCAAACACAAAAAAGTTTAACTTGTAAACAATGTTCCATCAAAGGTGTGCAGCATGCGCACACAATTTGGTATCGTAGCGCACACTAATAAATTTTGCGCACACACAATTTTTAACAAGACATCTTCTTCAAGTGCCGCCTTCCATCAAGGTTGGTAACCATGTTGATTTATCCTGTTTAGAATCACCAACATTTTGACATTGAACCTTCTCCTGATGTTACACAGCCAAGATAATATCTTTCTACCTACACTACTCTGCTACTCTGCTGCCTTCTATCTTCCCTTGCAAAAGATCATATTTTTCAATGTGAAGAATAAAAACACAATATCATTCCATTCCTTGATTGTTGTTATTAGTTATCTTGACTTATTTATGCGTCTTAATACATTTACATTAGTAATATGGTCAACCCAGGTCCTCCCAGTAGCCTTATACTGGTAAGGTAATGTTTTTATTATTTTGCGCCACAAATAATAACACGGATCCTAAAAATTGCACAAATTATTTTTTATGCGCACGCCGTGAACCAAAATTAGAGGGAACATTGCTTGTAAAGCTTATGCTTGATGAAATAAATATGCGCTACAATTCATAATATTATTCCAATAAGTCCAATTATTTGTTTATGTAGATTGATTTCTATATTTTAGAGTGCACTATAGTAAATCAGTGTAATCCAATATCTAAACATATACATCAGCAGTGAATAGGACCACTAAGTAATAACATTTTCTTGTATTTCAGATATAAACCCGTCGCTAGAAGGTAACTACACTTGTGTAGCAAAGAATCTGTTTGGGTGGGACAGCGTATCCTATCTGCTGAGTGTGGTAGCTCCACCCTCCCCTCCTCGCTTGAGGGCCATCCCCGAGAGGCAAGCTCTGCTGCTGGAATGGGCCCCACCCAACCATACTTCTCCCATCTTAGGCAGGTATCTGTAGTAGACACTGGGAGGAAGACAATCATGTATTGTAGCCATTATCTTGTTTCTGCGAAATAACCTGTAGCGATCGGAATTCAAATCCACCACCATCTCAGTCGGCATCGACGCTAGCGACAGCGCTGCCGGCTGCTGCTACAAGCCTGGCTCGATGGTTCACCGCCAAGCAGTCTCTCCAGTTTCATCGTTTCACAATGGCGGTCTTGCTGGCTCGCGCTCGCCGAGCAAGACCGCAACTCGCTTTATTTCATTCCATAAGACATGTGCACCTTCTACATCTTCATTTCTATCTGTCTTCCTTGTTTTTATCATACTGTCATAATAAACCTCAACACACGCAATCAACATTTATTTCATTTAACCATAACCTAACCCTAATGTCCTAACCCCCAAAAACCTATCACGCCAACTGAAAGCATCCTGCTTACTATTTATTCTGTTTTCTTATCACATTATGGAATATATCACATCAATCACGAGGATATTATTTCAGAGGCATTATTTACAGCAACCCAACATTACATTTTTCCCTTTATTTTCAAGTGAATTTCTTCAACAACTGTTCAGTCAAATCAAAGGACTAACGTCTGTTCTACAGAAAGACTGATTTAATTTACAAAATTCAAAAATAATTAACACATTAAATGAAAAATTATGATATTGAAATTCTTCAAATGGTTTTGTTGAAGATTTGAATAAAATATGTGTATACTTATATTATGTCCTTACATATCTAATACTTTCATATCTACATTTGACAAGGAAATTTTTTAGCTTGCCTTGTAAGAATATAATTATAATTGTATAAATCACAAATTACATATATGTGTTTCTAGGGTACGAACTGAAATGGAGAAAAGACGAAGATAGTTGGCAAACAGAACTTATTGCCAGTGCCAATGCTGGAACTAAGACTTTGGGAGGCTTAGCTTGTGGAAAACAGTATGAGGTGCAGTTAGTGGCCAGAGGCGTAGTGGGTCCCTCAAGGCCTGCTATAGCCATTGCTACTACTCTCGGCTCAGGTATTACTGTGTTACAATCTTTTCCATTATAAATTTTCTGAATGTTTTTATGACAATTTCACTTAATTATTTTTCTGCATATTTCCTTTTAGTCTACATTTGACTAGTACCTGTAATGGCTACTAGTCCTGATGATGGACTTTACAATGGGATTTGAAATATTAACCAACATGTATATAAATATACATCGCAAACGCTAAACTTTTCAACTGTTTTAATTTACAGTAATGACAGCTCCAACCGGCACAGAATGGATGAGGAGCAATTCTACACACATATCTTTGGAACTAGACAGCTGGAGGGACGGAGAATGCGGGGTGCCAAGATGGAGTGTGGACTACAGACTTCTCTCCACCAGACTGTGGCTACAACCAGATCCTTTGCCTGTAGGTAGAAATACTACTTTGCTTCCGCCTTGTCCATCTTTCACCCAGGCTTTTTATAACTCAAGTCTTTGTCTCATATGTATATGTTTTGAGAACCCTTTCATCCTTATATTCTTGAATCATCTGAGGTTCATGTAAGTCTATTTCCAACATTACACCACATTTCTCCTTTTTAGTATGAATTTTAAAGTTATATATTATGTAATACTAATTGTGGTCAATCTTGGCATTCTATCATCTGTGTTGTGTCTTGTGTATCTTGGTAAGCATTATCGCAATAAAACTCTCCCTTCCTTACAACAATTCTGGGTTTATTACAACACTTGAGGGTACATGGATTTATTCAAAATTTACACTTCAGAAATAGTATTTACAATTGGAAGTTGCTTAGATGAGAGAACGCTTCCCACATGCGTGGTGACTTATAAAGGTTCGCCCCCACACACTCACACTCGCACTCGCATGGCGGACACACCTACACATATATACACAGACAAGTGACAGTTCTCACACTAATGAATTTGTAATACGTCAATATGTACATATTACACTTACTAAAGTTAATAAATAGAACACTAAGAACCAGATATTAATATTAAATTAAGGTTAACAATGTTTTTTGCAGAATAAATATAAATTTATAGTTCCACCATTCAGCTTGTCTTGAGATGTTTTATAGACATTACTATGTAGTTCAAATTCTTCTTTATTTAATTTAAAATTGCATTTAAATATTAGGCAGAATTAAAAAGCCTGCTTACTAAAATATTTGGCTACTTACTGAAGTATATTAGGAAGGATTTTGGAACTGAATGATGTTAATATCATTATCAACGGTGCTACAACAATAGATGAGTCTTGGCTGCCTGTAGAATGTGTCCTTCTATCAATAGCATCCCTCTTCTGGTATATTATCCTTAGAACACATCTGCCATTTTAACTATCCACTCTCTTGCATCCTTGCAGATCACTAAAGAAAATCTTATTTGATTCGAGTGCACCAGCCAACTTGATCTTCGATTTTTAAATAATTTGACCACAGTGACATCTCCATACATATGGCAGAGGGCGCATTTTATATTTGTCTGCTAACACAATTGTCATTACACAAATGTCAATTTTGCAGAGAATTTTTTTTTTATAGATGTCTAGATTTATTGCATTGTATTTTGTTAGTGTCCAAGTTCCCCCGTGTACATGACCACTAATGTTAACTCAAAGTTTATATTACGGTTTGCACATAAAAAATCTTATTTATACGCTGGGTGAGAAAATAAATAAAGCATTACCATACCAGTATAAGGCCACTTTGTGGGGCCCGGGTTAACCACATTACTAATGAGGAGCGGTGGAACTGGAAAGGCTGGATAGTCGGCAGCACTATGTCGCTAGTATCGATGCCGACTAAGACAGCGGTGAATTTGAAATGTTGTCCCTTACAAATCATTTCATCATCGCAATCATCATTTTTTCATTTGAGATTATTCGTATTAATTTTCCAGGAAGTGGGTAATCATCGCCTTATATTAGGCAGGTTACAATCAGCTCTTTGGTACCAACTCAGAGTGACTTCAATTAACCAGGCCGGCCCCACGACATCCATATACACTTACGCAACAAAAACTGAGAACGGAGGTAAGATACAATTAAATTGTCAAGGATGATTCAAATAGTTAGATTTTTTTGATTTTAGTTTTATTATGTTGATAAATACAGGATGTAACAGACCTAGTTCACAATATTTTATGGGTGGATACCTGACTAAATTATGAGTCGAAAATGTCCAAGGGATATGTGCCTCATGTCAACCATGTCAGAGAAATAAGCATTTCAAAAAAATCGTAATTATATAATTATTTCGATTAATTTAAATATTTTATTGATTCCAAATTATATATTGAATACAAAAAATTAAATGACATCCAATTTCGAGCTGCTTGACTATTTTTTGTTAAATGATTTAGGGCCTGAAGCAAAAATATAAATTAATAATGGAATATTTATTTCACAGCTTAGTACATTTTTGTAAAAAAAAAAAAAACCACAACAGTGTAGAATTAGCACATATTCCTTGAACATTTTCGATTAGTAATTTAGTCAGGTATCCACCCATAAAATATTGTGGACTAGGCCTGTTACACTCTGTATATTCTCTAGTTTTCTGGGCTATTCTGTCGTGTATATCTGACCTTTCTGGCCGACGTCTCGGATCCCTTTGCAGGGTCCATCAGCCCTGATAATGGACCCTTCAATGGAATCCGAAACATTGGCCAAAAATGTCAGATATACATGGCAGATAAGCCCAGAAAACTGAAAACAGAAGATGTTGATACGCCATAAACCATATGCACTCATATATCGAATAAAAAATTTCTATAACTATCTGGTACTTAACGGATGTGAAAAAATATTGCTTTCTGAATATACCATTTTCTAAAAAATAAATTAATAAACTTTGTTTTGTGTATCCAACCTAGGAACTATTGGTGTAAACTTGAAAATATTCTGTGGTTCTGATTCTAGTTTATCTATAATTCAGGTAGGGTTAAAATGTGCATAATTCAAATCTCTATTGAAAGTTTCTGACTCAAGATATTTATTTTTGTGTATTGTTTCAATATAATTTTGAGCTTCACATTGAAGTACTTAGGTACATTCAAAAGGTGGTTGTCTCCCTTTAAGCTAAGAGATTTTAAATTATTATTTTACAGTTATGCTGTTCCCTCTTCTATAAAAAATCATATTACGAGCATGTACATTTTCATATTTCAGAGGAGATAGGTCCACCGAGCGAGCCGCTGGATGCCAGCATACTGGTCATGGTGTGCAGCTGTATTCTTCTCCTGTTATGTATGATGATTTGTGTCTTTGTTGCCATACAAAAGCACAGGTATTTTTTTCATTTATTTAAAATGAATATATGAATTATTAAGCAGAACACATTCTTATTGTTAAGTTATAATTATTCAGAACATAGGTCTGTGATATATTTTTTT
This sequence comes from Eubasilissa splendida, assembly GCA_031772225.1. NCBI lineage: Eukaryota > Metazoa > Arthropoda > Insecta > Trichoptera > Phryganeidae > Eubasilissa > Eubasilissa splendida. Next base: position 6,151,728 of record CM062862.1, read on the forward strand.
TAAATGCAAAATAAATGTATTCATTAGAAAGATATACATATAAAATCTATTTTATCAAAAAATATTGTCGTTGCTACCGGAATTCGAACCTTGATCTCTTCCTATCCGGGGAAATTACATTAACTGATTATGCTACGAAAGACAAATTTTCGAATGAATGATGTTATGCTTTTCAAATTGATACATCTATTGTTTCATTATTTGAAAGCCATGCAATTTCCTCGGATAGGAAGAGATCCAGATATATCTTTCCAATTAATACATTTAATTTGTATTTTTTTTAAATATGCGTATATACATTTAACATTCTTAAATACAAATATTAAACAGCTCCGCAAAGCGATGTCATTTTCAAAGAACTAATACACTAGAATTTAGTATACTGCATCATGGATAGAACTTTTAAATTCTCTCACATAACATCCTGTGTTAACTTCATTGGCTCCATTTCCCTTGCGAAGCTGTATAAGTTATCCAATGTTAATATTATTATCAGAAATATAAAAATACAGCTCGTGTAAGCTGAAATTTTTTAATATACCTACTTGAACAGTCAAAAGTCACTTGTTTTTTTAAATAAAAACACAATTTTGTTGTAAAATTGCATTGTCAGAACATAGTTCTGTGGTATTTTAAATATAAATTAAATAAATCAATTAGAAATATCTACAGGAAAAATATATTTATTGAAAAAATATTTGGCTGCTACCTTTTTGCTATCTAGGGAAACAGATGACACTGCTGAGAGAAATTAAATGAATTGAAGTTTTTGCTTGTATTTAATGTTATCAATTATGAGAAGCCAAATATTGATTTAACAATATGAATTTAAACATACATAATGATTTTATAGTAGGTACTTATACTTGTATAGTTTTGTTTTTATCTATGCTTGCATTTATTATTTTAGTATATATTGTTTCCTGAAGAAAACACCATAGGTATTGAAACATGTTGATTTATCAATAAATAGTGGTTTAAACAAAGTGTTTAATAATATATTCAGCTATGATCAATTAGAAGGATATTCATTTGAAAAATACACTAATATTACGGAATAATTCATTTTATTATGAATCTCAAAGGTGGTATACTTGTGGGTTGCCCAGAATTCATATTAAATTATATTTTAATATAGGGGTTTAGGGGGAGGAGATTGCTTTTGTGCAGGCATTTGAGGAATTCAATATTCTATCATTTGTCTGTATAAAATCAATTGTCTCACACGTGTAAAAATAATCATAAAATCGCATAAAATCAATTAATTACTGATAGGGAATCCATCTACTATTCCTTCATCAAATATATAGTATCATTGAAATACACTAATTTTCTATTCCCTTTTTTCTAGGCACAAAGTGCTCTGTGGCGCAGTTACCAGTAACCAGTATAAGAACAACGATGTCAGGGTTCTGCCCAGATCTGAAAGTGAGCCTCCTGCCTGTCCAAGGCTCTACAGTTCGCCAATCTGCACCAGGAAAACCAGTAAAGCTAGCACCGGTGAGTTATCATAAAATGGTTTGGGAAACCATTATATGTGCGTATGTCTCGTCAACCGAATAAACACCACTATACTATAGTAACAATTGAAGTAATAAAAAAGCTATCATTTAAACGGTCAGCATAATATTGAGGTTTTGATCAGCTCTAAAATGTTTTCTACCGGCAAATATAATCAGTTGAGCCGCCACAAGTAATACAATATTGATCAACAAATAATGTCATATTAGGCAGCTTTAAAGTTATCCTAACCTAATCTAATCTAATCTAAGTTTATGGATATTATTTTGTTGCTGATCAATTTTATAATCCTGCCGACCACGTAATAACTTTTTTTCATGACTATTTATATGAAGGTGACTAAAGATGTGCTTACTTGCTTATAAAATTTAATTTGTTTGCTAACCACGTATTAAGTCTGATATTTTTTCACTGCCGATAAAAACATGGTACAATGTCCAAATGATTTAATGGCGAATCATTTAATTACTTTTTCAAAAATACTATCATGGTGTTCCGTACGGGAAACAAGAATGCAGACAAGGGTGGTTCGCCAATCTCAGCTTCTCTCAACCGGCGATGATAATGATGATCATGAGGTCGAAAGAAATGAAACACAAAAGATGTTCAATATAGGCACACTACGGTATCAAAATCGAAAATGAGTTCTCGCCCGCAGAATACCTTGTTTTATTTCAGTTAATACACAATACATACATTCATATAATATTTTCCCACCATATTTACAAGCACCTAGACTGCGACAAGCCGCCGCTGTGACGTCTTACTAAGAATGATAGTATATTATTCAACAAAGATAATAAATAAAAATAAAACATCATTCAGCATATTTGGTTTGCGGATGAGTTAAATATTATTTGCTATTAATCAGATAGTGTATCATGATAAGATGGGAACAACATAGGTATTGTATAATATTAAATATTTTTTTAAATCATTCTTCAGGATTATTCAAACTATTGTTAGCATATTTTTAGTACTACTCGCGAACCCAAGCCATGATTAAATGGTGACCCAAACTATGAAATATTAATAAATAATAAAAAAACTTTGATCAATCGTTTGAATCCCGGTAGCAACAACAATATTTTTCAATAAAATTGATTTTATATGTATATCTTTCTAATTAATACATTTAATTTGTATTTTAAAAAATATCACAGACCAGACCTTCACAATAAGAATGTGTTCTCCTTAACTTTACAGAAATGTTTGAAATAAGTCCATATGCCCAGTTCACAATGGGTTTCCAGACATTTGGCCATGCAGAGAATCAGGACAGGCCAGGATACATCAAAACAAAACCTGGAATTTATAGCACAGGAGGTAATACTTACTAAGCATTATTATTACATATATGTATATGAATGAATTATGACAGATTTAAAATAAAATGCATGATTTTACAAATATTTTCATATCAAATTAAATTACATAATGCACACACATTGTATTCTTAAAGCCATCAATTCATATAGGGCTGGATTTACCACAGCTTGAAAAATTAATTGAGTATGATTAGTTGTAGATGGCTGCCCATGTCCGTAATCACCAGTGTCAAAATAAAAAATTAACATGACATTCTGAATGAAATATATAGTCACCGTGGTATAAAATATACAGTCACGTATTCGTTTGCACATCAAAAACTCTCAGTACACCTGCAACCAATTGCCAAGGCAAAAAAATATTTTTTTTTAAATAGAGATGCGTACATAGAATACATGTCACATCAATATTCTTACTATTTTAAAACTAAGTTATATGCTTGTACTATGAAAATAGGACTAACTTGCTGGTCTCCTGGAACGAGGCACGAAACCCCGATCTTAACCACTAGACCAACAAGCTACTCCAATGACATGAATTAAAAATTATTTACACAACACAGTTGGAGAAAATTATATTCACTAGCTCTAATGTCATTGCTTTAAAACATTAATTTTATTATTTTTGGGACATACGATATGTATTAACCTGGGGTCCATTCAAGGGTAAATCTAGCCCTGTATAATACAGTTGAACCTCTATATTCGACAGCCCATATATTCGTTTGGTTCGATATTCATCACATTTTGACAAAAAACAAATGTTTCCATATTTGTTCAAATTTTCTATATTTGCAATGCTGTTTAACTGAGCCAAAATGCCAAAAGAATACGGTCAAAAAGTGGCACCCAAATGTTGCCTACTCAACCAAACTATAAATGGATTCAATGGTAATGTGATTGACTACTTCATGAAGGTTTTAAAAAACAAACAGAAACAGACAACATTGCGCAAATGAAAACCATTACCAGAATTAGAGTTACCTGATCTTTAAATTACTTCCTTCTAAATATGAGTAACTTTCCTCCTCTTCCGCTTCTACCATCATTTCTCCTCAGTACAATAAAGGTATAGTTTTGACATAAAATTAATTAATTTGTGTACAATTTTTGGGGGCTAGGAACAAATTAATTGAATTTCAGTTATTAGTTATGGGAAAAACTGTTTCTATATTGGCCAGGCCCTCGGGAACGGATTAATGAGGAATATAGAGGTTCCACTGTATTCATATTGAGGTAAAAAATACCGTGCTTATTTTACAGACACCAGTTTCCAAGCATGTTCGGAATCTGACGACAGTGACAGCTTATCAAAATCTGCTACCATAGCCAAAGGCCCAAGTAGTAAGTCTAATACTCCAGTTCTTAACATGTATTAATATGAAAACCAGACTTTGTTGCTGAATTTTGTAACTTCATATTATTATAACTACAAACTGAAACTTGTATATGTATTTTTTTAAATAGGTACTGTACCTAATATCATAGTCGTAATACCAAGTCTAGTAAGTCTGACGATCTATAATGCTGAAAAACAATTTAGTAGTGATGAGCTAAACGTTATTGTGACTGTGATTGTGCGTGTATTTCTTCTATAATGATGATTGGTAACTGATAGAGGTTTAGTTTCCAGTATGTCAGTGATTGCTCGCTGAATTACGAATAATCATTTACTATTATTAGGAGAACAAAATTTAATAAAAATGAATTGATAATTCTGGCATCTGCTATCAATTTACTCAAAGGTATTTGAGATTCTGTAAAAATAAGGTAGATGGCTCTTTCAAATAATGGAACGATTAAATGTATTAATATCAAAAAGGTAACATATAGGTTCGAAAATTGTCGCTAAAAATATTGTCACTGTAGCATAGTTGGATAATGCACCTTCCCCGGTTAGGAAAGAGATCCAGGTTCGAATCCCGGTGGCGCAACAACAATATTTTTCGATAAAATTGATTTTATATGTATATCTTTCTAATTAATATATTTTATTCATATTTAATCATTTACTTATTGTCGTTACAATCGAACACAAATTTCACAATAACGGTTTAGCTCATCACTACAATTTAATTACTAAAACTTTGGGTACCCTCCTTTCTTAATTTATTTAGCTTTATGGAAAACCATTTCATCATTTAAAGTGAAAAGTGAAAGTTGTAATCTTTTACCCTTCCTAAGATGGGGTGCATTTATCCAGATTGATTGAATAATATAATGTAAATATTTTACTATTTGCGTTTAAAATCATTCTAAAGTACTTTTCACTTTATAATCTTCTACTTCTGCTGATCTGCATCCAGTATTAAATATAGGCCTAACTTTATTCGCTTTTCGTCCTGAGACACGATGGTCAGATGACATCAGATAAGTCGTTGCAAGAGAGAGAATGCTGTGGAAAGCGAGAAAGAGTAGGCCTGTAGTCAATTACAGATGCAGTTTGACAGAAGAAGAAGATATAAAAGTGATAAGGATCAAGTGCAAGGTGTTGTTTCTAAACAACTTGTTCGATGTAATCTATCCATCGCGTCTTAGAATATAATATATATTTTTATTTTTATTTTTTATTTTTGTTTTATTAACCACTAAAATGAGTTTAAATACATCTACCGGTTTCGAAAAATACCATTTTCTTCTTCAGGATGTCATAACTAACTAAAACATATATTATGTTCTTTTCTTACAAAAACTATAAATAGACTTAATATTTTTAAACCAAAATACACTGTAAAAAATTCGTTGCAATTAGTGGATATGTTAAAGGACATGGATCTTCCCAAAAATGTTAAACTTGTTTCTTTTGATATTGTTAATTTGTTTACTAATGTACCTATTAATGAAAGTAAAATTTTAATTTCTGATTTACTAAATTCGTCTAATTTACCTAATAATTTGGTAAAAGATCTATGTCGTTTGTTAAATCTTTGTATGAACCAAAATTATTTTCAATTTAATAATATAATGTATAATCAAACAGAGGGTCTTCCTATGGGAGCACCCACAAGTCCACTAATAGCAGATATTTTTGTAGATAATTTGGAGCGGAATATTTTTGATTGTGATTCTCCTTTGTTAAAAAATGTTTTATTGTGGAAAAGGTATGTCGATGATATATTATGTATTTGGTCAGGTTCACAACGTCAACTAACTACATTTTTAAATTTCATTAATACATTTAATAATAAAATACAATTTACTTTAGAAATGGAAAATAATTCGACCCTAAATTTTTTGGACCTAACATTGATTAAAAATAATAATAAAATTAAATTCAAAATTTTTAGAAAACCAACTTTTACAGATACTATCATACACAATGAATCTAATCATCCATTATCACACAAACATTCAGGGTTCCACTCCATGATACATCGTTTAGTCAATATTCCTATGTCAACATCCAATTTCAATATTGAATTGAATACAATTAAAAAAATAGCAGTTAATAACGGGTATAATACAGGTTTGATAGACACTATTTTAAAAAATAAATTAAAAGAATATAATAATCAATTTTTATATAAATCACAGATAAAACATAATGATAATAATGATTATTGGCGTAGGATTTTATACATAAATAACTTTTCGAATCAAATATCTAAACACCTACCACGAAACATTAGACCGGCATTTTATACAAATAATAGTATAGGAAATTTACTCATAAATTCTAAAGACAAAGATGATAAATTTAACAATTCTGGTGTCTATAAACTTAGTTGCAAGGATTGTGCTGCATTTTATATTGGTAAAACGGGTAGAAATTTTAATATAAGAGTAAGGGAGCATTTGAGATGTTTGAACAATAGTGGGTTTTCAGAATTTTCTAATCATTTGATAGAAAATGGTCATAATTTTGATAAAAAATTGGGATTGTCAATTTTGCATATAAACGGTGTTGGTCACAAATTAAATAATTTGGAATCGTTGGAGATAAATAAAGCGTGTAAAACTAATCAAAAAATTATAAACAACCAACTAAATTTAACTACGAGTTAGGTACTAAAAAAATAGATTCTGTCAAAGAAACAATATATGTTTTAGTTAGTTATGACATCCTGAAGAAGAAAATGGTATTTTTCGAAACCGGTAGATGTATTTAAACTCATTTTAGTGGTTAATAAAACAAAGATAAAAAATAAAAATATGAATCTTAACCACAAAGATAACATTGTTGATTTTAAAAGTATAATATATATTTATTTAAAGCTTAAACAATCGTCCGGGGACAGGCTGCATGCTAGTTATTCATACGTTATTTAATACACAACAGAAGAATATTTAATAATAGCACCAGCTGTACACAACACTGATACAACCAATTGTTTTATACAAACTTGAAATTTGTTCTCTCGCTTTAGCGCAAGAAAATAGATTTTCAAAAATAAAATCTTGCGCAAGATTTACAGCAGAATATTGTTTACCAATGATGAAATTAACATTTTGAGGGTACATGACTTCCATATCTTATCTCTGGCTGCATCCTGGAATCAATATGAAAACGAGTTTCACGTCAAATTGATACCAACTTAACATTATAGTACAGTAAAATCCCATTTATTCGAAGTTGAGGGAACCGAAAATTAAGAAAAAAGTTTGAATAACGACTTACGGTAATGAAAATAAAAATTTAATTTTTTTTTTTTTTTTATATAACTTTTTAATTACAACTCGAAGTAATTATATATACCTATATCCACAAATTTTAAAATAACAAACAAATTGTCAAAATACAGCATAAACAAATTAATAAAAATAGAAAAATACAATAATTAGTATTTAACCTTGTTTCCACTTAATCATGATTATGGCACAAATTTAATCAAATAACTTATTTTTTAAAAAATGAATATAATGGATTATCTTTTTGTTCCATTTTTAATATCATAATAACAAAATAATTGTCAAACTTATCAACATAGTTATTTCTCCACTGTAAAAGTCTGAGAAACTCAACCGCGTACTAGTGTTTGTACAACAAAATATACAAACACTATGTAAACAAAAATAATGATTGTAATAATACGGAACAGAAGATTGGCAAGCACTGACATTCGCAGACTGGGAAAATTACATTACCTAAAGATAATATTTGCTATCTTTTCCTAATGTAAAGAAAACGAACGAGAGAAAAAAACATGCAAGCTACGTTAATGTGTCGCAGTAAGGAAGATAAAGAATTAAAAATTGAGGACGTGCAAGATATATTTGTCTTTTTTAGTATACTGATAATGAGTGAGAAAACAAACAATGTGAATTTACTTTATGCATCGTGCAGGTACTACCCATTTGAATGGACTTTGACAGGCACATCGCGTAGCGCACATGTGCGTACTTTCGTCAGTCAACTACTAATCTTTTCTTGTTAATTTGTAATGCGTATTGTAAATCGAATTATGTGAAAAATAGATCGACAAATTCATCTGATAGGCTCTAAAAAAATATATTCGAATAATGATATTCGATTTATAAGTACAATTTAGAATGAAAACTTTCCAGGGGGACCACATTCTGCCCCCACATTCTGATTTTACTATATTCTAAAAAGCTTTTATGTTTCTGTTAATTGATTTCCTATCATAGCAATGATGAAACAAGACAATCTTGGACATTACAGGGCTTTAGATTTCCATACATACCCTCCCATATAAAATAAATAATAGCTTCGTCTTTGTGATTTTCATTACAATAAAATCATTCAAATTATTGCTTGTTACAATGTCTTTAATTAGTGTTATAATACCCTTTAATTTTACAGAAATGTGCCGAGTTCAATATCACAGATAGCAGGAGGGATACTTCTCTGACAGGACAGGCCAGAGAAAAGATTTTAAGCACTAAATCAGTAATTCTATACAATTTATGTAATGTGGTTAGCTTTTAAAAAGACATTGGAAGAGAGGCTGGTAAAATGATAAATGTGTGGTTCACAATAATCTATGAAGACTGTCTGGAACATACTTGAGTAAGAAATAATACTTTCAAATAATAACGGTAAAAAATTTCTTATGACTTCTCTCATTAAGGTGTGAAATTTGAGGGGAAAATAATAAGTGGCATTATTTTTATTCATACACTGTACATGTATCGGTTTTTACAAATGTTGATAGATTGACAAAGCGTCGGCCATCTTGGATGACATAAAATATTGTTGCAGGTAAAATCATTTAGAAATTGTGTTTAATAGTATTTTATTTTTTAACTTTGTTTTATTAACCACTTATTGAGTTTAAATACATCTACCGGTTTCGAAAAATACCATTTTCTTCTTCAGGATGTCAATACTAATTAAAAACATATATTACTGTTTCTTTACCAGAATCTATTTTTAAAAAACAACAATTATTTAAAAAATAAATTTAATATGGTGCTGATAGGGGTGGGGTGGTAGCTATATGTGTGTGGGGTTGTGTATGATAGCTGGGGGGTAGTTATTTTTTTAATTGGGGTATGATCATGGTTGTCAATTCGTTCTTACTTAAGTTATGTTTGGTTATGGTAATGGTTATTGGTGGTAAATTTTTCACCCCAACAATTATATTAAAAAATTAAGATTTTAATACCTAACTCAAATTGTTACTAAATACAAATTTACTCTAATAATTTTAGAATGGGACTTGTGGTTAAATTTAGTTGGTTGTTTATAATTTTTTGATTAGTTTTACACGCTTTATTTATCTCCAACGATTCCAAATTATTTGATTTATGACCAACATCGTTTGCATGCAAAATTGACAATCCCAATTTTTTATCAAAACCATGACCATTTTCTATCAAATGATTAGAAAATTCTGAAAACCCACTATTGTTCAAACTAATATTAAAATTTCTATCCGTTTTACCAATAAGTGGTTAATGAAACAAAGTTAAAAAATAAAAATAATGAATTTTAACCACAATATTAATTTTGTTAATTTAAAAAGTATAATAGCCTTTTTTTAATATACTATTCGATACCCAAAAAAGTGTACAACGTTGTGGCATTCATAACTCAGATCAGCCCAAAACAGTGTTGTTGCAAGGTTGGTCAGATATTTATTAACCTATTTAGTTCTAGGGATCTGTTTGTAAATCAAAATTAACTTCTGTTACTGAGTTAAAACATACTCACAATGCACTTGAGAAATGTGCATACTAAAAAAATACACAAATTAAAAGTTGAAGTATCAGAAACAGCTTTAGAAAAATACAGTAAACACACATGCATACGTCGATGCGACTATGTATGACTTAGTGTTAATTCAGTGTAACTATAAAAAATTAAAAGAAGTTTGAATTAATAGACTTTTTGTGTTTGCCTATTTCCTTATACAGTCATATCTCGTTAATCAACACTAATTGGTTCCACCAAATGTCATTGATAAACGAATTGTTGATAAATGAATTGTCAGACGGTTCTGTTGATTATCGAACCAATGTACATAACTTAGTCGAATTATGTAAATTTAAAAAAAAATTAAAATGTATTTATTTATGATGGATTGTGTATGGCTTAATAGCTTAACGGCAACTTAACACCTTACACACATACAAATATCAAATATATATACAAATGTAAAACTAACATTCTAGACCTCTTTCGTACTTTAGCGTTGGGTGCCATATTAGAATTTAAATTAACTCATCGTACATGTCAAACACGCTCGTGTAACCTCGAAATTAGTGTACGCATCCACATTGTGTAGAATATTGGCACCAGTGTCAGTTGATTGATTCGTCAAAGTCGAATAGCGAGGTATCATATATATAAAAGTGTTGATTGGTTGAACCGTTGAATAACAAGATATAACTGTATTTAATTCCTAAAATAAATATATCTTTTATGATTTTATTTTTCTTCATTTCCCAAATATTTGTATGTTTTTCAAGTTACACCAAATTGACACTAAGAAATCGATATGTTCTACCTGTTATCATTTCATTAATTTTCTTGACTTCTTCTGGGTCTGGTTTGAATTATGGTCACTGGTGATCTCCAATCTCCACATTTCTTCTTTACAATCTTTAAAAATCTGTCAAGCATTGTTGAATTTTTGAAGTTTGGCATGTTTGTATACATATATGAAATAGTGAGTATTATCTGTATTTGTTTTTATAACTTTCAGGTTTATCTGATAACTTCTCAATGTGAATATATATTATTCAGTCCTTTAAAAATGCAAATATGTAATAAACAATAACATTTCATATTACATATTTATTATATAAGTAAGTACCTATCAATAGTCACAATACTTCATTAACATGTAAAACATCACAATATTTATACATAATTAATTTAGAAATATAATTTTTGAACACATTATTTTTGAAAAAAACATGTAGTTTTTATCATCATCCAAAAATTTTATCATTATCCAAAAATGTTTCCCAGACATCTTTGTATAATATTTTTATTATTAAAAAAAAGATGAAATGATGTGTTCAAACTATGCTTTGTAAATATATCTGATATATAATAATATTATGTTAAGACAACATTACTTCAACATTACCTAGTATTTTTGGGTTTATGTGTATATTTGTGACATACAATATGATTAACACAGAAAACCAAAAATTTGTTTGATAACGGCATAAGAACAATTTTAATTTTAATAGTTTCTCAGTAGAACAGTGTAATTTATTGTTTTAAACATTTGTAATTGTAAGTGCACCTCCACAAAACAAATACATTTTATCATTTTTACTGCCAACTCTATTTGAAATGCAAGACATCGCGTACAATAAGACTAGGCTTTAAGAGTCTTGACTTATCTATCAAAAGCTGGGACCCGTCGTCCACAGATGGAAAAATTATTTAAAAATATGACTTTAATCCCTGTAAGTTTGCAAGGTGCGTGTTGACACACTACTAGCTTAGCGAGACATACAGAGTTAGGCGTGTTAACGCGCTCATGGCATTTAAAAGGTTCAGTGAACAATTGTGTATTTGAGAAGTCATCTCATTTTCCATTAATTGAAGTAACCAACTAAATAATTATGAACCTAATATGTTTTCGCATTAGTTACATAATTCATTCAAGCAGCTACTGAGCAGGACATATTTAAAAAATAATAAAGTTGGCAACGGGTTGTATTCAGGGCCGGCCTGAGAGGAGTGCAAATGGTGCATTCACACTCAACCCCACACTTAGCGAGGCCCAGTGATCATAACAAATAAATAAAGAAAAATATGGAGTTTTGTTAATTTATTCGATCCCTGACTAATTCGAATAGGCGGCCATTAAATCTGAAACAATTTTCCAGACTGGCCCTGATTGTATTACGTTATAATTCGTTACCTAAGTGGTAACATCGGCTATCTCAATTTTTTTATGATAGCGAGGTGACTTTACAAGCGGGCGTACGTTTGGAAAGCCTTGATATTTAACGGTTTACCAGTAAAACTGGACATTAAAAGGTTGTCATATTAAAGAAATAAGTATTGGAAGTAACATTAGTCATACAGAGAACAGTTTTATTCCTCTCCTAAAAAGTGATGAAAAATGAAATAGCGGGTGTTGCCACTTAAGTGACGAATTATAATTTGCAAGTAAATTCTAATATGTATATAAAACACACCCTATATCAATTTTTTAAATTTCTGGACATATTTATATACTCAATACATGTATAAAATGCAAAGCATGATAAACAATTATTCAATGTTTTCGGAAAAACATGGTAATTCCTTGTACGTATGAAATACCTAGTATATAAGAATGTAACAGTCGTAAATAACATGATGTGGCGTTAACAAAAATATTATTTTTAAATTGAATGAATGAAAATCTATGAATCGTGTTTAGTTAACTATTCTATGATCTGAACAGATATTATTATTTCTTCAAGCGAGATAATTTTGCAGCATTATCATAAAAGTCTAGATTATTTGTCAATCCTATATCTTTCAGTTGACTCTCACTTGTTTCATATACACATTTAAATTTAAATATTTTATTTTCTGTTGCTCCCTACTATTTTCAGATTAATATTATACTTTATAACTCTAAGACTGAATTTTCCACTCGTAATAAAAATGTTAAAAATATATATAATTTTTATTATGTTGTTATTCGAAAAAACAATTTCACAAATATATGTTCCGTGAAGTAAAGAATGCTTATGAATAATACAGTGGACCATCAATATTCGTCCATGTTGATATTCGTTCTGCTTTTTTGTTTGTTTGTTTCGTCCCAACTGTCACGTGAGTCGGTCAGTCTCGGGCGGTGATTCGAAGTGCGCGCTTCAACCCTTGTTTACTACTTTATAATATTTACGAGTTTATGCAGCTATTTTTAAAGAAATAAGTGACTATAGTGTTCTGGAGTGGAATTTTTTTTTGTATTTAATTTTATATTTTATTTTTAGGTTAATTTTAGAGTTGACTCTGTTGTTTATTGTTGTCATAACGATAAAGAATTAATAATTAGTGGTTAATAGGTAATTAAAAAGATTTGCGATGTTTTCAAAGTGAAATTTTTTTTTTTTAATGAATAGATGGCTGGGAACTGATTAAACTGATTTTTAGTGAAAATCGTTTGATATTTGTCCTTTTTGATATTCTACCTTCCCTCAGGAACGGATTAATGATAAATATTGAGGGTCCAGTGTATGTGTTATTTTTAACTTTTTATCATAGATCAGTTAGAATTTTTTTAAATATATTTATATATTCTCACTTTTACTTTTTGTTTAATTATCACCTTCACTGTTTTGACAGCTCTTTACCTCGATAAATGAAATCAAAAATATTTTGGAAGCAGCAAAGTATTGATCCCAATTTCTCTCCCCTTCTCTGGTGTCAAATTGTCAAAAAAGTAAACTTATTAATTTGTGTTAAAAATTAATGCATTGATTTATATTGTTGGTATACTTCATTATTAATACATTTCTAACCTAAAATTTGAATACTAATATTTTTTTTAATGTTTACCCCTGCTGAACTTTGAGAGGCTAGTAATAATAAAGTGCTTAAAATATTTAATGAACTGCTATATTCACATCTCAATGATTTCGGCAGTGTAATGGTTAATCCACAAGGGAGATTTTTATTATTTTATTTATAGTATAAATATTTTTTAAACGTGATACACATGTCTCAAATACATGTAATATTTTTTTTTTATCTTATAAATGATAATTTCTCTTGTAATGTCACTTGGTGCCAAAAAATTTTTTTTATGTATTCTATAATATAATTAAAATTATATAAATAAGGGAGCATTGCTTTGTCATCGTAATATAGGAATATTATATTTGTATTCTACTATTTATATTCTAGTTTTTTTAACTCGATATTTTGTTAAGTTTTGTATGATACGTTTTCCTGTTATCCTAATTGAATTAATTATATGTAAATAGATATTTATCAATACCTGAATGTTAACTATATTTGAAAATCATTTGTCAGTATCGGAAATGTATTACAAGTAAGAAAAATAATAAATATATAACATTAAACATTTGTTTGTTTTTATAATTTTCACTGGGCCACTTATGTAGCCATGTCTTTCCACGTCCTATGAATTGTGAAAAAAAATGCCAGCATACTTCTTGTTTCTGCAAGATGCTAAATGCATCTTTTTTTTTTGGACCTCGGTGGTGGCCGATGGGATTCTAAGAATGTTAAGTCTTACAAATTTACCTCTGTTATGTATTTTGACTATTTGCGACTTACAGGTAAAATATTTGCATGCCTGCCTCAACTAGTTTTTGTCTGGCACCCCACCTAAAATAACACATATCGAGTGAAATTTCATTCTAAAGAGAGACTCAATCCATCAAAAATTAAACTATGTGTATGGTAATTCTTCCCCTTCAATTCCCACAGTGAAAGATTGGGTAAAAGTGTTTTGCATGGGAAGAGAATCAATTGAAAATGAGCAGTCGACCAATTAAAGTGATGACTCCAGAAACAATTGCAATCATGAAAGTTTTAAGTAACAGGCGGCTGAATGCAAAAGAAATTGAAATTGCATCAAGTTGTAGTGTATTTAAATATAGTTATTGTACCACGAACTTAATTTGTTCCACGTTCCGGTTCATGCTATGAAAAGATTGTTGTACAAAACGCGATTTCCTATTATATCCTATGGGAAATAAATTTAATTGATATCAGACCCAACATCATTTATTTTTTTGCATGAATTCATTCAGAATTTTTTGGTCCTTTAACTACTTCTCCTTGTTTTTTTCTTTTTAACACTGAAAAATTCATGTAATGTTGACTACTTTTTTCTCTTTTTAAGGAGACTCCTAAAGTAACGAAGCGCTTCGTCATCAAAAAAGTGCCCCTCTCTGTTCAATTCAGCTGTGTTAGGGTGCCACTCCCAAACCCTGTTGTGAAGCTTCTTCTATTGCCGTATTGAGGGCATTGAACCACCTTTGGCTATGTTTTCCACTTCCGAGGAAACCTTTTTTTCTGTTTAAACCTAATGTCTATGCATCTCTTTCAGTTCTTGTGGTTAGCTGCACTTCACGCTCCTTTATTAGCACCTTAACATCTTCTTCTTCCACTTCCAAGTTCGGATCTTTAACTGTTGCCATAATGTCTTTCACGACTTGGGCTACAAGTCAAGAAGCGAGCCAAGGAGCACTCGTGAACGTGAGGTTCGTGGTACGAAAAGTTCATCATAAAGGGCATTTGCCATACAAGTCCCACTGTACTTAGGATTATACATGATCATAGTGGAAGATGAACAAAAGTATCAATGTGTTAAGTGTTGTAAAGAAATTTTGAAGCTGTGCGATAGAAAAGAAAAACATTTTATATAGTTCATTGTGGATGTGAAATATGAGAAATGAAACTATTATTCTCTACCATGATCTTCAAGGGTGGCAAAGCCCTGGTGAAGCACCCCTTAGAAAGGCAAAGACTATAAAATCAAGAAAAAATGGCATGGGACCAGTTTTCTGGTATTGTAAAACGATCTTGTATAAAAATAAAAGATAAAATAAAAGAATGAAATGGTAACCGGGGAACAATACAGAAACTTAATATCGTAGAAAATGTTATAATTTGTGTTGTATGCCATTGCATGATAAAAGTTGTGCACCACTGCATCAGCACATTCAAAAATATATTTTTTAATCCACGGTAAATGGAGTATAAATAAAAGAAATGAACTAGGCAAAATGTCTTTTAATCAATTTATAATTATAGCCATATACAATAAAATTCACAATAAAAATATTTATTTACAATAAATTAGATTTAAGAAGTGCAACGTGACATATTTTTAACCAATTTTAAAATTATTTCTCTGTTATCGTATTACACACACAATTGTGTAATGTCTTATTTTTTACGTTCGTTGAATGAAAAAAAAATGGCTTTTACAAACAAGATACTTAGTAATATTGTTAAAAATTAAGAATAATCCTTATATTAGATACATATTATTTACAATGATACATAATTCAAAATTGGCACAAAAAATATGCATACTAAAAATAATGTGAGAATATATGACTTAGAGTATCGTATTTAGACAGTGAAACAACTATTTTGCTTCTAAACATGAACACTTCCATGCTTCTGAGATTCTTCATTGTCCAACAACCTAGGAAGGGTTTTTAAAAAATAGATTACAACCTAAATATGCATAGGAAAGTAGAAAACTTCATTAGAGATGCGCATTCGCCCATATGGACAACAATAGTAAAGCCTTTCGACTTATACAAGTTTTAATACTAATACCTTACCTTACAATAAAATAGTTTCAAAATATTACAAATAATTTTGTAAAATAACAATTTCCGAAATCTAAGAATAAAAGATTAAGGACATAAAATTGTAAAACAGTTGTTTCAGTGTTACCAAATTATTATTAAATAAAGTATAACAAAAATGTTATAAACACAATATTAACCACTAACTCGTATATTTATGCGTATACCTAATATATAGGCGTGCGCCAATATATATTAATCAGATATCAAATGTATTTTTATGCAAAAAAAATATAAAAATGACAAATGCATAAATTATATTTTGTTATAAAATTATCGTAGATAACATTTATTTTATCTCCTGTTTAAAGAAATGTCAGTGTGCAATTTAAAAATATTTTTATTAGAAACAATAAATGCACATGCAAATTTTTTTTCTCTCTCAAAGAATTTATGATCGATCGCTCATGTAAAATTATGTCTGAATTGCAAAAATTGCAAAATAAGTTATCTTATAAAATTGCTTTTAATTTACATCTAATCATAATCATCAAATACTCTTAAATTTAAACACCAACATTAAAATAATGAACAATATAAAATATTCGTACCATTTAAAAAGATATATCTGTACCACAGAGGCATAAGAATATTATTAGTAATAATAAGGAAAAATGTAAAAAACACTTTATTAATAACATTTACTTCGATTTTATTTTATTTTACTATATTAAAACAGTTAATGTATGCAAATTCACAGAATATTTTAACAATGTTCATGTCCAAGCCAGCTCAACTAGTCAACTTGTCGTAATGAAGGGATTAAACTCGTAACACTTGCATTAAAAATCGCAACGATAACTGATTGTGAAAAGTTACCTGGACTAGCAGAAATACTAAAATCAATTTTTTTTTATAATATATCGATATGATCTTAGAAAAGCCGATAACGGTGCAAGACGTAACAGTCAATATGCGTGATGTATCACTCAACGTATGGTAAAAACGTTTGGTAACAAATTAAAAATAAAACAAACGCACATCACGCTATCCAACAACATAATAATATTAAACTCCAATCATCGCTATATCACTTATAACATATTCATCAATTCGAATTATCAACAAAAGTAAATTCGTTTTTATCAAAAAATTGTTGATAATAATAACACCTATATTATATTATAAATTAGATCAAGTCTCACAATATTGAGTAAAATATTTATAATCCACACTTAAAAAAAACCAGTAAAAAATTTGTATACAGTAATACCCCGACTTACGCGAACTCAGAGTTACGCGGTTCGTTTGGCGACACTGCCGCTAGACGTTGACCGTTGACAACACTGCCGCACGCTATATTCAGCGTTTCCCTTACTGTGATATGCATCGGATGTGTTTCGCGCGGACTCTACGTGCACAATTACATGTCAACGATCGATAAAAGTTAAGATTGATTTGTTATACGTTTTCTAAACCCTTAAAAAAACTATGTCGTCAAAACAAAGTTATCTGATTCTCCCGCAACTAGTAAGAAAAGGAAAACAATATCTTTGGAATGTAGACATAAGATTATCATCAATTTTGAAAGCAAAATGAAAATTTGTGAATTGACCAAGAAGATTGAGCTACCGGAATCCACAGTAAGAACAATAATAAATGATAAAGAAAAAAGAAATCATTTATTTTTTTAATATATTGTTTAAATTTGTATAAAGAACTGCAATTTTATTAAATATTTTTCTTCTAAACCAGTGTTTTTGTTAGTCTTTGGTCCCAATTAAACAAAATTGTATGTATTTATATTTATTATTTTCGTCGGTCCCACCTATCGCGTAACTTCGAGGTATTACTGATTTTTCCATCATTAGATGAAATGTTATTTTTTAAATATTTTTATAAATATCTGACATTATTTATAATAATAAAAGGATGTTTCCTTATAAACACACAATATTTAAAATATTTGATTCGCCAATAATCAACAAGCAATATATTATATATATATATAATATATATGTTGATATTATGATCCAAAAATTTGATTTAAACATTTGCAGAATTAAAGGGCAAAAATAAATATTAAATCAATAAGGTGATGGAAGAAGAATCTTAATTAACACAAAATAAAAATAAACCTTATGTACATTGTTTATTCAACATAATTATTTAAATAGTTATAGATTTATAATGATTTTCTGACAAATCTAAGAGGGCATGTGAATGGGATAACATTTTATATATAATATTAATTTTTATTAATGAAGTTACCATTGTTCCGTGATAATTAAAACAAATTAGATAAATTACTGAGAAAGAAAAATATATTAGTACCAGGACTCAAAACTTCTTTTGACAACATTGTAATAAAAAAAATAATCACTTTCAACAGGAAAAAATAGATGTCTCATTAATAAAGTAAAATATATAGTTGTAAAACGTTAATGCTGTGCTCGTTAGTCTAGTGGTTAACACACTCGCCTTGTGATGGGTTCGAGACTCATTCCAGGAGACCAGCAAGCTAGTCTTATTTTCATAGCGCGAACGTTTAGCTTAGATTGAAAATGTATCAATGCGATACGTATTCCATGTACGCATCTCTATTTGAATACTATGTTCTGAAAAAACTTCAACTTCTTCAAAAAAACATCTCTATTTATTTATTTTTAATAATAAAGTAGACGATATCTGACAACAATCTATGCGGTCATTACAGCTTAATTGGTAAAGCTGTCTATTGGAAATATAAAGTTCAGGGTTCGACTCCCAGTGATGACAAAAAAAAATTCAGCATCTTTCTGTGATTTATCTAATTTGCTTCATATATAATAATGTGATGTACATATTGTAGAAAAAAAAACCTTATATTCAAATACTACATTAATGTTACAAATTTACAATTTCAGGTATGTAACAAAATGTATCAAAATAAATAGTGACAATTAAGATAATGTTGTAAAATAGACAGTAGTAAAGCACAACGGTCTCGTGATAGACGACGTCACGAAAATGTCCTAAGAAGTTTTTTTCAACATTGAACGCAGTCAAGTTTTTGATTTTTCAATTCCTCACGGATATTATTGTGATGCTTCTATTTATTCTGGTGTCGTGAACACACCTGATCATCAGTATGAAATGTCCACAAAAAGATACATATTATTATAATCGTGCGTTAAGCGGAGAAAATAAAATATTATTAAATATAGTTGAAAAGCATGTTTAATAACATTTGCATAATATGCGCCTGCGCGCACATGCAACTTTATCAGAATGCCAAGAATAAAAATATTTACACTCAAGTTCACACTAATCGTACAATTTCGGGGGTTAAGGATTCGCAATCAAATGCTATATTAAATATAGTAAATGTCAATTTGGCACTAGAACATCAATAAATAGTATTACGATTCAAAAAAATTATAATACTTAAAATTCAAGCCTCCACAATTAACACATTAATGTGGAAAACATTTTTTTTAAATTTTATATAAAATTATATTACATATATATTTTTTTATACAAAGAAAGAAATACACACAACAAAAATGTATTTCAAGTTTTATGCAAAACATTTTGTGATATTAGGAATATCAATATCAAATTTATATTATTCAAAATTGATTTTTGATATTTTACTTCTATATAATATAAAGAACATATTTATGATGACACGTTGAATAAAACAGATGCAGATGTAAAATAAGATAGATTTCTGCTTTATTAGAAAGAAAGAGAAACATTTTAAATGTATGTTCTATCTCAGAAAATTAAAGACATTTTATGATTTTTCAAAGTGATAGGTTAAATGGATAAGTGCCCTTTAAAGATGATGGATAATTTATAAACCTTGCTAAGTAATGTGTGGACAATTTATGTAATGTATTAAAAAATGAACAAACTAGTATTGAATGAGAATGAAAAAAGGATGATAAAGATAGATGAGGTGAATGTTGAAGGCACAGAAGACGAAAGATCTGTCACGATCAGTTAGACTAGATATTGGAGGATGGATACGTTAGATGTTTCAACTTCAATTGTCGAGAATGCATGAGAAGATATAGCAAAGTAAATAAGGCATGAGTGGTACATTATTTCAAAAGAGTGTGACATTCTCTCCTCTGTCTGATTCTAAGAGAAACGGCATAACTAAACCTTGAACAATGAAAGTGACCTAGCACACGTAAACTTGTTAATGAACCCAAATGTCAAGGCTTTCTACATTGTTAGTCTCATTTAATAATGTGGGATGTTTATGTACAATAAATAAAGAAAAAATAATCGCTTGCATAAAGTACAGTATACAGAGTAATAATATCATGTTAAAAAATATGAGATGAATGAAAAAAATAATGTTCCGAAAAATAAAATCGTGATATTATTAACTATTGCAAATATGTACAGTCACTCCTCACTTAACGACCACCCTGTGTAACGACTGCTCAAACTTGCGACAGTCATCGTACGCCTACCAACACTACACCCTCTGTATGAGAACTGTCAAATCTCTGCATCACCGCATCATCCTCAGCAGTGACACATATATGAGATGTAATAATAAGACGTGTCTCGTTGTCTACCTCTAGCGCCAAGTCGGCCAGGATGCCTAACTAAATGTGCGCATGGCCTATATTCAGTCTGTGAGTCACTGTGAGTGTCACCTCATAGCACAGAATGTCAACCAAAAGAAAGAGCTCCATTTTACCAGAAGGAAATAGCAAGAAGCAAAGGGAGGCTATAGATCTTGAGATGAAAATGAAGATTTTTAACAGCTACTATGCTAGAAAGAAAGTGAAGGCGTGTGTGTACATGATTTAGGTCTAGCATGTCTAACGTGATAGCATCAGAGAACCAATGAAAACATTGAGTTCATTTATCGACCAATTTGTTTTATGACCAAATCGATGAAACATAACCTGGTCGATATGTGAGGACTAGCTGTAATTTTATACTGAAGAAAGAATACAGAAACTATGGCACCACGTAGCTTTACAGGTCATTATCTTCGAAAGGCACTTCCATTGCAGTAGGTACTTTATATATATATATAATATTAAATTAATACAATATTCTTAAATCTTATAAAAAAAATTGGTAGAATTATTTGTATGAAATAGTCGACTCCAATTTTTAACTCTATAACTTATGTATCAATACTTTCCAACAATCGCAGTGTCTTAATTTTCCATTCAAACATCATCTCCCAAACAGAGTACAACACACATAAATTATATAATATTCTTACATTATA
Source organism: Eubasilissa splendida (assembly GCA_031772225.1). Classification (NCBI taxonomy): domain Eukaryota; kingdom Metazoa; phylum Arthropoda; class Insecta; order Trichoptera; family Phryganeidae; genus Eubasilissa; species Eubasilissa splendida. Next base: position 6,173,490 of record CM062862.1, read on the forward strand.
TATTTCCTTAAAACTTATACTATGTATTTGTTCAAGATCACCACTGCAAGAAAAAAATTTTTTTTTAAATGTTAATAGTATAAAAAAATACATATTCATACAAAATAAATGACAAGTTTAAATAGTGTGATGTATGTATGGCATCTTAACTAAATTATTTCAAAATATAGCGATAGGTTTAATATGTTTAATTTCGAATTCCCTAACCTTAGAAGCACCCTCTCTGAATCATTTGCACTTAGCTTTACCGTCTAAGAGTTTCTTCCAGAGGTCAAACTGTTCACCGAACTTCACCATGTGGATGCTTATGGCGCGCTGCACCGTACACGCATTCATCGGCACCCTCTTGTTGAGGAATTCCGCCGCATGAGTTCTCTTGACCTTCAACTTTTGCGCGACGACGCCCGTCATGAAGACATCCTCGAGCTTCAAGTACGTCTGGTCCAGCGACATCTTGTATAAGTCCCTAGCTAGGGATGCTGGGAAGAGATAGGCGGGACCGGTCGTGAAATCGGGGAACAGAGCCGGTCGATACTGATTGCGGGAGACAAAATATTTCGATTTTTGGTTTCTGATCGGTTTCCAACGTTTGGCCAGTCTCCCGAATATCGTATTCTTATCGTTTGCGTGCTTGTCTGTAAAGTTTAGCAACTTGGGGACATTTATAAACATATCGTCGTCTGTCTTCAACACGTATCGAGCCTTTGGGCAGTAATCGGAGACCCACTCCATCATTGACACCGTTTTTAGAGTGAGATTGTTATAACTATCCAAGAATCTTCCTCTGATGATGTCCGAGTACATCCAGCCTTCTTCTTCAATGATCGGTTCGACTTTAGTGTCCTCTGTAGCTCCGATGACAAACGCGATCGCTACGTCGCTTCGACTCGTGTAATGTCCCCACGTTTGTCGGATGGCCATCCTTGCGTCAAAGTGCGACGGTGCGGACATGATGAGAGCCAACATCTTTAAGTGGGCACCCAAGTCCGGACAAACTTCCGGTCTCGGCACATTGTGTCCGGCAACGTAGAAAGTTCTCGTTTTCACACCTTTGTTTAGGTCCGGCACGCGTGGCTTCGATGTCGCATTGACCGGACCTGTCGGGGATGCCGTGATCGAGGACGGCTGACTGGACGCAATGGAGATGTTGATCAGCGAGATGTTTGCGGTTTGTCTGGACCATTCTTGATCCGGTAGAAGGGTGGCGTTTTTATCAATCAGCGTGGCGGCGGAGGCCGGCCTGATGGGCGGCCCGGGGGAGTTGTAGTAGGAGGCGTAGCCATAGATGGTCAGGCTGATGGCGCTGACGGCCAAGAGATGTATCACCTTGAGGGCCATCACGGAGGGAGATCAGCTCATCTCAGCCGGGGGAGGTTTGCCCTGCAAATCAAAACGAAATTGGAATAAATAAATATATTATGTCTTCCAGGCAACAACTATCGATAGTAAATTTTTTCAAATACATAAATTATCAGTAGATGTGATTATATAAAAATACTTTTTAAATAAATAAATGGACATTAAAAATATTTAAGTTAATTTAAATTCATAATAACACAATGAAAACATAATATATATGACGTCATTTTCAAAAGTGATCTTCTATTGTGACTAAAATAATAAACGTATCAATTGTATAAATATACAAATCTAGGTTCTAAATTTGTCCTAATTGTAATCGGTTGCTGTAGAGGATTGGTTAACACGTTTCCCCGGATAGGAAGATAGTTTTTATGCATATCTTTTCTAGTTGATTAATTTAAATTGTATTAAAAACACGCGCAGAACAACATTCTGAAAATGCAAGGTAACAACAAAAATGCGTTCCTAAAAACATACGGCATTAAATTACCAACATGACATTTGACGTTATGACATACGACGGCGAATATCTGAGACATATTGTGTACACTGGGACTGCGAAAAAAAAAAAAAAAACTCATGGCAGCCAAATCAATTTTGCAGATTATCTCGAGTTGAAAAATCACATTCGCGGACATGGGGGGGCGTAAAAGTGAAGGATGGCTCTCGATACAACATGATAATAGTGCCGATTGTTGTAACCGAACAATGGCGGTGCGCCGCTGCCATTGTTCCGGCGGATAATGGAGTAGTGGTGTGAAATAGGTTACCACATTCGTTACAAATTAAATTCATTAACCATAACAGAATTGTGGCCGACGAATTCGGAACGGAAAAATTCGGGTCAAGATTGGGCGACATTCGAAATCATTCCGCGCTCTCCTCCTGCGGGGCAGCTACCGACAGGGGAGCAGTTTTTCAAACAAAACCTAACATTTTAATTTATTTTTAATTAAATATACAATGTAGTGATGAGCTCAAAATCACCATCAATCAGGAGCACCGCGACAGATTTTTTTGAGTTCATCGAGCACGTGCGTGCGAGTGAAATGAAAATATTCACGAAGTAATGACGTTATAATTCGTGATAAGCGCACATCTAGTAGATTCTGCCAAAACGTTTAACCCGAAAGATAAACTCACATTTTTTAATTGTTTTCATTCTTTTTGTGACGATATTAAATAAAATATATATTAATTATACATGCTGGAATATGTAAATGAAATTTTGAATAATATAAGTAAATACGCTTAAAATTGTTTTTTTTAAATATTTATTTCGTGTATTGTGATATCGTGCGGCGCACGCCTATTTGTAATGAAACTGTGATCACAGTCACAGTTTTCAATCACTGCTATTGTCGAATACCAATCACAATCACACCAGTGAGTCAAGAGTAGCATGTTTCGTCATCACTGATGCAAAGTGTCACGTCACAGTTGTTGTATAATACAAACATTAGGGTTAGACAAGTCTGTAAATCTTAAACGAAAAATTGCAATAGCATTTTTTTGGGTTCTTTCATCGGTTGCCGAGTTGCGGAGACGGATTCCCCAATTGCCCGTCGTATGCTGCCAAACGATCTGACCGGTGCCGCCTCTGCCGATCGCCTCCGTAACTTATCTCGGTGACTAATCCAAATGTCGAAATGTACTAACATATTAAAAAAACGCAATCATTTATTCCTTTCTACTGAGAGAGTTAATTAATTTGAATACATTATATGCTTTTTCGTTTACATACATTTTACAGCGCGTATAAGCGTTTTAACCGTTCGTATGTGGTAATTTCAAATGCATTTTTTGCCACAAGGCATGCGTGACTTGTATGAAAGCGAATGAATTTAGAAAATTCGATATAAATTACTTCAATGATTGTCCAACTTTAAACATAGAAGTTATCTACTTAACAATACAGAGATGAAAAATATATACGGATATACTAAAATACATATATAGAGGCAGTAGTCAAAACGGAGTAAAAGAGACATCATTTTTTTTTTAATAGCTGTGGTTACCCTACTCGCGCTCGTAGATATCACCTATCAACCATTAGGGCTTGAACCAGAGCGATCACTTCTTCGCAGGCCGTCCTAACACCAGCATCGTTACTCAACATCATCTCCAGCGAGCCACTGTTGCATTAATTCATCACCTCAATAAACGAAACCTTGTTAGAGCTCTTTCATTTAATTTCCTGCTCTAGTTACAACAGACACCCTACACTGCGACATACAACCAACACGCATGAGACAAGAAGTTAGGAGCTTCTGTCTCACAGCATCTTAACCTTCTGACACAATCGCGAGTCAAATCATAGTTTGAATAACTTCAACACACACAACCTCAACTCCTGTAACTCTGGTAACTTATGTAGTAACTGCATTATCACGGCATACGTGTGTTAAATGTCAGCACAATAGATTAAGTATTAATGATACAACACTAATTTATATAATACATGTTGAAAATTTCTCGAAAATCACAAAAGTTCGAATAACTTCTAAACCGTTGAATTTCGGATAACCATATATGACGCTCATTGGGATGCTAGTGATGTCCCCTAATCGCAGGCTCCGTTCGGACAACTGTCTCTGGGATACCTTGCAAAAGTTCGATTAAATTAAAAACATTATTTACCATAAAAAAAATATACTAAAATATTCAGTAATTGCGCTGCCCCGTTTTGTTGAATTATTGAATTGAATAATGAATAAATCGGTAATTTACCATACCGATGAGAAACAGCACGCATGAAAATGTAAGAGAAGATTAATAAAAATGGCCCAGACGGCGGTACCGACGAAACACGAATGATAATCGATTTATGTATACATCTGCGTATGTATAATACTATCAAGATCAAACCAGTGTAACCTATGTATCGTGAAGGAAGTAGGTCAACCGAGCATCCGCGTGAGAGCCTAAGACACAGAGCGCGCAGACGACAGAAATGTGAAGGACGGAAATGCTTTTAAAGATTTGTTTTCATTCATAAAAACTATTATACATAAATACTATTTAAATTAATATTTATATAATAATTAAATATTGTTGTTGCGCTACCGGGATTCGAACCTGGATCTCTTTTCCAATCGAGGGGAAGGTGCATTACCAACTATGCTATAGCGACATATGTAAATCTATATAATTAATACACTTAATTAATATTTAAAATATCACAGACCGTCTGTTCTGAATAATTACAACTTCACAATAAGAATGCGTTTTCCTTAATAATATATAAGTTGTATCAATGTGTCCAAATTTAATAAAAATGAATTGTCAATTCTGACGTCTGCTATCGGTCTACTCAAAGGTATTTGAGATTCCGTAAAAACAATATAGATGGTTTTCAAATAATGGAACGATAGATGTATTAATTTGAAATAATGTAACAAAAATTTGTCGACAAAAATACTGCCGCTGTAGCATAGTTGGTAATTCACCTTCCCCGGATTGAAAAAGAGATTCAGGTTCGAATTCCGGCAGCGCAACAACAATATTTTTCGATAAAATTGATTTTATATGTATATCTTTATATTAGCATTTAAAATATCACAGACCGTCTGTTCTGAATAATTACAACTTCACAATAAGAATGTGTTCTCGTTAATAATATTATAGATAAACTGAGGATGATCTAGCGGCGAGACGGAAATATCATCAGTCCTTCTGCCCCGGAAGAACATGCGGTTCAATATTAACCACCCGAGGACACACAGCATGTAAACAACTGTGGGTTCATCGGAAATAAGACGTAACACACTCAGCACCGACTGGAAATCGTTCACTTCCAATAAGATTACACAAATATGGACCCCAATATATGATCCAATCGGGTAGATATCAATCAGAAGCATCGCTAACCAATATTCTAACATAATCATTATACAATGCCTACACTAATAATTCACTAGTTCGACAACACTCTCACTACATTTTTTTTCTCTCTCTATTATTATTTTTATTCCTGTCGAATCTTTATCTTTCTCAAATTAAATAACACCACAACGGCACGAAAAAAACTGGCTACTTTAACACAGACGACATTCGAGCAAAGTAGCCAGAACAATGCTGTATGTATACATCAGAGGTGTAGTCTACTATATCCCACACAATAAACTACGAGTATATACTTAATTGCAATATAATTGTATCTTATGTTTATCATGTTATATTATAATATATTCACCTATGTTACAACAAAAACATGTATGTCAATAAAGTCTAATAAATAAATTTCAAGAGGGATGCTGCTGCACACTGGCGTACCCTTCTAGAATACCAACCAAATTTTCTAAAATTTTACCCATAAAGCAAATAATATTGGCAGGTATGCCGGGCGCAATTAAAAGCCGATTGTGTGATCAGTGGTAAATTTTTACTATAGTAAAAACCTTTGCGAAAACGGGTTGTACGATCGTTGGTAAAAAATATTTACTTAATTTAATTTTACCCAACAATATCGGATGATATAAACCGTAAATAGTTCACAGCTGTTTAAAAAAGTCTCCCGTCACACTGACACTTTGAAAGATGCAGTATACGACAATGAACTATTCAATATCCCGCCATTTTAGTGATGACAGTTCGTCCGATGCCGATCTCGCTGATGAATTTATATTACCGAAGATTTTTCGCCAGCAAAGTGACAGATTTCGAACGCAGGGGTGAATAGTCATAAATAAAGCATAAAATTGTATGCATTGCCAATGGTGAATGTTTAAAATAAATCAATTATTTGCCATTTCACACTATCGGACGGGATTAACTTTGACAGTAGTCGACTCGACGTTCGAACGACGTCGCCATCGTATTGTCAAGTGGGATAAACCGCGATTGTAACTGCAATAGTTCGTAATTCGGTGAGAAATCATCGGTACACGTATAACCATTAAATCACAGTTGGCAAATGTCTTAAAAATGAAGTTATAAGCCGACACACCCCGCACATGCCGCAATACCGTGTCGGCATCAATTAGACATCAATCGGCAATACCGTGCCGAAGATTTTCTCATAAAAACGTAATTTCACATATCTTATTGTTGATACGCATGATAACTTAATACAGGAATCAATGTCTGCGAATGCTAAATCTGCAGTTAAGTTGTTGGGCGTGCGCCACATTGATTCAGATCTATCAACTTAGATAGATTCAAAGTATTCGGAGACATCTTCCTCTTGAGGCAGCCCGTCTACTTTTAAATTCATTTGTGGTGTCACGTGTGGACTATTGTAACAGCATCTATGCTGGCCTACCAATGTTTCAGCTGGATAGATTACAATCTATTCTAAATGCGGCTGCACGGATAATATATGGAGTTTACAAATTCTCTCATATAACATCCCTTTTACATCAGTTACATTGGCTCCGATTCCTCGAAAGAGTTGAATTTAAATTGTGCTGATTGATGCACAAGGCGATACACAACATGGCGCCTCTATATCTTCAAGAACTTTGTATCCCAGACAATTTGAATGGTAGACGTCAAACTCTCAGGTCAGCCTCTACTTCAGCTGCAGGAAGGGTTGTAGAACCTATCAGCCGTTACCAGAAGTCTAAATTTAGTGAACGGGCATTCGCAGTGGCAGGCCCAAAAGCGTGGAACTCTTTGCCCTCCGTTATTAGAAACAGTGCATCAGAGACTTTATTTAAGAAGAAACTAAAAACGCACTTTTTCAAAAAATCATTTCCATAAGTGAAAATAACGATTTTTTAATTTTAAAAAACATAGATAATTGTATAACTATAAACAGTTGATGTGTAACGCGCCCATGAGGTGAAAGTTTTTACGAAAATGGCGCTATAAAAATTATGCATTATTATTATTATAAGACAATTAATACACAAGATAGGGCTAATCAGCTGTCGTGAAATACATTATAACAATTGTATCTGTAAACATAATGTCATAATAATAAATAAAATAAGCTTACATAAATACATCAACAAATAAATCATTCCCGTTTCACGTCACGGCCCCGTCTAATATTCCCCTATTTAATTCAGACCTCGTTATACAAAATACGCGGGTAGTATTAAAATACGAAAAATGATTAACGACACGGAGAATAATAAATATATATTTTTACCTTAATAAATATGAGCACTCGATGAAGAATTCGAAATGGCGAGACGCGAATCGATCACAACGAATGCAGCTGTTGTAACACTGCTCGCCGGTTCACGAACCGGTGATACTCCGTTTCCAAGTCAACACAAACACTTCTTTGTCTCGCCCGCTGATATGGTAACGGGTAGAAGTCAAAACATGGGGGGTGTAATAATAGCACAATTGTGTTGTACTTCGCCGTTCCTTCAACTGTGTGTACTTTGTTCGGTATCATCCAACGAATGAGTGCAAGTGACGCGTCCCGCCCCGAAGACGTGTAAAGTGATGCGCTCGCCTATTTATAAATGTCACTTTAAGCTTTCTATAGAGAAATCTTAATTCCTACCAATGTTCACCTATGCTTTATTTAAGGCTAAGTACTAGATGCAATCTCAGCAACCTCCGTATTGATTTTAGTTGGAGAAAAACGGTGAATAATATTGCGCTTCGTCACTATTGGATCTGGATATGTTAGTATAAGAAAAAAGACCAAAGTAGTATTTAAAAAAACCGCTAGATGGCAGTACAAATTAGTAAAAAATATTATTAATATTAATATTAATTTCCAATCTTTCCGCATTGTGCAATAGAGGTCATTGATTAACATATCGTATTCACTTAATATTTAAGGTTTTTGTTACCTGTCACGTATTATTTTATTTATTTAGGTTCACTATATCCTTAATGTTTATGCTTTTAATGTCATTCTGACGATATATACATCAATTTACATATGTTAGCATGTATCATTTTATAATTTTGTTTACACTACACGGTGCATTATATAATAAGGGATTTCCACATTGAAGTATTGAAACGCTGGCCGCGCAGCAGTCACAATAGCCACCCACAGAACTTAGCAGCAATATTTATTAATGCACTTCTTATTATGAACGATAATCCCTATAATCTGTTTTAAAATACAAAATAAATACACCTTTTTCAAAAACAGGCTACTCTTTCCATTTAAATTTCAGAGTAGCGAAGACTGCTATTGGTTAAATTCAAATATAAATGGCAACGGGCAAAATTATTGATTTTGCAACTAACACCGATTGTGAATGAGCAATTTACATCAAAAAGACCAATGTTTGATTGTTAATAAAATAACACAATGTGTAAAAACTATATGAGAAAACAACTGCATTAAAAGTTTAAAAAAATACAATTATGGAGGTTGCTGATTTTGGCAGTAGGTAGTACTCGCATTTATATCCTGCGCGGGCCATTTTTTATGTACAGTACATTCTATATACTCTAAAATGCTCCATTACCGAAATGTGACGAAGAAGTGGATCGGGCGAGGACCAATTACGTTGTCGCTTTGTTCACCTGACATTACCCCACACGACTATTATCTTTGAGGACACCTAAAAAAAACAAATTCATCTACCCCTGTGTAATACGTCATACGATGCGTCGCCCCCTTTATAGGAAGGGCTCGATTACTATTGAGCACTTCGTCTGGTTGTTACATCGATTTGATTTATCCATTTAGGCAGCGGGCTCTCCGACGCGCTCGTTGGGTCTGCGCTAACTGCACGACACGTTTGAAGAAAGGTCCTGAACACTCGAATACCAACTTAAAAAAAGCCCTTTCAGAATGTTGTGTTCAATTTTATTTTCATCTCCGACCTCTCGATTCGAAGATTTCGCGTGCGCAGTCATCCGGCAATAGATGGAACATGTATGTAACGCAACGCCCGGTATTGCTACGAAACACGTGTACACGCGACACCTGCTTTCGACACGGTATTGCTAGCCAATTCTTAACATAACAAACACTTGTCAAGGGCGGATTTAAGATGCAGTGACTTGACTCCCTTCTCTCATGATAATACGACCACAAGAGAATAAATATTAATGATACAGAGAAAACACTGCACTATCAAATATTGAATGTATTAAATTAGTAGGAGAACACATTCCTATTGTGAAGTTGTAATTATTCAAAACAGACGGTCTGTGATATTTTAAATATTAATTAGAAAGATATACATATAATATGTTCTCCTAATAATAAAGTTGTATTTATGTATGTGTCCAAAATTTAATAAAAATTGATAATTCTGGCGTCTGCTAACAGTTTACTCAAAGGTATTTGAGATTCTGTAAAAATAAGGTAGACGGCTCTTTCAAATAATGGAACGATTAAATGTATTAATATCAAAAAGGTAACATATAGGTTCGAAAATTGTCGCTAAATAATATTGTCGCTGTAGTATAGTTGGATAATATACCTTCCGTGGATAGGATACCTTCCCCAGTTAGGAAAGAGATAGAATTGATTTTATATGTATATCTTTCTAATTAATATATTTAATTCATAATAAATTAGTGTTAGAAGTTTTAAATAAATATTATATCACAACACAACGTGAACTACGAATAGCAACATAGATAGAGGAGACGGTGCCGAGTCGACAAAAGTCCGAGCGTGCACACAAAGTCTCAAAAACCCGACGGCAGCCGAACACAATATTTTTGGAGTTGAAACAGTGTTTCCAGCCTTAATTTTGATTTTTCTTTTCACTTTATCTGTTGCTCCCGGTGGGAGACACGCGGCAAAAACACTAACAGAGAGAAAAAATAGGGCCCCCCAACACATTTACAACCTTTGCTTCATTTATATTCATATTCGTCAGACCGAACACGAGTCGTGCGAGAATTTCTTAAAAATATACATAAAGTAATTTAAAACACAAAATATTAATAAAGAAAATACACTAACGTTCAGAGAAACTCGCCCTTTGGGGTGTTAAGCGGGGGAGGTCAAGTTGAGCTGGTGTGATTTTACGGAAAAAAAAAAAAAAATTCCAAACACGATATCGTGACGGCAAATTGCTGAAGTCATCACAATAATAATTTTATGACGACCACGTCATCGGTTGTCCTTAAAGATGGCGTCGGAGGGTGACGTCAGGTGTCATGGACCCTGAGATGGATGATTCAAGAAGCGGGGGAGTATTTCAACCGCGCATAAATATACAAAATCTTGCACATGTGGTTAGAAACGGAGAATTGCAACATTGAGATGTTATTTTTGCGTACTCGGAAAGTAACAAATTGGTATTTAATAAAAAAAAAATTAAAAAATCACTAAATAAAACAACAAAAAACGCCTATCCTGCATAGAATATGTTGTGTGTCAAATGAGTTACCTTAGGGGAGTAGCGGGAGTAACACAATCGGACCGAGATAAGGGAGACCCTCGGCATAGAAATAGCCCAATTAAGGTGGATCAGACACGTCTTGCGGATGCCAAAGGAACGACTACAAAAATGTATCTTCCAGACAAACAGCAAACAAGATAGCATGACGACAGATTAGGTCTTAAATGGTCAATTAGTAGCGATGTGGTGCAAGATAGGGGAAGATGGAGACGCCCCGTTGAGACACTCCTATTATAAATGGACGAAGCCTGGCGGAGAACCCAACACCGGTTCACACGCAGCAATACTAACCACTGCATTGCCAACAGTTACGAATGAGAAAAGAAAACAGACGTTTTTATTAATAAATTAAGCTTCAATATTCACTAAGTATAACTATTTGTCTAATCAAATTCTATATTAGTATTACAATTTGATCTCAAATATTCGTTCAAGATCATAAGCATTGTATACTTAAATTTTAATGTATGTTAATTAAACTAATGAACCAGACGCTTTGTGTGTCTAGCTTTTTAATATTAAGTAAACAAATATACTAATTAAATGTATTAATTAGAAAATATACACATAAAATCAATTTTATCGAAAAATATTGTTGTTGATTCGAACCTGGATCTCTTTCCAATCCGGGGAAGGTGCATTAACCAACTATGCTACAACAGACAGTAATTTTGACGACAAATTTTCGAACCCATATGTTACACTATTCAAATTAATACATCTATTATTATTATTATAAGTAATTAAAATATCACAGAATAATTACAAATTCACAATAAGAATGTGTTCTTCTTAATAAAAAGTATAGTCCTGTTTTTTAACAGCTGCCAAAGTTATTTGCAATTATAATCATTCTAAAGCAAATTTTTTACCCATATATGTTCTTTTGACTATCTGGGATACCTACACGTCAACTAACAAATACGTCACTTTTAATTGTTCTAATATTAGATTTTTTGATACCAATGAATTTTCAGAGGCAGTATTTTTTATACAATATGTGTTTTTAAATTAATTGTCACCTAAAAATGTACCATATATGAACATGCTAATCACTATAAAAACTAAAAATGATATATTTGTTACATCACATGAGGAGAGATTAAGATTCTGTCCTAATAAAACTACCCCCGCAACATCCAAAGCACACCCAGAGCCATAATTTCGGGATTCCGTGATAGACGTACATGTCTAGAGATCCCGGCATCGTCGTGTCCAGAAATTCCGAGATAATAGTGTCCGGCAATGGTGGGATCAGAAATTTGGTTCAAAATTGGATTTCCATACAGGTAGAACAACCTTACAACAAGAGTACATTATGTTAGAGATATGGGATTTTGGAGTTACGAAAACCTTTAAAAGCAAAAAAAAAAAAAAGTACTATGTATCGTGATTAAATTAGCGCCCGGCGATTTGGGGTCAAATTTATTAAACCGGCAACAGAACCAGTATGTAAATAATCAGAAACAAGCGCCAAATCTGAAACACGAGAAACAATTAATATTCGTAAACAAACTAACCTTGATTTTCAAATAAAACCAGTTTAGATTAGTTTGACATTAGAGATTGAATAATTAACAAGTGGAAATCAGCCAGATTCATCACGGCCCGCGTACTGCCGAACAACGATCACATATTGAGATGATGGGAATTTGAATGAATCTGTGAAATTGGGAAACAAGTCTCGGAGCGCTCACTCACTTCACGCATGTTGTACGTCAAACGTCAACTGTCAGTACGTTAACCGTGAATGTTCCGTTCGTTAGTTGGGTGAATTTAAATATCATCAGCAGCAGCAGATTTAAAACGGTAAAAATGTTTGTTATTTAACGCCTTCTATTTGTTTGCTCGCCGGTTTGAGTGATCATCTTTTTTTACCAATCTCACGCTGATTTTCAGATAATCTTAAATCAAGGGCGCACACTGAGAAGGCGCAGCCCACGATCGAGTGCAATGGCGTCACAAATACACCGCGCCGGAGTAACGCGCATATTACGCTATAATCTTCACAACTAGAATTGCAAACTATTGTTTAGTTTGTTCAACAACTAACGGCGCATTGAAGTGGTATTAACTATTATTGTTGAATTTATTCTAGTTTTTTTCAATAATCGTATTTTAATACCTACCTGCCTTTAGAAGGTTAAATTTATAAATAAAATCAAATTTAAATTCCTATTAATTTGGGTCTATTTACCTTGGACCAACATATTAAACAAGAATCGCATTTATAATAGATATTAACAATAAGTATTATATTAGAACACATTCTTATTGTGAAGTTGTAATTATTCAGAACAGACGGTATGTGACATTTTAAATATGAATTAAATATATTAATTAGAAAGATATACATATAAAATCAATTTTATCGAAAAAATAAAAAAATTTAATAAAAATGAATTGATAATTCTGGCGTCTGCTATCAGTTTACTCTCAAAGGTATTTGAGATTCTGTAAAAATAAGGTAGATGGCTCATTCAAATAATGGAACGATTAAATGTATTAGGATAATGATAATAGTTGGATAATGCACCTTCACCGGTTAGGAAAGAGATCCAGGTTCGAATCCCGGCGGCGCAACAACAATATTTTTCGATAAAATTGATTTTATATGTATATCTTTCTAATTAATATATTTAATTCATATTTAAAATAATTATTATATATTTCATAATCATATATAAACCATTCGGAACATTTTCGTAAACAACAACAGAATTGTGAGTGTACGAATGTGTCGTCGTTTCTAGAAAATCATAGAAAAGCTTAGATTATTCTTACAAAGTAGGCACTGGAGGTTCCCACTTGGTGTCCGGGATTCAGATTTAATTATAAATTAAAATTGAGGCTTCGATGTTAATAGAGGAAGGAGCGGGGTGACATTGCTGTGCGTAGGCTTAAAATAATAATGAAGTATGCAAAATGTGATACCATACATTTTCCTCAGGATCCTAGAGTGCAAATGAATAAAATTTGTATAGAATATAATTTGTATAATATTTTACATGGTCAGTTGGCATTAACGGCTGAGGATGAGCGTGACGATAATTAGGGTTACTGCTCACAGTATCGTCAAAAGAACTGCATCAAAAAATAGAACTTTACACCGTCGTTATGTTCAATGTCCACCGTCACCGTCGTCAACACTTTCAACTGTCACATCACAAAGGAAATTAATAGACATGAAATAAAGTGTACATATAGGAGAGGGGTTTGGAACATTAGTTGCGGGACGAGGGGCATTATACACACATTCTTGGTAGAAATATAAATCCAATAGTTTACGACACATTTATGTAAGTTATAAAATTAAGTATTTGTGTAAAAAAAAGTGTGTGTTTAAATTTTTGTTTCAATATCGAAGCTATTTGATTGCATAAATTGTACCAAAATTATCACGTGGGTGACACCAAATTGAAAATAATGAAACAAAGATTTAGCGCTGGTTCATTACATACTCCACACATTTATATATTTGGTACTCTGTGTGGGAGTCAAATTAATAACAAAACATTGTTACATTTTTATAAAATATAAGAAATGATCCAGAAAATCTTTAAATTATATGGGATGAAATTATTTGGGGTGAAAATAAATTAGGAATTACGTTATATTATCTGAAATTATGTTTTCGTCCCACAATGCCAGATTATCGTAAACCAATTTTCTAAGTTTTTCTGAAGAGATAAATATATTTTCAGAAAAAAAAATACATAAAGTTATTATTAATAAACATATTTTTTGTAATGTAATATTTAGATATTGTACCCTCGAGGTTTTTTTGTCCTTGGAGAATAAGATGTAATCATTTCATTGGATAACTTCTAAAATTAGTTATGTCATTAGTGATATTATATAGATAATGAGATTAAAAATGTTCATGATAAAAAATATTAATTTACTATTTTTTAATGTTTACGTCTAATGATTGAGATTAATTGTCAAATGTATATATTTATTACAAGCTAATTTAAAAATAATACTACCAGTAAGACGCTCGCCTAGAGACAGTTGGGGATTTGAGCCTCGTTCCGGGAGACCCATCCATTTTCGTAGCATAAAGATTTAATTCAGTTTTAAAATCGTAAAAACATTAATATGACACGAATTCCGTGTATTTTTTTTTTAAAAAAGGAAGAAAAAGTTTGAACAGCGATTGAATTATAGTCATTTTGATAATTAATACATCGATATGTTTTAGTGAGAGTGTTGCATTCGACATTTATGTTTAAATAATATATCCAACGAATTGTGTAACACTAAATTTGTTTTACAAAAAAAAAAAAAAATAATTTCGATAATCGCCTAACCGGGAACGTTTTATTCGGAGAGTAATCATTTTTTGTACAGTAAAGTTTTTCGCACGCGGCTGTAGTCGAACACATGACGCGATAACAACGGCAAAAAATAAAACATACACACCACAGCGCTACCGGACCATCAATTACATAATTCACCGAGATGGGTCCGTCGCACAGAAAGATGCTATTCAAGGTGTCGTAAAAGATGGTCGTGAGGAAATATAAATAATCATTTATATCTCGTTATGACGCAATGATAGTACAATTAGGGTTAGCGCGGCGAAATCGTGCCGCGTACAGTTTCATACAAACATTCACTAATTTTTATTGATTACTTGTATAAAAGTGAGTGGTTAAACCACGTATTTTCCAATAAAAAATAATAAATTAGAAAAAGCTACAATAAAAAAAAAGTCATTTAAGATACCGGCAGCGTGTTTCAAGTATATTTTGTTTGTGTGTTTTTTAATTTGTTCTCTAAGTCCAATATTAACGGAGTTAAGTTTTTAAAGAGCTGCCATTTTGAAACGAACTAGTTAGCGAACTTGATCGAGATGTAACCAGACAGACTTTTCTGAAAAAAATTATTACAATCAGATATTACATGCACTACTATATCCCTACATATATAGGATATAAAAGAACTAATCCACAATTTATGAGTCGAAAATGATCAAGGAGAATGTATAAATTCTGTACCGTTACAGAACATATTATTGTATAAGATTTTTTAGCTTATTAAAATAAAATCATTCTATATATATCTTAGTTTCAGGCCCCAAATCACCTAACAAAAAATAGTTTAGCCACTCGAATTTCGATGAACTTTTATTTTTTAAATTCAATACATAATTTGGAATCAATAAAATACTTCAATTAATCGAAATAAATATCAAGATACAAATATTACTTTCTCTAGTTAAAGAAGTCTAGAAGGAAAAAATGCAGTTACAAAATTATTTGAAAATGTCTGTAATATTATTTACGCTTAATGATAGTATATAATATTACAAATAAAACCCATTACAGACGGTTGATGGAAAATATATCGCTCCATTCGCCGGTGTTGCGACAGACGTTGTAAAACTGGATGCCAAAACAGCAAGATCACAATCATTGCTTGAAAACCGACCGTTTTGAACAGAAGATCTCTAACTAGATAACACGTGTTGCAATTAGAATTGTTTCAGATGCAACTCATCATAAACGACGGGGTTGGCTAAAAATGAGATTTTAATAGATAGGGGTAGTGGATCTGATCCTGAACCAAAATTGAGATCCCGGGATAAAGGATACACATGAACATGTATAAAAAAACAAGCCAGAAAGAACAAATAAAATGTAAGTAAGATATGTTAAATAAAAGTAAGTATCTTTGAATAAAAATATAACGTAAATAATAATGCAAGATTGATAAGAAACAATTTGAATGTAAAATAATTGATAATAAAACTAAAAAATACAGTAACATTTGAATATGTCCAAGAACGCAGTAATTGTGTGTTCAAATATTGCTAAAATAATATACTGGTCAAAATAAGAAAAATATATAAAAAATATTCATTTTTCAGGCATATTCTAGTATAATGTGTTAAAAACATTTTACAGATAAAGAATATTTCTTTAAATAATTTTCAAAAAATCAAGATTCTCATTGAGTTGACGTATCGCACACCTAGATCAAAACTAAGGCAACTAAAACAAAAAAATAAAAACATTTTGTTACTGATAGGTATATGACAGAGTGTCCAAATACAATAATAACTCAAAATTGTAGTTTTTTTTAGTTGATCTAGATGTGCGATACATGCTGTTTCAAGGAAAAATTAATTATCAAATTTGGTCCATAGATGGCGATAGTGTAGTAGTACTCGAAGCGAGTCCATATATTAACGCATGTACAACATTCAAAAAATTTGATAGCTGTGGAGATTAATGGGGTGAGAGTGGTGAACGTTATATTTATATAAAGTGATCACTTAAGCCAGCCGAAGACAGGTCGTAAGCCCTGTAATTACACCATATTTCTGTATATTTTCCATTAAAATATAATAAAAATAGCTTCCTCTCTATGATATCTGATATTTGTTTAAAAAAATATAATTAATTAAATATTTCCTGATAATGTATGTAATACTTTTTGTCACACCTCTTTTTTTTTGCGCTATTCTGTGAGCGATTATTTTGTTTTAAAAAATTCTGGTGTTGGATAAAATTCCACCGCAACTTGTACTTCTTTTGTTATATCTAATATGCCGTAAGCTATAACGTTTTGTCATTCAGTCTTGATGTATATTTTTCGGAATTATAACTCTTGCATTCATAAATATGATAAATTGGGTCGGGATCCCAACTTGATTCTCTAGATAGGAGCTGTGAAATTTTTATTATTGGAAAAAAATCACAAATCGAAACGAAAATTAGTCAAATTCTAATGTCGCTTATTACGAAAATATACACAATTATAAATTTGCAACACAATCCATAGTTTACCACACATCTTTGGAAAGTTTTCTAGCATATTTATTTATTATATTTCCCCGTTCAATGTTTTTTCATTATTTTTACCGGGGTCGCGATCGAGACAATGTGATTATTACATGACATCATTTATTTAATTCTCAAAACATCCTGACTAAGAAAAATCCCCATCGGTAGCGGAATGATTTATTTTTTCTGAGAACACATAAACAATTCTAAAGCACACTCAACATTCAATAAGAGTCGATGTCTTTGGACAACAACAACAATACTAATGGGCGCGTGCAGTCCATTTTAATATCGCTAACAATACAACAATAGAACAACATAATGTAATAATCAAGTGTGTACCTAGGTACGAAATAAATTATCAAAATGTTGTCAACTGCGTGTGACGTAATTGTCAGAGACTTGGCAACCACCTTCTGGATAAACTGCGAAATAACTATGCGCCAGATTAATTCAATCGTGTGTGTGTAGCTTGTTGAAAATTTCACACCAGAGAAAACAAATTGGACTCGCACGTCATACCTTGCAAATGAAAAATAAGTGTCAGTAGCAGAAGACCATGAAGAATCCTGGGATTGGCGATTAAATCCCGATCAATTCAAGGAGGAGGGTGAAGAAGATTCGTATTAACATGTAATAGTTTTAACATGTAAGAGTTTTAACATGTAAGAGTTTTAACATGTAAGAGTTTTAACATGTAAGAGTTTTAACATGTAAGAGTTTTAACATGTAAGAGTTTTAACATGTAAGAGTTTTAACATGTATTACTTTACCAGCAGAAAACAAGCACCCTGAGCACACAGCCTCGATCACTGTCTTTGCAATTGATTAAACTCAATGATTTTAAAGAAACAAATAGTACATAATGTATAATAACTCATATTAAATAAATAAAATATATATATGAATAGCGAAAAGTAAATACAAACTAACAAACTGACAACCTAAAAAATGTTAACATTGCATTAAGCGGAAAAGGGTGAGGAAGAGATATGGTATGCAATTAAAATATTATTTTTATACTAATTAAATGTATTCAATTAGAAAGATATACATATAAAATCAATTTTATCGAAAAATATTGTTGTTGCGCCACCGGGATTTGAACCTGGATCTAATTAATACATTTAATTAGTATTTAAAAATCACAGAGCTATGTTCTGAATAATTACAACGTCACAATAAGAATGTGTTCTCATAATAAAATAAAATTTACTTGAAAAATTAAAAAAAGCTTTGATACAATTAACCATGATGTATCCATGAAAAATTTGTGATAAAGCAAACAAATAATACCAAAATTGTATTCAATTGTCGTCAAATGTTTGCATTAACCTCAATATCATTATTTTCACTATTCGAATGTCACAATGTCAGGCTGAGTTATGATGGTGGCTCTTGTTGCCGTCGTTGTCCGCGCGTGTGCGAATGGCGCACCTCGATTAAAAATTTCATTCAGTATCGAAAGTTTTAATTTGTATTTATCAAAAAATCGTGAATTTCCGCCGAGAGGACCACAGACGGAATTAAATTGTGTGAGTGAGTAGATCTCGGGACCGGAAGGCGAAATGTGGGTAGGTCAATGGCATACGGGCAGTAGCGGGCAGACAGCTTGTATTGTTGTATATTTTTTAATCATTCGTCAATAAAAAAAATCCGTTACATGTCTCGGGCACGTGTATCATACTCCACCCCTGCATAGAATATGCATTACTGATTCGAAAAAATATTCAAAAATTTTGTTGAATGAATTAAATTAATAATCTTCCTGTCGGGGAAACGATCCCGGTGTCGCGCGTGACGCGCCGTGACCGTCGCACTTCCGATGAATACGAATTAGAAGTTTATAAATTTCTTTATTGATATTAGTTAGTTCGCCAGGGATAACTATTTTTAAAAATAAAATTGAATATCAGTATTAAAATTTTGATCTGAATAATGTATTAATAAAAAAATATTGATTAATGCATTAAAATCCAACACAAAAAAAAAACAGCATTGTACACTTATATAACAATTTGACACCGCAGTTTTAGCCAAGGAGGAACACAACAAGAGCTCAGCGTTTGTGTTATCGGGATCAATACGCATCGCTTTCAAAATCTTTTTAATTTCAAAAAGATTTTAGAGACATCGATCCCGATACCGGTAAAGGTAAAAATAAAACACAAGGTAAAAGTGACAACATATAAAAATATTACGATACTGACCGTCGTGACAAATTTTACTAAAGTACATATCTATATTATTTTTTTTCTTTCACGACACTACATCCCAGGGTGGGATTTGGCCTCCTCCAAAAGTGCTAACAACCGATTCCTCAGTGGGTCTGGACCCCCCCCTTCCACAGTCAGCTCACTTCTTCGATAGTCTGCCTATAGGTCACTTCCATATGGTTGTAATCTTAGATATAATCATGTTATTTGGCATTCTTTCAACACGGCCAGGCCGTCGCGGTCTTTGGGACCTACAGACGCTTCCGATTGTTCCTTGCTCAATTCAGTTATCGAGCTCCTCGTGATTCATTTATATTCTGCAAGTTCCATTTTCTAGGACCGTAATTATTTCAATTCGGGTTAGGATCTTATTATAGTTTTATATATTAGCAGTCAGTTACGTTGACTAATTCTTTATATTAAATATTAATTAAATATATTAATTATAAAGATATACATATAAAATCAATTTATCGAAAAACATTGTTGTTGCACAGACTATGTTCTGAATAATTACAACTTCACAATAAGAATGTGTTCTCCTATATTCTTTATATCTTCATTCTTTTTAAATTACCATGCAACAGACATAATAAACATATGTTTGGTAATAATCTCATATTCAAATAATGCGATTGTGTCTACAGAGTAATCATTAATCGCTCTTTGGGAACTCTAACTTAATTCGAGTAGTCATACTCGAATTGAAAATTTAAACGCTGACAATACATGCAAAAAAAAATTGGTAAGATTTCTTCATAAATAAAAACACCGATGAAACGTGGAATACTTACATAAAAAAAAAAAAAAACTTTCTCAACTATACTGCTATAAACGTTAATTAAAACTGAAATCATTTAAGCGAATTCAAAAATTATAACCGAACAGTATATCTATGCTAAATCCAAAATGTTTGCATATTTTTTAATGGCCGTAAAACGAAAAGATGGTGTAAACGATTGTGTTACGCTAATTGCCGAGAAGAAGAGAGAAAGTACCTACACACTATAATTCACAGCTGCCCGAGTTGGGAGGCGAGTCGGAAACCAACTTCCCAGTAGACCACACGCAACCCGCTCGACCGCAAAAACCTCCAGACACGCGAAATGCATTTCTTGGTTGGCAGCATTCCGTTTACGACGACCGCCATTTTGAGACTTAATAATATGTGTGTGATGTTTCACGCGAGAGTAGGCAGAAAGACATACCGTGATCAGGTGTTCGGGCCGTGGTATGCAGATATGAAGCGAGTACGGTTTGCGGAATGAGACACGAAATTTAGTATTTTGTGTATGTCCAAATCTTTGTAGGAACTAATTACTGGGTTTTTTTTCCCCTGGGGAATTGTCATCAAGATATCGATGTCTCACAGAGACGAAGCTATTATTTTTACATGGGAAGTATGGAAGTCTTGGGCATTACAGGGCTAATATAATAATTCGGATGAATTTTATATACACACATAAAGGATATTGCATCTACTTCAAAAACAAGTCTCAGTTTCAGCGACATCTATACTGCTACATGAGAATGAATATCAATTTTTTTTTTTAAATCAATAGATGGCGACAGCATAGTTGGTAATAAATAAGTGAAATGTTCCATTATGATAGCATATATAAAAATTCTAAAAATTGGATATATGTGGTAGCATGGGTAAATAGGTGAACGTTACATTGTGTAAAGTGATCACTTAGCCAGCCGATGACAGGTCGTAAGCCCTTTAATGCCCAAGACTTGCATACTTTTCATGTAAAAATAATAGCTTCGTCTCTGAGACATCTGTACCTTAACGAAATTAAGTATAGATAAATTTCTAATAAAAATTAAAATAGTTAATTAGAAATAAATACATATAAAATATATGTGGCAGATCCATTTATGACAAAGTAAAGAATGAAGAAATAAGGAAAGAATGTAAAGCTGATCTTAGTATAGTGAGTAAGATTAAGAAAGGATCACTTAGGTTGTTCGGTCATATGTAACGGATGAATGAAGAGAGAATGGTAAGAAAGATATATGACGCAAGTGTTGATGGCACCAGAAGTAGAGGACGTTCGCGGAAGACTTGCCACGACCAGGTAAACTTGAGGATGGTCTTGTTAGAAGCCTTAATAATCGTAGAGCGTGTATGAGAAGATGTATGGATGTGGATGAGGCGAGAATTGTGTGTCAGGACAGAAAAGTGTGGCGCTCTATCCTCTGTGCCTACCCCCGCGGGGAAACGGCGTGAAGTACATATAAAATAGGTTCGTATCCCGGTAGCAACAATAATATTTAAGCGATAAATTGATTTTACATGGTATATATTTCTAATTATGTATTAAAAATATCACAGACCTATATTCTGTAAAATTGCAACTTCACAATAAGAATGTGTTCTCCTTAAAAATAGACCAATTTCATTTTACCGCGTGAGATTGGTATGATCAACCCGTGTATTATACGGCGTACAATTTGACAACGAGACTCGACACATGCGCCTAAACGTCACGAAGAACCATAGACAACCTACAACTATTTATTAATTAAAATAATGTCATTATTGACAGAGTGAAAAAACACCAAGGTAGCGCGTTCCTTCTATGAAATCTAATGGAATCTTATGTCTTGTATGTAAATTATTTTTCTTACAGACAAGTAGGTATATTAATCATCTCTTATTATAGTATAGACGACCTTTGAAGAAAGTGAAGGATGGAATTATCGTATTACTGTTAACTAATTAAGTTGTATTGTGTTAGACCATTTCACATTTGTTGATAAAAAAAATATACTTTTTTATTAAGGAGAACACATTCTTATTGTGAAGTTGTAATTATTCAAAACAGACTGTCTGTGATATTTTTAAATATGAATAAAATATATTAATTAGAAAGATATACATATAAAATCAATTTTATCGAAAAATATTGTTGTTACGCAACCGGGATTCGAACCTGAATCGCTATCCTAACCGGGGAAGGTGCATTATCCAACTATGCTACGGCGACAATTTTCGAAACAATATGTTACCTTTTTGATATTAATACATTTAATCGTTCCATTACTTGAAAGAGCCATCTACCTTATTTTTACAGAATCTCAAATACCTTTGAGTAAACTGATAGCAGACGCCAGAATTATCAATTCATTTTTATTAAATTTTGGACACATTGATACAACATTTTTATTTAGGTGACACACATTCTCATTGTGAAGTTGTAATTATAAAATAAATAAATTAGTTAAAAAAATATACATTCAATATTTAAAAAAATCAATACAATAAACATTTATTTAAACACTCTACTAGATTAAATTTTCTATTTTAGATTTCCAATAGGATCTAATAATTGATGACTTGGCCGATAGCGCCACTCCCTGAAACGCGGATAACGGCGGCAATCGTGCGAGAGAGCCGCGTGTTTTATCACACAGACCCCACCCTGTACTCGGCGAGGGGTGATGATCGCCGAGACGGAAGTCGACACGTCAATCCGCCCCACCGGGGAAAGTACAATCGTCAGTATTAATACGTTTGACCGCATTGGGAGTCGAGCCGGAAAACCGTTGCCCGCGCGCGACCACTCGGCCGCGAGAGACGCGGATGCCGGCACGCCACGGTTCCGCGCGACGCGTGAATGTGGAAGATGCGAATGGGAATTATTACACATCACGAATGGCATTTCAATGACATGCACGTGTCATTCGTTGATTGGTCAGTGCCAGTGGCGTCGGACCACGGACCGCTGTAAAAATACGACGGGCTGTAATGTCGCTAAAGGTTGTATATAATCGTATGAGAGACGTACACTATTTCAAAAGCATGTGTAAGTTGAAATATGAGACCATCCTTGCAATGACACTGTATGTCTGTTTTGAGCAGATCTGAATTACGAATGCCACAACGTTGTATATGCATCTTCTTGGGTATAATGTATTAAGCAACCATTTAAAATAAATACTATTATATACGTTGTTGCAGGTAGGGGGTCTCATATAATAATATCAATTCAAGTCCACTCCAAATGCACACTTGCGGCGTTTTGTAACACGTCTACTCAAGCGAAGACGTGTATACAGTACCTACACCGCGCGGCGCTAGTTACAATCTGTTCGTATACATTTGGGGCAGATATTGCGAAAAATTATACGAAACGCAAGCGCAGCTTTATTTGTTGTCTCTAAATTCTCCCAGTAGATGGTTCTAGTTAACACATTAACGTGAGAACTTTGAATTTGATCTACGTGCACAAATCATGTTTATTCGCAGAAATTATAATTCTGCATAGCTTTTTTGATTATATGGTGATTAGTACGTAGCTGTATCAATATATTATCAAAGATCTCCAGTTGACCAAATTAACAATCAAGGCGCAATAAGACGCCCAAATAAGTTAAGAGAATTAATAACAACTTTCAAATTAAGGAAAGTCGCACACTTCAGAAAGAGAGAAATTCAACAAACAATGGAAATTAGATACAAAAAAGTGTATGCAAATAAAAGCAATTAAAAATGAGTACATTAATTACTCTCAATCAAGGTCTTGATGTGAAAATAGTACGCATTGACTTATGGCCGCCGGATGCAGACATCGAACCCTCGACCTTCTTGGGTTGGCGAGCAAGGTGGTAAACAATGAAATGTTTCAAGGAAGTCACTCACCACAGCTGTGAGGCAAATTACGTGATACTTTTTATAAACATAACAAAGATTATCACAACACAGACCGGATACAATACATTTTAATCCGAAAAATCTGTTTGTTTTCCATCCAGCCGTAATCGAACCGGTGACATCAACATACAAGGTTTTTACAAAAATTATCAAAAATGAACATACACTAGAAGTAGCATGTCCGAAAAACTGTCAAATTATAGCTGTTATTTAACAAATCTTACCAAGCCAAATTATCTAGTATGAATAAAGATAGATAAAATTATTATACCAGGATTTTCGATATTTATCTTTATAATTGAACACATATTAAAATGCATTAGAAAATAAACCAAATTTACTTGATGTAACAATATTAAATCCTTTAAATAGTAATTTAATGTATTAATTATAAATATATACATATAAAATCAATTTTGTCGAAAAATATTGTTTTTGCGCTACCGGCATTCGAACCTGGATCTCTATTTCCAATCCCGGGAAGTACACTACCAATTGTGTTATAGCGCCAGTATTTTTCATGACAAATTTTCGAACCTATATGTTACACTTTTTCAAATTAATACACATGTCGTTCCATTATTTGAAAGTAATCTACATTATTTTTACGGAATCACAAATACCTTTGTGTAAACCGACAGCAGACGACAGAATTATCAATTCATTTTTATTAAATTTTGGGCACATTGATACAACTTATATTACCTCCTTAATAATATTATATCCACCGTTCAAGAGTGATTTGTGCCATTAATCAATTTAAGACTTTATTTTATAGAAAAAAGTACAATAATATTATAGAATATGAAATATTATATTACAAGTCAATAACACTGTCGTTCAAAAAATTTGCTATTATATAGGTTAAATGTGGCGAGTTAGGGGAAAGAAGATGACACAAGTTTACCGGGAGTTGAAAATTACCATTGACGAGATTACTGTAAAAAAACCTGCGATCCGCAATGAACAGGCAAAAAAGATATGGTCAAGGGTTTCCTCCTCGACACCACACTCACACATTGGGGAATCTATTATGTTCAATCTGAATAAATGTGAGGCTTACTGGCAAAACCCAATTCTCATTCTAGAGATATTTGATATTGTTATTTTGGAGAACCAGGGGGTACGGGGAATAATATATCTTTGAATTATTTAAAGCCGATTACCCTTATAATTATTTGGATCCATCCATTGTTCAGTCCAAATAGAATTCGTGCGTTTTTTTACCATATTAAGTCTGCCATACATCGAGACATGGAATTGATGAGGGAAAACTTCGGAAAGAGTGGCCTCCTTGGCCAATTTATCAGCATATTCATAGAGCTCTACTAAAATACTTAAATTAATCGAAATAATCGCATAACTACGACATTTTTTATATGCTCATATCTCTGACATGGTTGAGATTAGGCACATATAGTTTGAACATTTTAGATTCTTCTTCTTCTTCAATCAACAGGCAATCCCACCCTTCAAGAGTGATTTGTGCCATTGAACAAGATTAAACATTATTTCATAGAAAGCAGTACAACAATATTATAGAATAGGAAATATTGCGTTACAAGTTAATACCATTGACGTTCAAGAAATTTGCTATAGTTACGGGAAAGAAGATGACATAAGTTAATTTGGAGTTGAAAATTACCATTGACAAGATTATTGTAAAAAAAAACCTTTGATATATATATAGATAAAAGTTAAAAATACGAATCTAAAATGTTCAAACTGCACGTTCCTAATCTCAACCACGTCAGAGATATGGAGCATATAAAAAAATGTCGTAGTTATGCAATTATTTCGATTAATCCAAGTATTTTAATGATTCCAAATTACACATTGATTACAAAAAAAACAAAAGGTTATCGAACATCGAGCTGCCAGACTATTTTTTGTTAGATGATTAAATGTAAAAAAAATATTGGCTCAATTTCGCAAATATTCATTTCGAAGTATTTTTCGATTAAAGTTTAACATGATTTTATAAAAATCTCACACAATAATATTTTCCGTAACGGTGCAGAATTTACACGCACTTCTTGGACTTTTTCTGCTCGTAAATGAGTCAGATATACACACCCATAAAATAATGTGGAATAGGTCTGTTATATGTTGATATACAAAAAATGGTATATATGATATTTTTGATGTCAATGGACAGCTCATACTACTCGAGTACTCCGAGGCTTCATGCTTCCATTTAAAGCCTCCGCCTGATGTGCAACCCCAGGATAACATGGAAAAAGGCAAATGGAGAAACTCTTCGAAGAAATATGGAACTATCAGAGGGCGATGGAAGAGTGCTGTCAAAACGTTAACGATTGGGAAAAAGAGAATAAAGAAAAAGAAGAAGATATATTAACTACAAATAATCATAAAGTGAATAGATGTAAACTCAGTAGCAAAATAATTTAAATATTTAAATTGATATACACACACATTGTTATAATGCAAATTTCCCGATATCTACATTCTTTTTCGTACATGAATACGTTTTTTGAGATTGTTGCGATCGGTATGCGAATACTTACTCATTTAGTGTGATGTCGATCAAAGAAATTCAGATTTGAAATCACTTTGTTTAAAATGATTCATTGGCATTAAGTTACTGAGTTGCCGTTATCTGATATGTTTGTTTCATAAATATATATATATAGTATTTAGCTCATTTTAAAAGACAACGATGCCGAATGGACATCTGTCGTTTGTTTCATGTCGCAGTATTCAATATAAGGAAATTGTACACATATGTAGTAGGATGGTATATAAAGTAGTACATATTCTACATTAGTCGGTTAAGTAAATAATAGACCTAGCGATTACGTGGACTTCATGATTTATTTAGCAATGGCATACAGTGACCAATCAAATCGCGTGAACAGTGCCGTCGTTAGTCGATATTTTCCACAGCACTTGACAACAAACCTACAATGAAGCGATGGAATAAATTTTAAAAAAGGTAAATAATTCGCAAGCGTGCATTACCAACTATTCGCTAAGTATTATATAAATTTGCATATGCGTGATGTTACACATTGTGCCAAATTTTTTTAATATTATACATATATAATATTATTAAAAGATTTGGCGCAATGACAAAAATATACAAAAAAAAAAAAGAGAAAATAATAGCACTGCATCTAACACAAATAAATACGACACTGGCATTACATGTTAACAGTATCATCCTTAATTATATCACCGTACAGTCCGTATTCATTATCAATACGATAAAATTAACGGGTATCGTATTACAGATCTGGCATCATATCCGAGTGTGCTAAGATGCCAGATTCAAAAATCAGAAACAGATTTTATTTTTATATTATTTAGATCTAAGAGCGCGCGGTCAAATCCCCCGACAGGGCAGTTCTTTTTCTGATTATTTAATTCAGCCAAGACACAGACCACTTTGTTTACCCAAATGTCGAATTATGTGCCGCGGCACATTGTGTTTTTAATTCATTTTTAAAGTTAAAAAATAGATCTTACGAAATACTAGCCGCGGCTATATAGCGGATAACTATGGATCGTGAATCGGATCGTGAATCGTGTTCATCGGATGACTGTCAAAAATGACACCTATTTATTTTCGAATAACTTTTTGAAAATGAAGGAAGACAATTAATCACCCCAGCCGAATGCACTAAAATAATACTAGCAGATCAGTAATTGGCTATCGCGCGGTCAGGGTCACAATAGAATCTACATTACAATGATAGAGTTTTACCCAAAACAAACCACACGTAAATAAAATCACGTCGATGTAATTAAAATTATTCCACCTTTGTAAGTTAGCTGTCAAAACGAACAAAAATGACATCTAGATGATGTATAAGAATCGCGAATAAACAATAATAATGAGCATTCAAGTAAAGGCAGAATCGGATGAAACGTCAAAATTCATAGACAGCACAGATAAAAAAAGATGACAGATGTCATGTATGTTTTTTTCTTACTCGAAATAGTACAATGTACACTTCATCTCAAATTGAATATATATTCACGCAACTGTAATTGAATATATAAAAGAAAAAACATTCAATCTTAACCTATAGAGATATTAAAAACACCTTCGTTTTTGCCCTGCTCGCGTCTCACGAACCTGGCCGTTTAAGCGAACGCTGTACAGTTATAATGACACCACGTCCGAAGCCGCCACATCCAGAAAGTCATAGACAATAGACGGGGAAGCGTAACATTATTATGGATGAGCGAGCACTCGTTGGGAACTTATTATTATACTCGAACCAGTTAATTGACCGAAATTCGGTTTAATGTTCAGAGAACTCAGCAACGGACATTTAACAACATTTAGCAAAGAAATGACGAAAATCACAAGACGATTTAAAAAAAACAATGAAGTCGTACGAAACGGCATTATTTAATATAAATAGCAGTACTTATTTAATTTAATGTAAAGCATATATATGTAGGTACCGTGTGAATAATTAGACATTTTCTAACGACAAGGTAAGACACCAGCTATCGCAAAATAGACTCCACTTGAGATGTTGGCACTGAACGCACATTTAAATGCATCCCCGAAGGACAAGCGAATAATTTTAGATAAGTTATTCATTATAAATGTCATTTGCCGGGTTGTTGAGCGTTATTATCACAATCATTACACAAGTCGATTCAAAGATTCCAAAGGTTTTAATTAAGAAATAATTAAGCATCTAAAAAATATTAACAAAAGGAAATATTAAGATAGACGACAGCGAGGAAGATAGATGCAGAGAGAGAGAGAGAGAGAGAGGAGCGAGAAGAATATCACATCGCATAATGTGTTTTTTTAAAATACAATCAACGACCAGGCCTGTCCGGAACGCTCTGAACTTCGTCCGATATGAAAACTTCTGCAAATTTTTAAAAAACCTAACAGACGTCTCCCCCCGTTAGCGCATTATTGTCGATATTAATTATTTAAATAGCTTAATTAAATAATTAATGTCGACAGATATCGCATTATTTTCATTTTTGTAAATAAAATGAGTAGTAAAAGTTAATTGTTAATTTGTTTTTATCTACTTACCGTCCTGTTTGTAGTCTTGAATAAATAATAGTCGCGATTTTTAATTTTTTTAAATGTGCAGGTGTAATGTAAAACGATTGCAAATTTGAGACAAAGAGAGAGTAGGATCGGTGATTACCAAACTGAAGGAAATTAGTAAATTCAAATTTAAATATAATTATTTTCTCCAGTTCAATTGTGAATTACTCCATTTTTAAGTGTATATTTAATATTTTTTACTTGAAATGAATGAAAAGATGCAATTTTTCAACGGAGGCAGGCTGAGAGGATAGAGCGCCACAATCCCGCTACACAGCTCCCACTTCGGCAATTCGTCCATTGTTGACAGCTCGTAATAGTGACTCTTTGTATTGAGAAATTTGTTTAAATATTGAAACCGTGCGTGGCGCGGGTTAATGCGCTGAAATTTTCGTCCGATTGTGTGTGTGGTCGAGGGCGAATCACCGCTTGCATACAGAGCCTCGTGTCCTTGGGGCAGAAGTGTACTCGCCGTCCGCAGTCCGCATAAGCTTCGTTCGGGAATGTGCATCGCCGGGGTCGTTCACCTGACGACGCGCGGGCGACGGCGGATAGAAGAACCATCTGAAATGATGTAAAATAATACATCTTCACGATGTGAATCTTCGATGTAAAGAAATTACGTTTAGCAAATTTCTCGAAATAGCAATTTTTTTGTGAACGTTGGAGCTTTGTGCAAAAAAAAGTGAAAATGTCTAAATAACTTATATTTAGCAAATCCAGATCTTAAAAGCTTTAGTTCCTTCTTCTTCTCGTTGGATATCATGCCGGCTATCAAACCAAGAATTACAGATGCTAGTGAGTAGAATGTGCGATGTATGCAAGGAAAGCGACCTTATTTTGAATGCCAGCGACACACCGTGCAAAATACTTGTAGGTAATGAATGTTTGGAACAAGTAGATGAGTTTGTGTATTTGGGAAGAATATTCGATAGAAAAGGAAAAACAGAGAAAGATATCGAAAGGAGTGTGACTGCAGGGAATAAAGTGAACGGCGCTTTGAATGAAATTATAGCCGAGGCAAGACTAGCGGTTCACAATGGAGTCCTGGTACCGACACTGATGTATGGAAATGAGGCCTGGAGCTGGCAGAAGAGGAACGAAAGTAGAGTGAATGCAGTGGAAATGAGATCACTTAGGCGTATATGTGGCAGATCCATTTATGACAGTAAAGAATGAAGAAATGAGGAAAGAATGTAAAGCTGATCTTAAAATAGTGAGTGAGATTAAGAAAGGATCACTTAGGTGGTTTGGTCATATGTAACGGATGAATGAGGAGAGAATGTTAAGAAAGATATGTGACGCAAGTGTTGATGGCACCAGAAATAGAGGACGTCCGCGGAAGACTTGGCATGACCAGGTAAACCAGTTACTGGAGGATGATTCTGTCAGAAGCCTCAATAATCGTCGAGCTTGTATGAGAAGACGTATGAATGTGGATGAGGCGAGAATTGTGTGTCAGTACAGAAGCGTGTGGCGCTCCATCCTCTCTACCTACCCCCTAAATAAGTAAGCTATCAAACCATTACCTTAGATTCTTCAGCCATGATAGTCTCCTTCTTCTCTGCAATATGAGGTTGTAATATACCATACTTCTCTGGCTGTCTCACCGCATGTCCGAGATATTTAAGTTTTCCAATTTTTATTGTTTTATAAATACTTATTTATAACATCTTCAATCGTAACTTCAAGTCGCCTTATCATTTCTTCGGTAAATATAACAAAATAAAATCGAGAACACATGGCATCTGACCATTCGCATTCGTAATCGAAGGTTGAGATCATGACTGCAGAACATGCGGATAAAGGTTGCTTCAGCCGTGATGTTTTTCTTCTTCTTCCAGGGCCCTCGACTTCCAGCAATATTTCCCTGCAGGTACGAGATCTCGCACTTCTCCGTATGTCCCATCACGTGTACGAGATATTGAAGTTTTCGGATTTTTATTGATTTACATACTTATATTTCTTTATTCATCCGAACCATAACATCTTCCATCGTAACTCTGTCCCATCCAGCTTATTTTGACCATTATTCTGTAGATCCACACCTCGACTGCCTCAAATCGCCTTATCATTTCATTGAAAACTATCCACGCTTTCATGAAAACACATGCCATCACAATGCACCATTTAATTTCAACGAAAGGATCAAATCTTTCATTTATATTGCAACCCGGTTATTTAGCCGGATTAGCAAGAAGGAGATAATTTAGAACATTTACAAAAATACCCAAATTATAAGCACTAGATGTTAATGGAAATATAATATTTAATGGATTTAAAAATATACACTGGTTCGAGATTCTGAAACAGTGTATAAAGTCGTATAACGTATTTTTATTAAAACGATTTTTTTATAGTGGCAATACTTATTTTCGCAACAGGATGTTCAACCGTCGGCGGCGCGCATTATTAAGACGTAAACAATGTACGGATCTCTCGAGATACCCCGCAGCTACGTAATCAGATATATTATTCATAAGCGACAATTAAGTGGGTAAAATTTTTATCATTTTTTTTCTCCTGTAACAAATCTTAAAATCAAGAAACGTCAACAATTTACCGGTAGATTACTAATCTACAAAAGCAATTACGGCACGAATGTTAAATATGAAATAATCAACGATTAAAAAATATACATGTAATTGTTATATATTAAGAGAACACATTCTTATTATGAAATTGTGATTATTCATGTTATGTTCTGAATAATTACAACTTCGCAATAAGAATGTGTTCTCCTAATAACAAAGTTGTATCAACGTGTCCAAAATTTAATAAAAATGAATTGATAATTTTAGCGTCTCCTATCGGTTTACTCAAAAGTATTTGAGATTCCGTAAAAAAAAAAAAAGTTAGATCGCTTTCAAATAATGGAACGATAGATGTATTAATTTGAAAAGTGTAACATGTAGGTTCGAAAATTTGTCGCTAAAAATATCGTCGCTGTAGCATAGTTGGACAATGCACCTTCCCCGGTTTGGATAAAGATCCAGGTTCGAATCTCGGTGGCGCAACAACAATATTTTTCGATAAAATTTATTTTATATGTATATCTTTCTAATTAATATTTAAAATTGTTATACACTGATTATTTTAAAAATCTGAATACATCAACGATATTTTTTGGAATTATTTATATGCATGTAATAAATAAATAAAAATTGAGAGCATTGAAACGAACTGACAATATTTATAACCAAGATGACCTAACGTATTAAATGAATTAGTATTCTATTTAGATACGTGTAAACATGGCACGCGCGCGCGTGTGTGTGTGTTATGTGTATAGTTCACTGTGAAGGAAGGAAGGAATGAAATATTATTATATTTGTTAGAGAAATTTTGCATAGTATTGTACTTTATGTAGATAGGTAGATAGGTACGCGGTATGTTTTATTTTTATTAATATATTTTTAAGTGGGTACTCAATTCACAAAAAAGTTTTATACCTACCTACCGAAACGTGAAACGACATACTCGTATATATTTTAATTTTCGAATACACGAGTGGCTCTTCAAACATGAGAATTTATAAAAAATGATAAAACATAAGCTTATAGTGTGGGCGGTAACGAGTATATTTAGTCATTTTTATTTATCGTTTATTAACTTTTTTCTCGTATATATATTGTTTTGTTCGTATTATTAATCCTTACAAGCGCGCAACGCCATCAATGCTATCATAATTGATAAAAACACAACACAAAAAAAAAAAAAAATTATTTGACCCAACTTTGGGGACGTATCAATATACGCGCCCGTTTGTTAAAACAGCACAAAAGTTCATTAATTAAATGTTTAAATCTTTTAATGTGTGTGTTATGTTGTTGATGTAAAAAAAAAAAAAAAAACCACGTCACGATCTGCCATCCTCCACAAAGGGCATCCAGTGCAGTCACGGAAAATGAGCCAACGCGAGAGACGCGATTCGTGACACCAGCGTTAGAGAAGTTGCAAATTCTAGGTTTTTTTTTTTATCAGCCCGACTTTGTAAGTGTTGACTAGACGGCGTTGGATAAGAAAATGTCAGAGAATGACTTCTCGACATTGCAGAATCGGACGATTTATTCATTTATTATTTTAAAAATCGTATATATAATACATGGAAAATCTATAAACGGCAGAGTGGAAAATGATCAAATTAGAAGATATTAATTATTGTAGCATAGTCGATAGAATTATTGCTGAGATGATTAGGCATGTGGAATCTGCGAGTGGGGGTAGAATATATATGAGACAACGGGAAAGGAGAAAGACGCGACACAATGTGGTAGACCGTTATGTATGTTTATAGGATTGTACGTTAGGTAAATTCACTAAATAAGTATTAATAAAAAAATTAATAATTTTAATAACGTCATCAACTGACGAAATTAAACAGGGAGTTTTAATAAAAAAACGCGTTACTTATCTCACACGCATGTACTGTACCACCCCTCCATATAATATAGTACGAAAAAAATCCTAAATTCAGTTAAACAAATTAAATAAAAATATTAATCTTAACCGAGATAATAACCATTGCACTGCCGAGAAATCAATGAGATGTGAAATTGGTAATTAACAAATATCTAAAGCTGTTTTGTTTAACAATCTTTTTATAATTAATTTAATTTAAATATTGATATTAAAATTCGATGTTAAGAATATTAAATTATTTTTACCGAAGACTATTTCTAAATAAATTTTTCTGCCATTTTCCACCGTCTTTCACTGAGCCCTCTTGATACCCTCGTATCAAATGTCTTTCAAATAATGCAACGATAGATGTATTAATTTGAAAATGTGTAACTTATAGGTTCGAAAATTTGTTGTCAAAAATAATGTCGCTGTAGCATAGTTGGATAATGCACCTTCCCCGGTTTGGAAAGAGATCCAGGTTCGAATCCCGGCGGCGCAACAAAAATATTTTTCGATAAAATTGATTTTATATATATACATGTATGTTTCTAATTAATTCATGTGTTTAAAATATCGCAGACCTGCGTTCTGAATAATTACAACTTCACAATAATAACGTGCTCTCCTAGTAACATTAAATTTTAATGCGATAAATTAGCTTAAATGAAAATTTGACACCACAGTCTATTAGGGGAACAGCGGCAAGATGCCGGAATCGATTATCGCCGCGTTCGAAATAATTTTGATTTAATAAAGATTCGTGTCAATTTATACTGCACGCACCTGCTGCTAAAGAAACATTTTCAATGTTGAAATCATATTTTTAAAAACGTATTAATAACAACATGTTTCACTTGTATTTCCGAATTCCTCGACGTAAACGATGATGAACCTGGATAATTTTGGACATCTATGAAAGGGACAGCATGCTGAGCAGCCTCTGGAGAGACGCCAACCTATACGAACACAATTAAGTTACCTCTGTGTGATGACCATCGCGCACTTGACGTGTTTTTTTGTTTACTATTAACAACTAATTTATTTGTTGTAGTCACAATCTTGGCTCCTGGGCTCCTGGCTCCGAGACAATTAAACATCTAATGAGTTCTCACGTTTCCATGGTCATCATTTTTTTTTGTTAGAAAAACTTACAAGGTCCAAGAGACAATACATGTCTCGCGGGTGTGAATAAACACCAAATTATCCACAGTGGCGTACACATAGGGCTGGGATTTAAACACAAATAATCGATCGATTAATACAATAATTTTCAAAATGTTCTAAAATTTTGTTAACATGTCCCCCAGTAAAAGTTAGTTACGAATACAGCGTTAAAACATTTCATTAAAACTTTTTTGGTCAGCTCTAAAATGTGTGAGCCGCCTTTTGTGGTCAGCAAGTAGAGCAAGATTGGTGAGCAAATAATGTCATATTAGGCACATATGTCTATAGCTAATTAAATACATTTGCAGCAATATAAGTATAATAAATAATAACATTTTGGCAAGCTGTAAAAATAGTATCCATAACCTAACCTAACCTTGTTTTACTGATCAGTCATCAATAATAATAATAATAATAATAATGGATAATTTGTATAGCGCCACTTTCGTAATAACTTTCACATTAAGGACGCTTAACACATAAACTGTTTATAGCTCTACAATTATTTTTGTTTTTAAAATGAAATATTGTTATTTTCACTTATGGAAATGACTTTTTGAAAAGGTGCGTTTTTAGTTTATTCTTAAATAAATTCTCTGATGCAATGTTCCTTATGATAGAGGGCAAAGAGTTCCACGCTTTTGGGCCTGCCGCCGCAAATGCCCATTCACTGAATTTAGACTTCTGGCAACGGTTGGTCGGTTGTACAACCCTTCCTGCAGCTGAAGTAGAGGCTGACCTGAGAGTTTGACATCTACCATTCAAATTGTCTGGGATACAAAGTTCTTGAAAATGCAGAGGCGCCATGTTGTGTGTCGCCTTGTACATCAACCAGCACAACTCAAATTCAACTCTTTCAGGGAATCGGAGCCAATGTACCTGATGTAAAAGGGATGTTATGAGAGAATTTGGAAACTCCATATATTATCCGTGCAGCCGCATTTAGAATGGATTGTAATCTATCCAGCTGAAACACTGGCAGGCCAGCATAGATGCTATTACAATAGTCCACACGCGACACCACAGTGAGTAGACGGACTGCCTCACGAGGAAGATGTCTCCGAATACTTGTAATCTGTCTCAGTTGATAAAAGTATACGCTGACAGTTTTGCTGATTTGTGTATTCATTGAAAGATCTGAATCAACGTGCACGTCCAAGAACTTAACTACAGATTTAGTATTCGCAGACATTGATTCCTGTATTAAGTATTGCCTTCTAGGTGTTTATTTATTTAATGACTATTTATTTTTAATACGCATAAATATGAAGCTGACTAAAGATGTGTTTACTTGCTGATAAAATTTAGCTTGTTTGCTAAACACGTGCCGACAAAAATAAAGTATGATATCCAAATGATTCAATAGTTAATCAACGCAATAAATCAAACATTATTTTATTTTTTTGGTTCTATTTAAGTATTCCAAATAATTGGACGATCAGTTGATAATAGCCTAGAAGACAACCGAAACGATCGAAACTGAAAATTAAATATAACTAATAAAAAATGTGTTTGATTTATTGTGTTGATTAACAATGGAGTTCTGTAAAATGAATAGCACATGTATTAAAAAAATAAAATAATCAGATTTAATTTAATATTTTATTTAAATGGCTAATCATTTCATTACTTCTCCTTTTATATACTCTCACTTTCACCTTTATCAGTACCGGGATCAGCCAAGAAAACCTTTTTTCAAATCATCTGTGGTGTCAAATTATCATATAAGTATGTAATGCAGATTACAATTTTTTATGCAAATATTTAATTTTGTTTAAATAAAATGAACACCCGCTGAACTGTGTAACAAACTAGTATTAATAAAGAGCGTAAGATATTTGTACATGGCTATATTCATGTCTAATTCGTATTCCTCGCCTGCGACGCAGGAGCCCGGGGTTCGGTTCCCCGGCTAGGGGGATTTCAATTTGAATTATTCAACCAAATTTATGATTTTTTTGCGAACCAAAAAAACATATCCTCTGTCGAGACATGTAACGCTTTTAGTAAATACATAGATCGTTATTATTGCGTTAGGTACAAACGGATGTACAACACTAGGATATATTTTCATTTTAATTCTTCAATTTAATAAAGCATACAAAACAATTAATATAATCACTAGGTACACGCAC
Source organism: Eubasilissa splendida (assembly GCA_031772225.1). Taxonomy (NCBI): domain Eukaryota; kingdom Metazoa; phylum Arthropoda; class Insecta; order Trichoptera; family Phryganeidae; genus Eubasilissa; species Eubasilissa splendida. The sequence continues at coordinate 6,210,568 of CM062862.1, forward strand.
GTAGTCTGATTGTATCCTCATGGTGACCCTGGCTTAGCTGAAAACTACAATAAATTAGCAAAGAATCCGTAATGGAGCGGAGACACACCGATACTAATTTCATACAGGTTAATTTCAAAAACTAGCACGACACGTAATCTGGATCGGTTAATTTTATAAAAGTTTAGATCGAAGATTACGTCAGGTAAATTCCTAAATTATAATTTTCGACAAAATTTTAGATACACAATTAGGGCATAATATAAAATAACAATTCAAACTTACTTGTAGAGCGTCTTATATTGTAGATTTATTAATATATTAAATTTAATTAAAAGATAAATGAAATTAAAATATATAATAAAATAACTAATCACCATTAGCATCATTATCAGCCGTTGTCTATCCTGTGCCGGATGAAGGCCTCCCCAAGTGTTTCGAAATGTTTCCGTCCACTGTTATTAATTTTTGATTTCGTCAGTCCAGCGGGTTTTGATTCGCCCTCGGGTACCAACTGCATGAATGTATTCGTCCAGCGATTTCTCCGTCCGAGCTATAAAACCTGCCCCAATGCCATTTCATTTTGGAACGAGGGGATTATCGAATTCGTCTCCCGACCTCAAAAATGCTTGGATGTCAACGGGGATTATATTGAAATGTAATTTTATGACATATTTTCATTGTGATTGGAAAGTGTTCAAGTTACAAAAAATGTTATACGTTAAAATCGATTGCACACATTGAAAAAGCAACATAATTTCTATATTTAATCAAGTCTAAAGATTTAAAATAAAAAAAATGTAAATTTTTGATGACTAAACATTAATAGGCAAACAACAACACCTAGAGTGGTTTTTTTTTCTCGCGTGGCTGGCAAAACTTGAGTTGGGGAGTCACGTCATCGGCAAGGTCGTGAGGGTACCTAAATATTCCCATTAGCATATGTTAAAATCTGAATTACAAGAAAAGTCACACGATCACCGCTCACGCGAGCCACAAGCCCCGTGTAGCCATTCCGGAGCGGTTGCTTGACCCGAGGATTATTAAAAGTAATTTTGTATTTATTAGAGACGTATGTGTGCATACGCGGCAAAACAAAAAAAAATGTAACAAATGTTTTAATGCAATACTGAATAAAGCCTATGTCAATGTTGAAATAAAAATACATTCGGAATGCCAGGGGCAGATGGGGTAAATTGCATGAATAATTATATTTATTATAATCAGCTTTAATTAGCTTAACAGGGGGCAGGTTGATTGATGGCAATGTTGCCATTCATTAATAAGATACAAATCCCATTTTTCTTTTTCTTTCCTCCTTCATGTCAGTACTGCCATATAGTGGCCTCAATCAGTTTTAAAAAAATAATCTCTGGCAAACCGTGGTGTCCCGCGCCACAAGCGGGAATACTAACTGCTGCACTGCAGGCAGCTACGAATGAGACGTGAAAATAGACGTTAACAAATTAATTAGCGATTTAGAAATTAATGTAGCAAAGATCATAGGGTATAAATAAAACAGAATGTGTATCAAAAATATAAATCGTATTAATTCTTAAAATAAATAAAAATTGCATTTTATGCTTATATGACAATTTGACATCACAACGTACTAGTGCACTTGCTTAACACGTGAGATGTAACGGGATCGACACTCGGCGTCTCCGGAATCTTTCCCTCTGACTAACTGTTTGAGAAATGTCAACTTCTTAATATTCGACAACTCTATGTAAAAAGGCCGATCCTTTATTTTCATTCCAACAAAGAGCTTCATCAATATCCATCTCATAATTATGTTACGAGATCAAAAAAGAATAAGCTCACCGCGAAGCCTAAAATAAAAACAAGCTTTGGTCAATCCTTCCGTATTATGTTTCTGGCCCCCAAAGCCTACAACATTCTCGGCAATCCTCGATGAACAAACTCAAACACCATCTCAGGAGCTGGTAATTGGGTGTTGGCAGAAAGGAAACTGGACAAAAATTCATGGAAATGATCACATGAATAGAACATCATTTCTTTATATTCATTTTTCTATTTTGCATAGTGTTTCAATCATGGAATAGCGAGAGTAATTTACTTAATTCTTTTAAAACCATATTTAATTCATTCCTAACATTTTTGGTTTAGATAAAAAAAATATTAACATATTTGTATGATAGACAACGGATGCACCTGTCTCCTTTAGTACAGACTTCGGTCTAGTAAAGGAGACAGTGAACATCTCTTACTCTATGAAGCTTGTACGCCTTACTTTATGTTTAATATGTGCGTATATTAAGAACATGAACAGAATAAATAAAGCGTTTTAGAGGCGTATTAAACACAACGCAACGTTAAGAAAATATTTGAAAAATTTAACGCGTAATTTCCGCGACAAATATATTTACTAATTAAAAATGTGAATTATATTATGGGCATAATTTGACTTGTGCATCGGGACTGCGTATTTGGATACCACTGTGTAACTCGGCCATGTGACGATGATGGGTGCTAAATTAATTATTACGTAAATACGCAGGCACCCAAGACTCGTGTTGCCCGACGCCATTGAATTCGGTGTGTGTTCACACTATTGTTTCGTTTCACAGCAGCAGCAACAACACTGATTTATCTCCTCGCATTGCTCCGATACGTGCTCACCGTGCGTAACAATTTGGTAAGTGCTAAAATATACCGAGACTCGGACGGGTTTATTGGGAGAACGTGGAATTTAATTTTTTTTAAATTTGGACCGAAATAATACGTTACATGTTACTACTACTTTTCATTTAGAAACAACAATTGTATTAGTGTAAGTAATACCATATGCAATATGCACATTGTAACGTCGAATTGATGCCGCTAATTGGTGAGTGGGCGGGATTGTCGTTTGAAATCATAATAGTTACAATCAATCAATCAAGCAAAGAGCTCCGCAACTTTTTTTTAAAATATGACTCGATTGCAATGAAAATTTAAACGCTTATAATACAATATGCATTAATGGGAAAAAAAATCTTATTTACACAATTGTTTTATTTTACGAAGAGCAAATACTTTTACTGTTGCATAAATATGTCATAATCTGTCGGATTTATGTTTCGTTGGATAAATGTGTGTAGAATGCCCCTTGTCCCGCAAATAATTTTCCAAACCCCTCTCCTATATATATATGCTTCATATCATGTCTATTCATTTACTAGTCTGTGGGTGGACCTGACTAAATTACGAATTGAATATACAACATTTTGACCCTTTATTACATATGTACGTACCATTGTTTTCAGCGTTAAATCATGTAACAAAAATAGTCTGGCCATTCTTGAGTTTTAGATTTTTTTAATTTTTGTATTTAATGTGTAATTTGGAAACTATAAAATATTGCAATTAATCAAAATAATCGCACAACAACGACGTTTTTTAACAATGCTTATATTTCTGTCGCGGTTGAAATTCGGCACATGCAGCTTGAACATTTTCGACACGTATTTTTAATATGCATCTATCCCTAAAATATTGTGATACGTGTTAAAAATTCTGAATTTATTAGAGGTACTGTACGAAAATGACAAAATGAACACCAACGGTCAATGGACTAACATTTGACGTACAAGCTTGAAGTGGGACACGTGAGACGGAGAATCTCTGAGACATGGTGTGTCAACAGGGACTGCGAAAGTCGAATTTGTTTCCAAGTAAGCTCGTTGGAACAAAATACGTATCTCAGAGTCGAAAATTTCACACGTCAACACCGATTGTAAGACTTCTCAGCAGGCATTACCAGCTCGACCGATAAATGGGATATTTTCCTAATGTCGTTTTCTTTGCATAGTCCTTTTTATTTCTAAATAAATATCAGATATCTCATAGAGACGAAGCTATTTTTATTATAATTAAATGGAAAATATATAGAAGTATGCGGTAATTACGGGGCTTACGACCTGCCTGCGGCTGGCTTAAGCGATCACTTTATATAAATATAACGTTCACCATTCTCACCCCCATTTTGTTTCGGTTGTCCGAACTGTTAACGTATATTTCGTATCATATGTCAAAAATTATAACTAAAAATATTTCCGAAACAATTCAACCGGCTTTTGATACTAACAACAATCTGAAAAAATACATTCTTGATAACAAATCAAGCAACCAATCAGGATTTTATAAACCTAAATGAAACGATTTTAATTACTTTTATATTGGAAACTTCTAAATAAGGGTTAAATAACATCTCGGAGCATTAAATAGCAATAATAAAAGAATTTTTATTTTGTAATATAATATTATGTATAATTTTGTACTTAAAAATATTTATGCACTTTCGGGTAGACGGCACAAAACAAGTAAACATTTTCGCAAATCTTTATGAGCAAGAATATAAAATAAATTGTTGAATTAACAACGCTAATAAAAAAATAACAAATATTTTTAATAGCCATTGTATTCGATATAACCACGTATAAAAAATTTATATATTTGTTTCGCATCGAATAAAAAAGACGTTTCGCAATATCCGATGGAAGAGTGGCGTCACGTATCAGATAAATGCATTTTAAAAAAAGTCGTCACCTTGTATATATTAAATATTAACCTCGATCCGGTGTGGACTCCTCACTCCTCGGATATTCTTCCCGCGTGGCTGATCAATTTTCGACTTGGCCGACTTCCAATCTTTCCAGACGGATTGCTAACAAGTGCGTGGTGAAAAATCGTCAGCTCACAAAGTAGGCGGCCGCCTCGAAGGAGTGTTTTGAGAAAATCGATACGTTATCGCGTACTAAAAAAAAAAACCCATACCCGACAAGTTTTACCCGAAGCGCCTGAATATTTTTTTCTAAATTTGAAAAAAGTTTACATTACTATGTGCCAGTCTTGGAACAATCGGCTGTCACAATTTTGATTCAATGATAACTGTAGTTAAGACAACTGCACACAGTCAGCTATCTATTATGCCGCTGTGACTGCGTATTAAATAATCTAACCTAACTTAATGGAAGGTATCGTGAAGTAACTTATATCTCATATTAATCTAAATACAAATTAAATGTATTAATTAGAAAGATATACATATAACATCAATTTTATCGAAAAATATTATTGTTGCTACCAGGATTCGAACCTGAATCTCTTCCAATCCGGGGAACGTGGATTATCCAATTATGCTATACCAACACAGTGGATTGACGACAAATTTTCGAACCTATACGTTACACTTTTAAACATATAGGTTCGAAAATTTGTCATGGAAAATACTGGCGTTATAACACAATTGGTAGTGCACTTCCTCGGATTGGAAATAGAGATCCAGGTCGTATCCCGGTAGCGCAAAAACAATATATTTCGACAAAATTGATTTTATATGTATATATTTAAAATTAATACATTAAATTTGTATTGAAAACATCACAATAATTACAACTTCACAATAAGAATGTGTTCTCCTGAATGAAATTATATTTCATTATAAATGAAATCGAATGATTTTTCTAATAAATAAAAAATATATATCTTCCATTAAATATAATAAAAATAGCTTCGGCTCCATGAGATATCTGATATATATTTAATAACAGTGCCTTTGTAGGTAAAAATCCAGTAATTGTGTGTTCATATTCAAATATTCAATATAAGAAAAATATATTTTAAAAAAAGAAAAATATTGATTTTTTCATTCATATTCTAGAATAATATGTTAAAAACATTTCACAGATAAAGAATATTGCTTTAAATAATTTTTTAAAGATCAAATTCTCATTTAGTTTTGACATATATGCTGTTTCAAAGAAAGATGAATGATCAAATTTGGTCCATAGATGGCGTTGGTGTAGTGGTACTCGAAGCGAGTCCACGTTCAACTATATATAAAACTTTTTTTTAAATTTGATAAATATGGAGATTGAGAGGTGAGAATTGTTGAACGTTATATATAAATTGATCACTTAAGTCAGCCGAAGACAGGTCGTAAGCCCTGTAATTACCCCATATATCTATATATCTTCCATTAAATATAATAAAAATAGCTTCGTCTCTATGAGATATCTGATATTTATTTATTAAATGAAAAATCATTGATATTGTACATTTCTAAATTAAATTTCATTTTAAAGTTCTATCAACCCTGTATGAACATGTTTAATAATGCCATGTACAATATTCATTTTTACATCAAAAATACTTGATGACGTTTTGCCTCGCGCCCTAGATATTATTTCATACAGCTTCCGAGGTGAGTATACTCTAAGAGTAATCTCGATACAAATTGTATAGAATCATGATCGGTATGGAGGGAGGCAGTACAACGCGATCGGTTGGATAACCAGTTATAAGATCATAGAAACTTATTACATCACGGCATAATACCGCAGGCGGAAATGCATCGTGAGATAATGCGAGATAGACATTTTTTAAAGGTGCTCAGTATGCAAAATAATAAACGTAAAAATTCTCAAAAAAAAAAAAAAACAGAAGTAAATGCTAGGTTAATATTCTTTACAGTTTTCAAACTAAGCCAAGCGCTTGTGCTACGAAATAGGACTAACTAATGATTACGGCTGACCTTGCCCCATGACCATATCCAATTCAATTGTATTACTTTATTGACAAATAATATAAATATGTTCAATCTTCTAAGATATTATTTTTTAATTTTTTTTTGTATGGCAAGTAGTAGATACCGCCTCCCATCATTATTTCGCCATGTTTTAGCTTAAACTGTGTTAAAATAGATTTTAAATAGATAATATAATATACGTAACAAAATGAATATAATTAACACCCAGATGAACTTCGTCCGAACTGAAAAACAAAAATCAAAATAAATTGTATGAACAAAATGAATGTAATAATGCAATTATAAAATTAAAAACATTTATTTATTAGGAGAACACATTCTTATTCTGTGTTCTCCTAATAATAATAAAGTTGTATCAATGTGTTCAAAATTTAATAAAAATGAATTGATAATTCTGGCGTCTGCTATCAGATTACTCAAAGGTATTTGAGATTCCGTAAAAATAAGGTAGATGGCTCTTTCAAATAATGGAACAATTAAATATAATAATATCAAAAAGGTTCGAAAATTTGTCGCTAAAAATATCGTCGCTGTAGCACAGTCGGATAATGCACCTTCCCCGGTTTGGAAAGAGATCCAGGTGGCGCAACAACAATATTTTTCGATAAAATTGATTTTATGTGTATACCTTTCTAATTAATATATTTAATTCATATTTAAAAACATTTATTTTTATCTTAGACTTTCGACACGGTATAGCAAGCAACACTTAACAAATGTCGCATCAGCGACTTAAGCACTGATGATGGAAAAAAACCTGTGATACTATTAATGATGTCTTGCATATAATAGGACATAAAATGTATTAAGTGCTTTTTCTATTTGCTTGACGGATACCTATCGAAAGAAAGCCTTCGGCGGAGTGTGACATTGCATGACTCGTGAGGTTTCTCCACAAAGCCTCTTAATTATCATGTACTAGTTATGTTACATATAGGCAAGTGTCCAATCACTGCAGAAGGTCGCAGCTACACCACGTCGCGACCTTCTCTTTCGACTGCACTTATTCGAATGCAATGCAATTTAATGCCCGTTCACTTTTTATTGAATAGCTGAATAAATTGACGAGTGACCGAGCTCGGCCGCGCTTGAGGTTGAACGTCTATTTGACGATTGTTTACAAATAGTGGTATTCACTAATATGGCATATTAAGATGAAGCGATGTAATAAAAATTATTTTATTATGAATTAATAATTATTTTTTAGGAGAACACATTCTTATTGTGAAGTTGTAATTATTCAGAACAGACGGTCTGTGATATTTTAAATATTAATTAAATATAGTAATTAGAAAGATATACATATAAAATCAATTTTATCGAAAAATATTGTTGTTGCGCCACCGGGATTCGAACTTGGATCTCTTTCCTAACCGGGGAAGGTGCATTATCCAACTATGCTACAGCGACCAATGTGTCCAAAATTTAATAAAAATGAATTGATAATTCTGGCGTCTGCTATCAGATTTACTCAAAGGTATTTTGAGATTCTGTAAAAATAAGGTAGATAGCTCTGTCAAATGATGGATCGATTAAATGTATTAATATCAAAAAAGGTAACATATAGGGTCGAAAAATTGTCGCTAAAAATAATGTCGCTGTAGCTTAGTTGGATAAAGCACCTCCCCCGGTTAGGGAAGAGATCCAGGTTCGAATCCCGGTGGCGCAACAACAATATTTTTCGATAAAATTGATTTTATATGTATATCTTTATAATTAATATATTTAAAATTAATAATTACACCGAGGAATTTCCTCGCTTTTCATTTGCCAGTCTACAATACAACATTTATGACCCTCTGTCTACCAACTTAATGGACATTGTTAAAAAGATATTTTCCCACTGAGTTTGTCATCTTTTCAAGAGACTGCCATTGAACTTCGGCAACCTAACTGTATACGTGCGAGTAATTTTTTACAATAATATTATATAAGTGAATTCTTAAATACTTAACCGAAACTAGACAATGTACCATTCATTTTTTTAAGAAATATTTTCACATTTACTCGCCTTGTATGTTACGTATTCTATTTAATTGTGTTTTGTCTTCAATGAGTTTTGGATTTGTGAACACTAAATAAATCACAGATAAAACATAATTATAATAATATAAACGGTGTTGGTCGCAAATTAAATAATTTGGACTCGTTGGAGATGAATAAAGCGTGTAAAACTAATCAAAAAATTATGAACAACCAACTTAATTTATCTACGAGTACCATTCTAAATTTTTTTCCTAAAAATTATTCGAGTAAACTTATATTAAGTAACAATTTGAGTTAGGTACTAAATTTATTTTTTAAATAATTGTTAGTCTTTTTAAAAATAGATTCTGATAAAGAAACAATAATATATGTTTTTAGTTAGTAGTGACATCTCTGAAGAAGAAAATGGTATTTTTCGAAACCGGTAGATGTATTTAAACTCAATTAAGTGGTTAATAAAACAAAGACAACAAATAAAAATATGAATTTTAACCACAAAGTTAATATTGCTAATTTTAAAAGTATATCTGTATATGTCTGAATAAATTATTGTGATATATTTATTTAGTATTTGTGATAATGTATTGTTAAAAATACCTTTGTGTAAGGAGAAATAATTAATTTACACATTATGTATTTTGACGTTTTGAAGTTAGGTAATTTTTATATGATTTATTATGTTTTATTCTTGTTACCTATCATTCGTGTGTTTTCCAAATAAAATGAATAAACAGTATCCAGGGCGAATTGGCACATTTATAAGGGTGCTAGACTAGAAATCCACCCGAAGGCAGTTGCTCAGATGCGTGGGTCACGTTCAGAGATCCAGGTCAGATCCCAAAAATAATCCATTATAGATAAGAAGTGTGTGAGAGAGTGACCCACCACTTACTTACCCAGAACCGTTCTACGAGCGAATACTCCCATATCGGCCCATCTCATTTGTCGCCAGGTTGGCTTTTTTACTCCCACATGGCAACCGTGCCCCGCCAACATGCTACACAGGTAAGTGCGGCAATACACGGCTATCAGACAAAATACACCCCTCACTGTCCTCGGCGAGAAACTCTTAAAAGAACTCGGTATAAGAACAGAGTGAAGAAGGACACAGTAGAACTGCCGCAGATTCCGAATTGGAAGACGGTCGCCGAGAACCGGGACACGTGGAGGCGAAAGATTTGAGAGGAATCTAATAAAAAGATAAAGTCTAACGAACACAAAATCTTCAATTATAATGCCACACAATACAAATAACTTCAATTACGAAAAATACTTCTTCGTTTTTCTCCGCGAGTCGTGATCATGGGCGATGATGGCGAAGACGGTCGCCGGTCCGTGTCATATCCTGTGCAGTCCAGGAGCGAACTCCGCATCCAAGTCCTGACCATGTGTGGGTCCATCGTGTTGGCGGCGTCATCACATCTCGGGTTGTTGAAGACAGACGCTACTCGATGTTTAATTCGTGTATAATTGAAACATTCGCTCTGCGTTCGTACGCGTCGCCGTCAATATGGATCAGATGTACGTCTGTTCTGACGAATATACAATAGTATCGAAACCGATCGAGGTAAATCAATCAAAGATGTTTATTATATAAAGTTTTTTAAAATGAATAATGATGTCTGATCACTAAGTTATCGCTGTAAACATTAAAAAATATTTTTTTTTTTTAGGAGAACACATTCTTATTGTGAAGTTGTAATTATTCAGAACATAGGTCTGTGATATTTTAAATATTAATTAAATATATTAATTATAAAGATATACATATAAAATCAATTTTATCGAAAAATATTGTTGTTGCGCTACCGGGATTCGAACCTGGATCTCTTCCCTAACCGGGGGAGGTGCTTTATCCAACTAAGCTACAGCGGCATTATTTTTAGCGACAATTTTTCGACCCTATATGTTACCTTTTTTGAAATTAATACATTTAATCGTTCCATCATTTGACAGAGCCATCTACCTTGGATAAAACACCTCCCCCGGTTAGGGAAGAGATCCAGGTTCGAATCCCGGTAGCGCAACAACAATATTTTTCGATAAAATTGATTTTATATGTATATCTTTATAATTGATATATTTAATTCATATTAAAAAAAATATATATATTTTATCCCCGACCATTTCCTCGTGCAGCGAGTTTAATTATTGATCTACCGCGGGTGGCGCGGTGTCGCGTAACATGTTATACCATTTTTTTATAAATACACGTGTCCGCGCCCGTTAAACATGTTTCTGCGTAATAATCGTCGTAAATTATGGTGGTCAGGGCATCTGTCGGCGAGCGGAGAGGGTCCAAGCGGTCGGGTGTCGTCCGCGCGAACGGAACCGGTAGCGGAGGAGAAACAAAAAAAGTGAAACTCGGCAGCCGATTAGCCGCTCGGCGCAGATGACAGAAGCCGCATTCCGTAGCGCGTGTGTCGAGATATATATATATATATATATACACAGGTGCATCTAAAGATTTAATTTTAACACGACAAAAAAGCGCTTTAATCACAGACCACATAAATAGACAAATTCGCAAATTCTATGTCCCAAAATGTTGGCTAATTTGGTTCATATTTAGTATTTTAAAAATGATATCTGATCTTTTATTGGAACATAAGGCTTTTTAAGAAAAAAATAAAATGATAACTCAATATTGAAAACTTTTTTAATTTTGTGGTCCACTTATTTTATGAAATATTTTACTCATTAATTGAAAAAAAAATTATTACTGAAATACACAGAAGAAAAAAATGTATTTATTTACAAAAAATCACAAATGTACACGGCTTTGTGTGCCCACATCGAACGCTGAAAATAATAAACCAAATGCACATAGTAGCCCATATTTAGAGCAAGCGCCATGAGAACTTTTAATGACAAAAAAAAATATTTCAATACGTTTCAAAAGGATATTGTTTATACATTCTTTAATTATTTGTAATGTTTTAAATTGGAATATAATTTACATACCTCTTCAAAAATTTAAACAGCGCTATTGTCACCACAGAAAGTATTTCTCAAATGGCTATTAGCTATCTTCATGAGAACGAATTCTAAGTGTTCTACACTAAATGGCAGCTATTTAATTAACATAAAGTCCTACTAGCCCGTAATTGGACCGCTGCCCATATTTAGACCACTTCCTCTATACTGTAAATTAGTTACTAGCTTCGTAAAAAAAAAAAAAATACATATAACTATTATAGATCGTTATTTTTGTATTCTGTATGTTTTTCCATTGGTTGAAATTAAGCGTGATACAAGATATATGGTACCCACCACAAATTATAAAAATTGTATAGCTATAAAAGGAGAGAGGTTTTTTACGGTGCACAGTACAGTTAACAAAATAAATTCTTACAGGCAATTATGCAATTTAAGATATTTTTAAACTGTAGTTTTTATAATTCAATATTTAAAAATATTTGTTTACGTAAAATAAAATATAATTATGTAAAAAAAACTATAAAATTTTATAAGTTATAAATAATACATACTTTTTTACGTATGTAAATCGAGTGAAAATAAAACAATTAACGGGAGAAATTCGTTTTTAGATTGCGATCACGAGGTAATTACAATATTAAAAATGACAGCAGGTGTGTCTTAAAAGTTGACAGGTTTTGATGAAACATGTATTTGAAATTCACAATATGTGTATATTTTTTTAAATCTAATCTAACTTCTATAAAAGGGATAAGAAAGCTTTTACAGATATGTGAAACATATGCCAGTGAACACAATCCTTCATACAATGCCAGCAAATCGGTCATAGTGGCGTTCAAATATGGAAAAGGGCCAGATAATATCCCTCCCGTGTGGCTGGACGGGATGAAATTGAGCGTTCAAAATAAGGTCAAATACCTTGGCCATATATTCAATGAAGATGGACAAGACAATGATGATATAGAACGGCAGAGGAGACAGTTGAGCGTTCGTGCAAATATGCTGTCACGGCGTTTCTACCGATGCAATGAGGTGAAGTCCTGTTTAAATCGTTCTTCACCAGCATGTATACCTGCGAGCTCTGGTCGAAATACATGCAAGTGACGTATAACCGTCTCCGAATTCAGTACAACAACTCATATAGAATACTGTTCGAATTGGCGCGTTATTGCAGCGCATCTACGATGTTTACCGAAGGCCGTATACGTGGATTCGTTCCGCTTCTGAGACATCGAGTTGCTGGCGTAAAACTGCGGCTGGAGCTCAGCACCAACTCTCTGGTGCAAGCGGCGCTCTCATGGAAAGCTGGTTCCCTGACCAGAGAATGGCAGCGCCTACAAAATAGCTACATATTCAACAATGACCGTGACTGAAGTAGTTATAAATGTAATATTTTGTGTGAATTTATATTTATTAATATTTTCCTTGGTTTTCTTTTTCATAGCATTATATTGATTTCATAACCTTTAATGTATAAAATAATATGTATTATCTTAATGGCGAATCGGGTTAAAAAAAAACCTGATCACGCTGGAATAAACACATTATTATTAGGTCTATAATATTATGGATACATACATACTTTTAAAAAAAAAACGTAAATTGTGTATTGTAGTTAGTTTTGCCTCGACATTGTTGTAACCCACGCCCTGTTTTTTGTTTAATAAAAGATATATTAATAAAGTATGTTATTTAACAGTCCGCTGTGTGATCGCATCGCGGCTCCAGTGGAACTGACCACTCCGACGGAATGCCAATTAATCTGAATGGCTATTGGAAATGTCTGGATTTAATGCCATGCCGTACGTAAATAAAAACAGATGGCGGCGCCCGCTCGAACCCGATTGGTCGATAACACTCGTCGATATCAATTCAATGTAAAATTAGTAATATGAACTGAAATTCCGCACGAAGCTTTATAAAGCAGGCTCGGAAGTAATAAAACAAGGCGTGCGAAGTAAAACTTTTTTGCCTTTTCTAATTTCGCACCCACATTAAGTTATAGTTTTGTCATCGAGTGTAGAGGGTGGTAAATAAGCTAAATAGTTATTTTTATCTATTAATTAATTTCAGTATATACATTGTTTCCAGAAGAAGATACCATAGGTAATCGAAAACATGCTGATGTATAAATAAATAGTGGTTTTAACGCTCCCGTTCCGGAACGCGGCACAACATGACCCCAATAATCTTATTTTTAAAAATATTTATTAAATATTAATAATATTGAGCTGATAGTCATTGTAATCCTCATAAATATACAAAATAAAACAACAATGTATGATAAGATAGTAAAAAGTAAAAAAAAATAATGTTTTTCCATAGACAATCGCGACCGTTTTATAAGTTAATTCCCATCGTTAGGTAAAGGCAGACATGACGTACGTATTTGGATGAGTCGCGTATTGGATCTCTTCGCTGACTTAGGACGTGCACGTGCGCGGTGTGTTCGCGAACGCGACACGTTCGGCTGCGTCATTCTGCTCGCGTAGCTCCCGACGGCCGGACGCTCATGAGTGATGACACTTCAAAATACAAGGGTTTCTTATAAAATGACGACAAATTTAGTAGTATCTTGTTCGCATTGTATAAGAAATTTAATTAAAAATATGATAGAACATGCTCAAACCATTATACTTCATTAAAACTCAAATTTGAATCGGGTCACTTTGTACCCCGCTCCGGCTCTCGATCCTATTTTCGATCTTCCTGTACTCGAAGGTTAAACAAAGTGTTTTTCTTATCATTTATAAATACATAGTTTGACGCTGACCTGTTTGGGTAGTAGAGTGGGGTGTGAGGTGTGGAAGTGGGAGGTATTTTTCGGTAGCTATTAGAAATATGAAAAATAGGAGTGAAGTATTAAGGAACATGATGTTTGAATAAGCATTTTTTTCCGAATTTAAATTTTATTTTTCAACATCACTTCACTCATCGTCGCTACCAAAGCCCTTAGCACAGTCTGGTGGTGCACGTGTGGGAATAGAACCAGTGACGGATGTGAGGCATTTTGATATCCACACACGGGTTTCAGTCATACCAATGTACGCAAGATTGCATTATAAAGTATTCTCGTATACGAGGTACTAGTTCCAAAGTTAAGTCGGTTAACTTTTAATGCAATTTTCTTCTAATATAGCTTTTACGCATTGTTTTCAGTCATTCATTAACAAATTAAACATATATATTTTTGATGTAAATTGTTCATTCAAAATTGATGTTAGCTGCAAAATCAGTTGCTTTTTCCCTCCACCATTTATATTAAGATTCGACCAATAGCAGTCATTGCTTCTCTGAAATTTAAATGGCTGCTTGTATGTAAACTAGCTTGTTTATATGTTTATAGCGATTATCATTTATGTTTTGATTAAATTTTCACGCTTTTCGACAAATAAATATGTAGATTGCCGGAGATTGCAACTAGTCGTGATCCTTAACATTTTATGTTACGAGCGAGTTAACACGCCAAATTTTGCGTGTAACGCAAAGCCACAAGCGTGACGTGACTTATTTTTGAAATCATCCTGCAGTCAGTGGACGGTTAGGTTGGGTTAAGTTAAGCAAAAAGGAAATTATAACAACACACATTTATTGTTATTCTTCCGCGTCGAACACCTTACTCTTACACTCGTCGTCTCGTCTTTAGGCTGTATCCGTTCATAATTAATAATCATGTTCGGTCAATAACTGGTTTGTTATCAATACACATATAGCTTCATCAATTATTTATCGCTTAGTGACGGTTTGAGTAGCTAACTAAGGTTAATCTGTATTTAATGTAACGATTCTGAAACCACATACAGCACCATTTCTCTTATCAGGGAGGAAGTTATGTTATGTCTATTTTTACTAATGTTTTAAATACGTAGGAAATTAAGTCGATTCAATAATTATTTTAATTATTAAATACGACCTAACCCGTGGACGCCACGTGTCCATAAATGTAATTGTTTCAGAAGATATCTATGAAGATATGAAAACAATAAAGTAAAATCGTCAACAATGTCAAACAGAGTACAGAGATATCCTGTCAACACACTGTTAAGTGTCATATTTACGTTTGACATTTAAAATATTTGTAAGAAAGCAAATAAACTCAATAAAGATTAAACATATTTTAATTTTATTTATATCGAAAAAATATTTAGATGCTACCGGAATTCGAACCTGGACCTCTTCCTATTCGGGGAAGCGCGTTCTCCGATTTCGCTATAGTAACCATTATCGACAAATTTTGAACTTATATTCTGTAATATCTCAAATCGATACATCCACTATTCCATTTCTAAAAGCAATCCACATTATATTACGCAGAATCTCTAATACATTTAAATAAATCCGATAGGAGACGCCAGAATTAAATTAATTAATTCATTCACTTTATTAAATTTGGAAATATTAATTATAATAAAATTAAAAATATTTGTTTCCATAGTAGCGTGATCTTAAATACAAAATCAGTATGTAGTCGTTTATCTGGCTTTCCAGTATTTTATTATAAACCAAGCAGCTTCCTATTTGTTTTAAATTAGGGTTAGCGGGCACGAGGAACATGTAAGAAAAGAAAGAAAGTATATGACATGAGTGATGCGATGAAAAGAGTTCATTTAATGACGTCTTGGATAAGAACACAGTTCGCGGCAATTCGGGGGCAGAGCACAGGCGTAGAAAATAGAAAAAAATAATGCATTAGTTTTCTGGTCGTTTGTCGCGCTAAATTAATAAACATGTATACAATGATCACAGATTTTTGCCATGGGCGGGAAGGTTTTATGTCATGTTATTAGGTAAAACATAGAAAAAATTTGGCGGCATACTAGATGTACATCATCTGAAAAACTACTAGGCATACTAGGTGTACATCATTTGAAAAACTAGTAGATATACTAGGTGTACATTGTTTAAAAAGCTACTAGTCATACTAGGTGTGTCGCACAGAATTACTCGCCGAAGAGGCGCCATATAATTGATACGATAAGACACGTGTTAATAATTTAAAGGCCAAAAAACCCGTGGGATAGATTTTAGGAAAACAAATACGTCTTAGTAAAACGTCACAAGCGGCGGCCTGTCGCCGTGTAGGTAGGTACTTGCAAATATGACTATACGTATTGTTATGAATTTGAATAAAAACAGAGTATTCTGCTGGCGGAAGCCATTCTCGATTTTGCCGCCGTAGTGTGCCTATATTGAACATCTTTCGTGTTTCATTTCTTTCGACCTCATAATCATCATCATCATCATCATCGCCAGTTGAGAGATGCTGAGATCGGCGAACCACCCTTGTCTACATTATTGTTTCCTGTACGGAACAGTAGGTGTACATCATTTGAAAAACTACTAAGTGTACACCGTTTGAAAAACACTACTCGAATGTTCGATTCGTTAAGAAAATGATGTCAAGCATTACAGATTCAGTGCTCAGAGGTCAATAATTTTATTTAAATATTCCAGATCCTTCTGTTTTCATCGGCGCGTCGGTAATCGAACCACCCTGTGCAATGGTTTCAAATTAAACCTTTCACTGTCCAGTAATTTATTGTGATTGCTCATTGAATTGCAAATAGATTTGTACAGTGGTTATCCAGCTGAAGATCTCCGAGATCTCATGCAGATGTGCACATGTCTCGTCGCGGCCGGCTGCTGAAACACATGTAAAGAATGTACTGTTATTTTTAGCATAATCCGGGTTCCAAATGCACAGTTCAAACAACGAAACAATATATGTATTCAAGGCTTCGTCCATATTTACCCAGAATCGCCTTTACCCCGAACTGTACGCGACACACGGGACGACATACGATTTTAACACGATAACTGCAATCAGTATTAAGATCAAGCAATTATTGGTATTTAATAACAATGATGTTTAAAAATATGTAACTAATCAACTTTTTAACAAACCTAGTTCATAACCGTGCACTAGGTCTGGAAATTAAACGCGCGGATGGTGTAGAGTTGTTCAATGTAGTCAGGAATAAGGATAGAAGAGAACAAAAAAAAAAATAGCGTAACGTGACATATCACGAGTGAGCGGAGCGAGCCGGCGATGTTCGATTTCGGTCTCGCCCGGCAATCGGGCGCCGAGCGAGGATAGTTGTGACGGAACGGAAGTGTCTGGGAGAACAACTGACGACGGCTTCTCTCCATTGAATGCAGATGCCGCTCGCGTTGTTGGTCGGCTGGGGACGGCGACGATGGGGGTGAATTTAAATCGCCGTCCTCACGTAATTTTTTTGTGAAATTGACCTCTTATTAATAATAATGGATAATTTGTATAGCACAATTTTCGTAAAAACTTTCACCTCAAGGGCACTTTACACAAACTGTTTATAGTTCTATAATTATTTTTGTTTTTCGTTAAATCATTATTTTCACTTATGGAAATGATTTTTTTGAAAAGATGCGTTTTTAGTTTCTTCTTAAATAAAGTCTCTGGTGCACTGTTCCTTATAACGGAGGGCAAAGAGTTCCTTCTGGCAACGGTTGGTCGGTTCTACAACCCTTCCTGCATCTGAAGTAGAGGATGACCCGAGAGTTTGACGTATACCATTCAAATTGTCTGAGATACAAAGTTCTTGAAGATACAGAGGCGCCATGTTGTGTGTCACCTTGTACATTATTTGTACTAATTCTTTTATACAGTTACTTCATTTGGACCGCTCGAAGTTCGAAGCTTTTAGAAATTAAAATTTTATTCAATATATAATTCGTAATAAATATTTTAATTCATCGAAATAATCACTACATTTTTTTAAATTATTGTATCTGATATCTGTTAAGATTAGGCCATACGCAGCCAGAACATTTTCGACTCATATTTTTAATATGTATCTACCCGTAAACAGTAGAAATAGAACCTTTTATGCATGTAAAATACTACTGGGATTGAAATACTGAGTCAAAAAGCCAGCGGTCACTTACGGTTGCAAAACGTGGTGTCTAGCCCAAATCAAATAAAATAAATGATCCGTTTTGAACGCAAAATACCAATAAAAATTTGAGCAAGAAACAATCGTAAGTTTCTGTACGTCTCAAAGACTGCGATGGGCTGGCTGTGTTGAAATAATGCCAGATGACAGGACAACTGAGATCATGACCATGCGGATACCCCAGGAAAACGTGGACCGACTGTGTGAAAGAAGAATGAAGCAGGATGGAAGAGTCCGGGAACTGGAGAAGAATAGCCAGGGATAGGAGTCGGTGGAGAGATGCAGTGCCGTGGAAGAAGATTTACCCCTAAAATATTGCACACTGTGTGTGTTACTCAGTGTATGTAATTATGATTTAATTTGCCTCCGCTCTTAAATATTTGGAAAGGACATTAAAAAAAGTAATTTTGAATGGATAAAATTGTGCAGAGCTGTACTAGTATTCAGTTACATTCCCGACCTATCTCAGTCTACTGCCAAGATATCTTCATCGCCATACACTTATGTTAAAGGGTACTTTGTATATTTGCAGAAAGGCAGACTATTTATTCTTATTTCATATCTAAGAACAGTGTTATTGTCGGTGCAACGGTCACCGGGCGTATCTGCGGTATCTGCATTCGCCTCGCTCATTATTTGATGAATATATTTTTTCACTTCTTCAATAATAGCAATATTACTTTGTGGTCACATATATTATATAAATGATAAGATAAAACACTTTGTTTAAACCATTATTTATTGATAAAACAAGTTTATTTGAAAACAAGTCATTCTTTTATTCAACAAATAATAGATATCTAAGCTATTTTTTATTATATTTATAGAAAATTGTATGAAAGTATGGGTTTACAGGTGTCGTCGGCTGGCTTAAGTGATCAATTTATACAAATATAACGTTCACCATTCTCACCCGTTAACCAATTTCCATATATGTTATTATGTGGAAACACTTCGAGTACAACTACACTGTCGCCAACTATGGACTAAATCTGATATTAATTTCTCTGAAACATCACAGATGTCGCAATGAGAATCTATTTTTTTTTTAATTATTTAAAGCAATATTCTTTATCAGTAAAATATTTTTTAACACATTATACTAGAGTACGCCTGAAAAATCAATTTTTATATATTTTCTTATTTTGACACACACAATTACTGGATTTTCACCTATAAAGACACTGCTATTAAACAAATAATAGACATCCCATATTATTTTATTCGTGCATTAACAAGGGTTTAGAAATTATACATACAAATACTAGGGGTTTACAGATAGATAATTTTTTAATTTTAGAAATAATAAAGTGTTAATAGCAAATTAAATATTATAAATAACCAAATTATTTTTTCAAATAGTCACCTTTTAAATTTGTTTTCATAGTAGTTCCTAATTAGTTACCCACCTACCTACCTTTATTATTATATTTTTATCTTTACTTGCATTTTTAATTTTAGTATGTACATTATTTCCTGAAGAAGATACCATAGTTATTGAAACATGTTTGATTTATTGAAAAATAGTAGTTTAAACAAAGTATTTTATGTTTAGTTTAGGCTCTCCTCTCACTCATTTTTCCTTTATTACTTTGTGTCTTGTCATGTGCCACTTTGGTAATTCAGTCTAGCTTATTCTCTTCATCCTTCTCTATCATTAACACATTGAATGCTTCCAACCTATAAATCTCTATCTCTTTGGTTAATTTTCAAGATTTCACTTCCGTATGGTACATGCATTGTGAATGTCGTCATTTTATTCCTCAGCCGTTAGTTTCTTAATAAAAAGCGAAATAAATTCTCAATTGCAACCATAACCTACGTATTCATGTGATACATAAATCTATACGAAGTATTATGCAATATAAACTAATTAATTATCAAATAAAATAAGTTATTTACATCCAAAGCAGAATACCGCCCGAAGAGTTGTGAAGCAACCGTGACTGCGAATGAGTAATTAAATCCACTGTAAAAAAATATATATATAACAATTATAATTATAAACAAATTAAAATTGAGGAATACAGCGAATGCCATTTCGATGTTATAACGCATTAAATTACTGCAATTGTATTGCAACACGCTTTACATTAAGACAGATTCAAAATATGCACATTTTATTAATTATTCTTCTTCTTTTAAATAGGCAATCCACCCTTCAATAGTGGTCTGTGCCATTATCAAGTTAAAACTTTATTTTATAGAAAAAAAATACAATAATATTATAGAATAGGAAATATGATTGTCGTTCAAATAATTTGCTATTATATAGATTAAATGTGGCGAGTTAAGGGAAAGAAGATGACACAAGTTAACCGGGAGTTGAAAATTACCATTGACGAGATTACTGTAAAAAAAAACCTGCGATCCGCGATTGACAGGCAAAAAAGATATGGTCAAGGGTTCCCTCCTCGGCACCACACTCACACATTGGGGAATCTATTAAGTTCAATCTGAATAAATGTGAGGCTACCTGGCAATGCCCAATTATCATTGTAAAGATATTTGAAGATATGGAATTGATGAGGGAAAACTCCGGAAAGAGTGGCCCTCCTTGGCCAGTTTATCAGCACATTCATCAGTATTAATTCGTTCCATTAAAAATAATTCACATTTTGAGTTATCTAATACTGATGCTGAGATATAAACTGCCTACTTATTTTTGAGAAGAAATTAACACGTATGCAGAGCAATCCGGGCAGTAAAATCAAATTATTAAGGAAAAAAAGCGACGGCCAATTTCTCTAATTAAGGATTTATGAGGGTTGTTCTTTCGCTCAAAAACATTAGAATAACTAGTTATTTACCAATAAACTAAGTCTAAAAAATGAAGAACAATATACGTGTTTTTGATGTATAATTCCGTCTATGAAAATTGAGCAGAATATGCGCGTGATTCTAATAACAATTGAATACAATAACCGGTGCATAGTTAATAAAAAACAGAAATCAGATTTAATACGCGCTTTCAAGTCAAGTGCAGCAATTTAAAAAAAAAAACAAGTATGAATTGAACTGTGCGTGTGATTTATCACACGAAAAACCGGATTCCTGTAGAAATTGTGATGTTATCATATGTCGTACGGTGAGACATGACGTTTCTTGATATTAAATTTGTTTGCCGGCATCCATATCAAATTCACACATAATTAAGCGAGCATCGTTTGTTCTGAGCGGGCAGCAGCGACCAGCGACCAGCGACGCGGTGACGATGTAGCAACCAAAAAATTAGGGACATGTTAGAATTGGGACAATTCGTTACAACTTCTAAAATAATGTATACACTATAGTGTGCTAGAAACGCTAGTAACCCCGTACAAGACAGTTATTAGTCAAAACGTAAACCGCACTATTTAAAAGTAAACTTTTAAATAAACGGCGCCAGGGTGGCGAGACATGGAATATAATCTGTCGCCGGGTGACACGTGTGTGTGCGCGTCGCCGGGACGTTATTATTTAAATAATTTGAAGGATATGTCCAATCCGGTATATGTTTACTTTAATTGGTTATGCTGTGGTATATCACTTTTCTATTATGAAAATGAATTATAAATATATATAAATTATCAAACCGGCCGTGAAAAACTACCTAGGAAAAGCGTGGAAAATATTGGCCGTATTTATGTGGAGAATCTAAATATGGAGGCTGCGCGAGTTTATCAGAAACACGATGAGAGTACACAAACCTCAGAGATTTAGTTGAGATACATGAGTGCGTGGAGAGTGAGTCCCTTATATGTTTTTCTTTTGTGCCGTCTCGTTTCCCCTCTGCTCACGGCCTTGTTAATTGTATTATTGTATATTATTTTTATATTATGTGTTGTAAATATATTATTTATTTATTTACTAATAAAGTGAGTCAACCGGGGACAATGAGGGCAAATCTTGGTTTGGCAGCTGTGCGGTATCGTCCTGTCAATATGCGGGGCGCTATGCAACAGCTGCCTAGTAGCATTAAAAAATGCCGGTTGGAAACGGTGGGTCCGCCCTCATTGAGATACACATCAATACCATATACATGTGTTGAGATTTTGATCTGGAGATAAACTCAACTTGAAGTTGGTAGAAACAACCAAAATCACAATCGATATGACAGCGCCCTTGACACGTGGACACAAGCGTCAACTAAAACTACAATCTGTTAACAAACATTTACTCAGTTTTAATTGATGATTGCTGGGGAGATTCATAATCACCCCACTAACAAACGACAATAACATTTGACATACGTGACGAGTATGAAGTAAGGCGCGAGATAGCGAATCACTGATACATGGTGTATACACGGGGACTACGAAAACTGAATCTACAAAAAAAACTCATGGGAGCAAAATTCGTATCTCAGATAATGTCACATGGGCCATTATATATTTTAATACAAATTAAACACATGAATTAGAAAGATATACATGCAGATAAAATCAATTTATCGAAAAAATATTTTAGCTGCTCCTGGGATTTGAACCAGGAACTCTTCCTATCCGGGAAAATGCGTTGACCAATTACGCCATGTCAGGCAAGTAAATTGATGACATATTTTTTTGATAAATTGATTTTATTTGTATGTACATATTTCTAATTGATGCATTTAATTTGTATTAAAATATCACAACTTAAAAAACTATAACTTCACAATAATAATGTGTTCTCTTTAAAATTCCATAGCAAAACCATCTAAGCGACCCATTCTTAATTCTATCTATTATGACGTCTACACAAAAACGACAATATCTAAATATTACATATTTTTTAACATCTAACAAAACTGCGATCGTGAAACCGGCCCATCTGGTACGGAAAGTCACTTGTGTAGGTCGCAATGTCACTCCTGTTGTAATCCAATGTCGCACCGAGCTCGCAATGCGGTGCGACCGGTTGGTATGAAAATATTGAGAAATTATGTCAATTTCATTGTAAAACGGTAAAGTTCTGTGAAAAACTTGATACTGCGCCCACGCAAGAGACCCGCGCCCCGAATCAGGGCGGTGTTCGCGTCAGCCGCGGGTGGGTGAAAGGGTGAAAGGAAGGATGTGAGGATGAGAGAAAGTAAAAGTGTGAAAACTGTCACTTTTGTATGTGTGTGTGTGTCAGATTAGTGGTGGGGGTCGTGGTTTATAAGAGGCCGTCACTGGGGGAATGGGTCTCTACTTCCAGTAAATTGTTTAGAGGGTTTTTTATCAGTAATTTTTTACCCTTCCAATTCATGTATTAATATAAAACACATATGATGTTTATAATAATAAGGTAGTTAGAAAAAGTGTCAAAGTGATTAGCGCTGATGCACTTGTAGTAGTAGATTAGGCGGTCTAGCCGCATTTAGAGTACTCAGAGTATCGTAGACTCTAAGGAAAAAAATTGGAACGGGTCTCTTTTCCGTCGTTCCTTCGCAATAGTAATAATCAACATCCAAGTTATATAATTGTAAATTACTATAAATACATTGTTGTAATAAACGAATATTGCTACACATGTGTAGTGAGTTTCACTCCAAAGCAACTCGAGAGTGCAAAGTGAGGAAAGAACCCCAAGGGAATCTGGTGGCACTTCCAAAGACACCGCAAAAAAGAACCAGTGTCGCAAATTCTTCACGTACATAAAATATATTACTAATTTATTTACATTCCAAACTAACGACATTGAAATACGTAGTTATATTATGCAGGGTGTAAACAGTCCAAAATATTTTATAGATGAATAGAGAATAAATATTCGCGAAATTAGCATATTATTATTCTATATATTTGCATTTTAATCCCTAAATTATCTAACTAAAAAATAGTTTGGCCGCTCGAAGTTCGATGACCTTTCATTTTTTGTATTCAAAATCAGTAAAATATTAAATAATTATTTATATCTGTGACGTGGTTGAGATTAGGCACATGTAACTTGAACATTTACGACTCATATTTTTAACTTATATCTACCAGGGGCGTGCACTGTAAACAAGCAAAAAAGCTGTGCATTACTAAAAATCCTGGGAAACAAATATAAATTAAATATATTAATTATAAAGATATACATATAAAATCAATTTTATCGAAAAATATTGTTGTTGCGCTACCGGGATTCGAACCTGGATCTCTTCCCTAACCGGGGGAGGTGCTTTATCCAACTAAGCTACAGCGGCATTATTTTTAGCGACAATTTTTCGACCCTATATGTTACCTTTTTGAAATTAATACATTTAATTATTCCATCATTTGACAGAGCCATCTACCTTATTTTTACAGAATCTCAAAATACCTTTAAGTAAATCTGATAGCAGACGCCAGAATTATCAATTCATTTTTATTAAATTTTGGACACATTGATACAACATTATTATTTTTTAGGAGAACACATTCTTATTGTGATAAGAATGTGTTCTCCTAAAAAAAAATATATATAAATTAAATAATACATAATATGTTATAATTACGCTAGCGCCCTCCGTATATCAGTAGAATCATTAGTTGCACTGTAGTCTACCACTGGAATATAACTACTAAAATTGCTAGCCACTATTGTAAACTATCGTTCTATTCGAGCCATACAATTGCTACCTACTGAATTGAAAATTCCACTCAGCAGAGTCAGAAATGGATCAGCTGATCAATGTTGTATGGAGTCCTTACATATGCTGTTTCCTAACAGAATGACATTTGAAAGGTTTTGAACTTGCCTCAGAGCTGATCGAAGCATCTACTTCCTCATTTACCAATTGGAAAATTTGACTACCTTACTAAACGTGTTGTTTTCATGATTGTTCTTTGCGTTCGAGGATAATGCATTGTGATGGATTCATTTTGCCTAATGACGTCGGATAAACGAAAGTTAAAAAACCTATGTACAGTGTAGCATATATAAGTCTAGACCTACCGCACGCCACTGGTATATATACCCCAAAAACAGTGTGCACTATGTGTATGTTTAAAATGTCTGTCTAACATATATGAACTACTCGGGTAAGTTTTGAAATGTTGCATTTAAAATGTTAATTTAGACATTTATTTATTTAAACAGTGTGTTGGTTATTATAGATCGCGTCTTCAAAAGAGTGTGTCAATATACTAACACTAGTGCTACCGTATTAAAAATAATTTCCAGCGAAAGAGTTGCTACATCAGAAAATATTGTTTACATGAAAAAAGTGAGTTTTGCGAGAAATATCGCATATATGTAATATAAATGCTCGCGACACCTTGAGAGACGAATAGCGAATAGGGTTTGCATTTGGCGGACAGCGTGTGTCATCGTGATTGGTGGGAGGTGAGGGAATTCGTTTGGATATGGCGAAGGAGGGTGTGTGGTGATGCGGGGATAGAGCCTGCGGTGGGGGAAGCAAGGGAGCCGTGTACACATCTACATGCGCACTACTGTCTTCAATCACTAAATTTAACATTTCCTTCGTTAAACATGTTTTAAAGTATGCCACAATCTAAATATAACAATCGGTACTGAGCAGCATTTTTTTTTTCTTTAAAAACAAAAATTAATTCAACATCGTCAAATACAGTCGAACTAGGTAATAACTAGTACGAAGGAACCAACTAAATTTGCTCATTATAACCGTTACTCGTTATATACTCGTTATTGCAAAAAATATTTAATATCCAATAAAATTAAAAGCAAGCTAAATACATATGAAAAATCAAAATACATTCAATCACATTATTTCTTAACAAAATTCAAAATACTGCTGTTTTAAAGTTTAAAACTTACTACTACTTACTGCGCACGCAAAATAAACACCCATTGCATTTTTCCGAGAATTCACAAACCTGAAAGGAATCGTAAACAATAAGAAACCTTGTCGGCACACACTGCTTTCAATTTTATGACTTCTCAAGAATTACGGTTTTTAGACCGTGCAGTGTATTTTGTTCAATTGTTGACAATATTTTTGTACGTTATATCAGTGAAGCGAGCTCACTATAACAGTGAAGATTGTATGAAAATAGGCCTAAATTAAAATAATAATAAGTATTTCCTCACTATAAGCGTGCTCGCTATAACCGAATTCGGCTGTAGTTCAAAATATAAATAGGATAGAGATATGCCCAAGATTATAGAACCAAAATTTAAACACCTTTCTAAAAGAACAATTTATCATAAAAATGCCTTCAAATTTAACCCGATTTTATAAAACATTTGTCGTATAATTTTACTCTAATAAATAATACGTGTACCTGAATTATTTAAAAAGTGGTTGATCAAGAACAATCTAAACTGTCGACGTTCTTTAAGAAAAATTAAATACGACACGCGAACCGAAAATGTGTTAAAATATTGCGACACACCATATACTTATACACCCCGGCAAATTTGAATAATTCGTGTAATTTTTGAAATAGTGCCTAATCTACTCGAAATACGAAAACCGCTCAATTAATCACAGTAGTGAAATAATCGGATATTAAATTTATAAAAATAAATTATTTTTAAAAATGTATTATAATCCAGCCAGTAGAGTAGTATGGATGGTGTCATGGACAAGTATACACGTCGTAAAAGAATTTGAGTTTGTTTGGGAAACTGTGAGGCCACCGCGCGAAGTAAATAAATGGGCGACTCGGGTGCGGCCGACCGCCTGGCTGCCGGTGCGCGTCACGCCGTGTCGGGGGCCAATATTGACAGACGCCCCCGCGCTACGCGGTCGGTTCGCGAGCCGGAACAAATGGACCATTATATTATTATAGTATAACCGAGCAATTAATATAATAAATATAGAACGTCTTCTAGGAAATTGATTAGTATTTTGGGCAATGCCTACATCTTGGATGATCGGTGCGATATTCAGTCTGGTTTACCAATGCTATCAAAAGTTGTTTAATATTTATTTCACTTTTAAATTTTACCTGTATAAAGTTTCGTAATATACTAATACAACATGAAGCAGGTGAGACTGATTATAAAAATCTACAAATATATTTAGGCACAGCAGATAATGATGATAAAAATAATTCTAAAAAGAATTCAGAGTACCAAAAATGGACAAAATAAAAATTAAAACAAATTAAATATTAGAAGCGAATTCCGATCTACAAGATTTACAGATACAATAAATTGACATTCCATAACTTTAATACACTGCATCTTAAAATAAATTTATTTATCTAGGCATTAAATTCTTTAATAATCTCCCCCTTAGATTCAGAATAATAACAGATTATTATAAATTTTTATCTGAAACCTAATGATAAAATACCTAGCAGATACATAAAAATGTTCATCTTTACTATACTCCGACTTTCATAGAGAAGTAAAAAAAATAGATATTATATAAAAATGTATTATATCTGATTATTCTTCTATAAAAAACCAGTATTGATTAATGTCACAGTCTTCATTATAAGCATGCGATAGTGAAAGGGGTAGAAGGTGGATCATCAGGGTCCTAGAGTGCAACTGAGCAAAATATGAAACTGATAGCATTAAATACAGTATACATTTGTATACGAGGGAGGGGGTTGTGGCGGCCAGGGCGTAACTATGCAACATTTACTTTATCGGTCAAAGAGGGGAAAAGCGGGATTGTAAAGAAAGTTAACCGAGAGATATCCATTTAATTTTATATATGTTGATCGTACTGAAATTAATAAATAGGTATAATATTTTTTATTGTATTCGATAAAATTGTTAACGCCAATTTCAATAATTCATAAATATAAATAAAAACTTTTTTGATTTTTAAGTAAAGCTAATTTAAATTTAGGTATATATTTTTACTACTAAGGAGAACACATTCTTATTGTGAAGTTGTAATTATTCAGAACAGACGGTCTGTGATATTTTAAATACTAATTAAATGTATTAATTAGAAAGATATACAATTTGATCGAAAAATAATGTTTTTGCTACCGGGATTTGAACCTGGATCTCTTTCTGTACAGGGAACATACATTAACCGATTATATTATACCAACACGACAAATTTTCCAATTGTTACACTTTTCAAATTGATCGAAGTACATCTATCGTTCCATTATTTGAAAGCTGTAAAAATAAAGAAGATTTGTTTATTTTTACGGAATCTCAAATACCTTCGAGTAATACCGGTAGCAACAACAATATTTTTCGATAAAATTGATTGTACATGTACATCTTTCTAATTAATACATTTAATTTGTATTTAAAAAAATATATATTTTTACACCTACGAATACCAATATAAGGAAAAATATCAAATTAAAAAAGTTTTGTAGAAGATAAAAACAGCTATTGCATATAAAACTAATGTTGTATTCAAACGTCAAACTATTTGACAAAACGAAATTTCACAAAGTATATAAAGAATAGGAGTGAATAATTACGTATTAAGATTAATATATATGTATTTACATTCTTAATGAATCTCGTATTACTCAATTCTTCGCCTGCATGGAAAAATAAGAAATGTGGTCGATGATTCGGATGAACCATACCGTAATATTTTTTTCTAAATTACGACATGCATGACGGTGTCTTAAAAATTAGACGGTGCACAGCGTAAGAAAATATTTATACATATTCATCATATTATCATGTATCAAATTTAGAAGGGCATATTTTATGGGTTCACTATTTCATCACCCCAATTCTGCAACAAATCCGACTAACAACAGCAAGCCCTAGCTACAACAGTGAATGGAGGATTTTACCGATTCTTCAACCAGATTTGCGTTAAAGTAACATCTTAGAAAAGGAGATTATCCTAGGCACAAATTTGGGCAGAAGAAGCGGCGGATAGACGCGTCGAATCCAGCTGGAGATCCTGGAATCCCAGGACCGGGATTTGTGAAAGTGCATTACGTGCCGTTTGAGGCCGCTATATGTCAATACTGACATGAAGAAGTAAAAAAGAAAAATACTAATATTGTGTATGCGAATGAGACAAACTAACTATTGGGATAAAAGAGAACGTTTGGCAACATTGAGTAACTAGTATCCCAGTAACCAATATTCAAATATCGATTATTTTATTCGAATATTTCGAAAGTATCTACCGCGAATTACAATTATTGAGTATCGATAAATATAAAATTGCACTGCTACTAAAAAAGCGGGTATATATATAAAGGCAATCAAACCCAGTAATGGAAATATGATTAAAAAATAATAATTTAGTAATGCATTTTTGCATAAACGACTGTTTATGATTAAATTTTATAAAAGGGATACTTTTTTAACAATTTGAGTTTACGATCAAAATTTCCAATTATATTATACATACATATTTCTTTTTTATATGTACCTATAACAAATTTAGATTGTGAAGTCGTAATTTTAAGTACGCACTTCTGTAATATTTAAAACAAATTAAATTAATCAAATGAGATAGATCATGTTCCGAATTCGTAAAACGCACTTTTGGTGCGTCTTTCGAATCGGCCGCGACCCATGTTATCGACACATTTCCGCATCCAAATTCCCATCCATACCGTTCCTGATCATTTAAATTATATTAAATTAAATTATGATATCGCCGTCTTCAATTGAAAGCGGAAATTTGCTCAGCCGCGTACCATTTGTGTGATCTCGGCGGCGACTGCAGGGCTGACGGAGCCATCATATCCAAGGTAAGGCGAGCAGTCCTTCCGAATTCCGGTTCCCTAGATCACTGGTCCTTCCACTGTATCCCTATCCTCTCACTGACCTCATCCTGTACCCAGGTTTCCCTAATTTCCCTTACCTACCCTGCGACGATTCCGATTTACGACCGGAACCGTCGTAATCAATTCCGCGGGACGCACGACCCGGAGATCGCGCAATACGAATTCGTTTATTTAGATCTTATCGATCTGGATCTGCGTTTCGAATTCAGATCAATTGGAGAAAGGAACTGTTCTTTTCTAAGGAAACGCGTTACCATTTCACCACATCACCCAATTAAGCATAGATGATACATTAATAGTCCATTTTTAAAAGCTTCAAAAAAAAGCAAAGCACTGAATCCCAAATAATACACGCTACGAGACGCCATCAATCCATTTTATTCAATTTAGATAAACTCCGACTAAGTGAAAAATGCAACAGGCACATCTCTGATGTTAGCCCTAAGAGCTGCAGGATGTCGAGAAAAGCGGAGAATAGTCAAGAGGGCAGTAGTTCATGGATATCATGATCCTCAGTCACGAGGGACCGGCGCGGACGAAGGATAAACTTTGATATATTTTTTAAGAAATGTGACTTTTAAAACAAATTAAATTTATAATCAATTAGAAAGATATACAGAAAAATCTATCTGTCGAAAAAATATTATTTTGCTATATAATAAATGTTCCAAATTTGTAGAAAATGGTAACGTGTTTCCCGGGAAAGAAAAAGTTCTAGGTCCGTAGTAACCAAATACATATTTTATTTTACTTTAGCATCAGCTGATTGAATATCGATGAATATCTACACCCTGTATCCAACGTTCATATTTACAATTCATTAAATGGGACACATAAATGTATGCCAGTACAACTATTTGAATATATAGACTAAGGTCCGAATGACAAAACCGCGCGTAGCTGAACCATCGACATACCTCACTCCATAAACTGCCGGTCCGAGCCAAGATTCGATTCATTAACTGGGACCCATAACGAAGGCAGGATTAATTTCATTGCATCAAATAAAGCGAAACTGATTGGGACTGGTTACGCAATTAGTTGCGTATCGTTCCGTTGCAAGCTGCGAGTCCTGCATAATATGTATAGTCCAAATAAAAAGAGCAGCATTCATGGGTAGTTTCAGAGTTTCGTAGCCAGCTTTAAAAATCACATCTATTTTAATAAGTTGCCATATATGAATTTTACCATTAAATATGTTTATCCAGCGGTAAAACTTGTTACGAAATCTGCCTTAGAAAATAGTGTATTAGAAAATTATATTCTCTCACTATTACTTGGTGTTTTATTTTCATCTTATTATGCTCTAGGAACAACATGATATCATCTGACATTGACAAGATGGGTAAAATAAACGTAATAGTACGTAAATATATATTTAATTTGAAATGAACTGCGCATTGTCTTTATCACGAGTAAGAAAAAACATACATTTACGAAATCGTACAATTTTTTACGACTGGCAAATATATTGAGCATCTGTCAGATGAATGTTTACGTTAGTTCAATAATAATTTATGTAAACATAATCTCAGGTTTTTTCAAGAATGTATTTAACACCGTTTGTGGAATTCTAGAGAGGGCAATACAGAATGCACTAGAAAGAAAATCAATCGGTTTGCACCTGCATGAATACTTAAAAATGATACATATATTTTTTCTAAAATACTGTTAAGAATACTGTTTTGTTATCAATCGTGACAAAGTTTGATTACAGTTTCAGTTAGTTCGCACGCGTGTCGGTTCAACTTTTCATTTACACGATAATCTATATGGAAGAGAAAAAAAATTGCGAAACAATTGTTTACAATGTTTGTCATGTGCTTCTGTGTCGAGCCGAGACAATGCATTAGCGGCTGAGGTGAGAAAATTTGAACAAACTAAGCGCCGGAGGTGGAGCCAATTAACTGAAAACTAAACAAAGTGTTTGAAATAATTTTACCGTTGGACACTGGTGTACGGTATATATTGAATAGTCAAATAATTTCTAGAAACAAAAAACCTATCTGAGGAAAAAAATCTTTTTCATTGATTTTTAGCAAACCAAATATTAACACTTGCATATATATTAAATGGTATTTTCTCTTTTAAACATAGGAAAATTTTAAACACGACATGATGATATATCGTTATGTTCATTTTTTAACTTCAAACTCATGAATATAACACTGATAGAAAGAGCTTACATCAAAAGAGTGGCGAACAACACACGGATGGGAAGGGCTGAAGATAGAGAGAATTGACGATCCTTGGGAGAGGCCTTTATCTAGCAGTGGAGAAACACAAACTGATGATGATGATGATAACTATCTTTCATTAAAGTTCCGATGGTAACTGTATATTTTTCGATAGACAGATTTTTTCAAATGATTGAAAAGGGTGGAAGGAATTTGGAAGAGAGACAGGAATAGGGAATAGCGGGGCTGAAGGACCAACCAGAACCAGGAAGGAACACGACCCACCTGAAAAATGCTCCTTTAGGTATCTGGATTTTCTTCACTGGAACACGTATTCCGTTCTTCCGCACGAAGTACTTTTGTTCATACACTTCGGTGATGGCGCGTGTTTGTAATAAAGTTGAAATGAAATAAAAAGTGTGACACAATAAAGATAAGATGAATGCACTAATCGTAACGCACGTTAGCGAGAAACCAATTACGCACAAACAGTGCAGGTTTGGCACGCACAGCGAGAAACCGAACACACAAGTATTACACTACCAGCCCCAACAGCAGAGCGATACATCACAAGCCAACAATTCGTTCCGAATCGGCAGGAATAACTTGGCGGCAGTCAACGATTACTGTCAAAGTTCAACTTTCAACTGGTCCAAAAACCACAGAAAAGGGTTGTGCTCTAGGTATAGAAACAGGTAGATAACGGAAAGGAACCATTCTATATATTCACATTTGCGCAAGACGGCGATCGGCGATCCATAGAATCTTGTTAATAAAGATCTAACAATGTTCTAAAATTACAACGTCACAATAAATGTGATTTCATTAAAAATTAGTATACGGTGTTAGTAGCTATTGTGAAAAGGTGGCCAAGTATTATACTATGACTTCTCAAAATAAACGTTTTTAATTAAGATTATTATTTTTATTTGTTAACTTTGTTTTATTAACAACTTATTGAGTTCAAATACATCTACCGGTTTCGAAAAATACCATTTTCGTCTTCAGGATGTCAATACTAATTAAAAACATATGTTATTGTTTCTTTACCAGAATAAATTTAAAAAAAAAAAAAAAAAAATTAAAATAAATTTAGTACCTAATTCAAATTGTTACTTAATACAAATTTACTCGAATAATTTTTAGGAAAACATTTTAGAATGGGACTCGCTAGTTAAATTTAATTGGTTGTTTATAATCTTTTGATTAGTATTACACGCTTTATTTATCTCCAACGATTCCAAATTATTTAATCTATTACCAACACCGTTTACATGCAAAATTGACAATCCCAATTTTTTATCAAAACCATGACCATTTTCTATCAAATGATTAGAAAATTCTGAAAACCCACTATGGTTCAAACATCTCAAATGCTCCCTTACTCTTATATTAAAATTTCTACCCGTTTTACCAATATAAAATGCAGCACAATCCTTGCAACTAAGTTTATAGACACCAGAATTGTTAAATTTATCATCCTTGTCTTTAGAATTTATGAGTAAAAATAATGAATTTTAATCACAAAGTTAATTTTGCTAATTTCAAAAGTATAATTAAGTTTAATTACAACAGACCTCATACGCAAATTTAAGGTGACCCAACGATCCGAGGTAAGATCAGGTTCACTTACGTAAAATGAAATAAAACACTGATAGAAAAAATAAATCAAATAGATCAATATGTATTTTTTTGTTATCCCCGGGATAAAGTAAATCAGCGGTCGTGAAACATGTGATTGATGAATTAACTTGTCGAATAAAGCTAATTATAATTTAATAAGAAGTACTGAAAATATATTGTAAGCGTTCATCCCAAAGAGGTCTAGAATCTCAAATGAACGGCTGAAAATAACAATCTTCCCTTTTCGCTTCATATGTTTGAATATTCCAAATGCATTCAAAATACGAACAACAATGACGAAAGACATAAATGCTGTTTGTTTCTTAAATAGATAATGTTTAATAAGTATAAAATGGATTAGATCCGCTACGGAGATGTCGATTGTGTAGGATTCAACACAAAAGACATTAAAAACACACCGCGAGAAGATCTAGGACGGACATCTTTTGAGATGCAAATCTAGCTGTTACGAAATCACAGTAATTATTTAATGTATACGGTGGAAATGTTTTTAAATTAAATATTCTCAAAACGTGAGGCGCGACTGAAGAGGTATTAATTATTCAAGTGGGGCACATTTTTAAATAACTTATGCAATGAGGGCGCAATGAACAATCTCGAGAAAATGTGTGAAATCGTGGATAAGATAATTAATTTGGACCGAAACGCACCCATAGCGCTCTGTCATCTAGAGTCTATACCTTTGCTCGCTCCTGGGGAGCAGTCAGACGAACTAGCAGTAACAACCGCAGCTAGACGTGCACACATGAAGCCGAGACATTATACGATACGGACACGCTCAGTATTTCAAATCGGCCATTTTACTCCTGTACAGTTTTATTATTATTGAAATCGTACACTGGCACATGTCGGCTATAGGCGGTGCAGCGATAATATACAACTGCATCATATCACAGCTGTAATATGTCTTTGAAATGTGGTGTTGGAGGTACACGTTGCACATACGGTAGATAGCACAGGTGTATCCATTCTGCAGGTACAGCACATCAACGATAGACTTCAGGAGACGTATCCTCCAATTTTATGGACATCTTGCAGAAGCCTGCTGTGGTGGGCCACGTCAAAGGACGGAAACAAGAAAGAATCATCCCCATCCGTCGGAACCACCAAGTGGAAAAGACTACATCTCAAGACAAGTACCTCTCTGGTGGCACCATCTCTTTAAAGCCGGCCATACACTCAACGGTATACCTGACAAGCTAACCGAAGCTCAACTCTGTTCATACACGTACATCTCTCAGTTAACCATGGCATCGGCACAGCTCAACTACGACGATGCGGTAGCGCTGGTAGGTCTTCTCGTCATCCTACGAAAGAAAGAAAGAAAATCGCGACAAAAATGGTGTAAAGAAATGCTTATTAAAAATAAGCCAATACACTCATGTCAATTTGATTAAGGAATTCAATGTAGAGCCTTAAGATTACTGTAATTATTTAAGAATGGATGGCTCAGCTTGTGAGACGTCATTTTTTCGAACTACGCAACGCGACCTTTCCCTTTGCGGTGGGTGGGACAACCCAATCCTGCATAGGCGTGTAACAAACACACGCATGTTGCCTGAAAGTCAGCACAGGTAGAA
Organism: Eubasilissa splendida; assembly: GCA_031772225.1. Classification (NCBI taxonomy): domain Eukaryota; kingdom Metazoa; phylum Arthropoda; class Insecta; order Trichoptera; family Phryganeidae; genus Eubasilissa; species Eubasilissa splendida. The sequence goes on from CM062862.1 coordinate 6,245,935, forward strand.
AATATTTTTTTTTAATTATTTTCAGATCGTGTGTACAGGCAGCGATACCTGCCAGTTTTGTCACGTACAGGTATACCTGTCATATGTATACCGTTGCGTTTATGGCCGGCTTAAGAATGACTATCGACGAAATGTATGTGTAAAATTAGCGCAATTGCTGGTCGCGAGCCCGCGTTTATGAATATAAATAACGTATTTTAGTTAGGAGTAAAAAAAAAAATGACAAAAACTCAACACGCGTTGTGGTATTTTCGCAACGTTTGTCATTTAAAATTGGGAAAAATGTTAATGAAGAGGCGAAAAAAAGTAATAATTAAAACGTGACCGTGCAGTCGGTTGCCACACAAAAGTGGGATATGGATCACCGGGCGGTATTCGAGGACACCTAGAGATGACGACGACGGCACTAGAAGTGCAGCAGGCTGCACGCTGAGACGTGATCTAATTCAAAATAAACAATTTAAAATATTACATTGCAACAAAAAATTGCCACATTCACTCGCCTACCATACCACTCGGGGGTGCACATGTTGGGTAATGAAAATAATTATTTTTTCAACGTGTTTCATCAAAATGTGTGCAAGGCATCTGGAAGCTTTGTGCTGTTGATTAGTTCACGGAAACAATTAACCCCCGATGAGTATTTCGACCGTTTACTATTCAACACGGTGGGGCACACAGGACTGGAAGTCGTAATGTGGGTAAGGCAATGGCATACGAGCAGTAGCGGCCTGACGGTGGAATACCGGCAACAGAGAAGCTTGGAAGGAGTTGGCGCAGGCACGTCTTGTACCGGGCACTAAGATGCTGAAGTTTACGATGATGATGATGATGATTGATGACTGTTCTGTATTCGTAATCGTAGCCCCCTCAGCCTATTCACGAACCAATACATCTTGTTCCTTTGGTTCGATTGGTCAACTTTTTGAAGTCGAGGAGAGGAAGTGTTCTACTTTTAAAATCAGCAATATTATCTTTGTGGTTAAGATTCATATTTTTATTTATTATCTTTGTTTTATTAACCACTAAAATTAGTTTAAATACATCTACCGGTTTCGAGAAATGCCATTTTCTTCTTCAGGATGTCATAACTAACTAAAACATATATTGTTTCTTTGACAGAATCTATTTTTAAAAAATCTTTTTTTTTTTTTTTAGTACCTAACTCAAATCATTATGGAAGTGTTCTCATGTGATTGTTCGCGTTGGATCTCTGCTTCGCACACACCTCTGTGATTTATTTTATTGTGAAGGTGAAACACATCGGAGTTTTGTGCGGCGTCATCAACCATGCAAATCGAGCTGTCCTTTGGTTCCGCGAGTCCGTCTTGGCCCGCTATCGAAGGTAACCCCCCTCCATCATTTTTGGTCACTTCGAGCCGAGATATTATATCTGGTCCATATGGTGACTTTTTATGATGATAAATATATTTCAATGTTATGATATTTATTTTTTAAATGCTCACTAAAAATATATCGGCAAAATTTATACGAAAAATTGATGCGAATCAACATGAGTACGATAGAATTGAGACTACTATTTAGGAAGTTGAAATCGGTGATGTACAGTGCGATGAAGATTTTCAATGAAGTGCCAGATTATATAAAGAAAGGAGGAGAAACCACATTCATTCTAAATTAAACTAAGCAAATATTGTAGTAAAAAGGAACATTTTGATCTTGTTTATAAATGTACAATTTGAATATATAATTTTATAGACTATTTCCATCGACTTTGTGTTATTTACTGTACATCAGGATGCAACAACACACCGAGCCCAAAATGTCAACAATCTATTATAATTATAATGCTAACGATAAATCTGCATACATACCTACTGCAACTTGAATGCCAACCAGTGACAGACCACGCCGCACGGTAATAGAAAGGTGCAAGAAAAATAACGAAAAGCCTCATATTTCAACATGATTAATGATTTTAAAACAACAATTACACTTTTTAAATTAACATTTCAAGAAGTACAGAAAAAAGAACGTGAAATACTGTATTTTTGAAAAGAACAACGTTATAAACCTTAAAAAATGTTTAAACAATCGGTATGTTAATAAATCGTGCCCTTGAACAATGCGACTTGCATTATACTGAAATGTTGAACTTCAAATTTTTCAACAGAGTTTGGTTCGTCGCCCGTTGAGAAATCTCATACGAAAGTCGCTATTATTAATATTATTATATAATTTAAAGTAATAAAATTAATTGTTTCATATTTTCGAGCACTTTATACGATAAACAAATCAATAATTTCTAAAATCGATAGTATAACTTTGTTTTATTTTTATTTCCTAAGCTACTGTGAAATTTGACATGTTCATAAATCAGTTTTAAAGAGAAAATTAACTCACACACATGTGTGCATGTTCCGAGTGCATTGCATTGAATCTTACGAAATACTCACACGATTAACTAATTATTCCCTTTGAATTTGCCTAATTGCTCACATGTCTCACCTCGACACAGGTGTTTACCGAATAGGACGGACACGTGACTCGGTACAGGTGTACGAATATTGCTACGTTATAGGTAATTAACGATTCTATAACACTGTTCATAATGAATAGAAATACGAACAAAAAGTACAGAGTTACCAAAAAGTATATGTGAATAAAATTACTATGGTAAAATAAAATAATAAGGCGTCATCAAATTCAGACCTGGTTGTATGTATTAGGCGTGTTTCTTGGATTTTGTGTTTTATTCAGAGTATATTTATAAATGAATAGACATGAAATAAAGTGTATACATAGGAGAGTATAAATATAAATCCGATAGTTACAACACATTTATACAATTATAAAAATATTATAAAATTAAGTCGTTGTGTAAGAGTTATTTTTTATATTAATGCATATTATATTGTCAGCGTTAAATTTTCGTTTCTATCGAGTCATATATTTTTAAAAAGTCGTGGAGCTATTTGATTGCGTATGTAGTATAAAATGATCGCGTGAGTGACACCAAATTGAAACAAAGAATTTACGTTAGTTCATGTCTATATATTTGGTAATGTGTGGGTTTATTTGATTTCAGTGCCGATAAATCGGCGTTTATTAGAAAAATAACATTTCTTTTAAACCTGCATCAATATAAACATTCTTTCGCATAATTAATACACCACCAAATACAATAAGTATTAAATATTATTTATATGCTAGCCTGTCAGCCGCTTTCTACCTCGCTACGTGCATATAAAGATGTATGTTGGGCATCACACGAAGAGACAGGAAAATATACGTGTGGATAATAAAACAAATACACCAATTAAATAAATTGGCAATGGGCTGGTCACACGGACGAATTCAGTCACCGCACGGCACCCGAGAGGAATCAAGAGGCCTTAAGACTGCCCTCAAACCCGCTACTTTAGCGAAATCACCAAATTCATGGCAGCGAATAACAATTCGGGCCTTCATCCATTCGCAACGTTTAAAAAGCTTGAAATAATTATCAAATTAAATGAAGTTGTTATTCTCGACAAGAAATTCAGTCGCGCCCAGAGCAGCGAACAAATATAGAAGCAAAAAAAAGATGCGAGAGAGCACCGGTCGTGTGAACGACCTAAATGAAATCTTCCTGAAACGCCAACAGCACGTTCGTTGTAAATAAATAGTTTGTATAGTGATTTATTTTTTGGCATTAGTAATAAAGCTATCACACGTCTGGTAGAATAATCTATGAACAATTGCAATAAATGATATTCAAGCTGTACCGCATATCATATTAGCAGACAAATTGATCGTATTGTGTGTATTTATTTACATGTCAGTTGGTCCCGGCAACCCTGCCATCATAGCAACTCCTGTAGAAGACTGTGGTGCCAAATTATCATACGAATATATCATAAAACAGAACACATTCTTATTGTGAAGTCTGTGAAAGTATATATTAATTTGAAAGATATGCATAAAAAATCTATTTTATTGAAAAATATTGTTGTTGCTACCTATGTTCTGAATAATTACAACTTCACAATAAGAATATAGTCTCCTTAATAATATATAGGTTGTATCAATGTGTGCAAAATTTAATAAAAATTAATTGTTAATTCTAGCGTCTCCTATCGGTTTTTTATTTTTCAAAAATATTTGAGATCCGTAAAAAAAAAGGTAAATTGCTTTAAAATAATGGAACGATAGATGTATTAATTTGAAAAGTGTAACATGTAGGTTCGAAAATTCGTCGTCAATCCACTGTGTTTGGTATAGCATAATCAGATAATGGACGTTCCCCGAATTGAAAGAGATCCAGGTTCGAATCCCGGTAGCAACAGCAATATTTTTCGATAAAATTGATTTTATATGTATATCTTTCTAATTAATACATTTCATTTGTATATAAATATATACCTAATGATGTTTTTTTTGTGTTAGAATTTGATATATCGATTTATATTTTTGATATAATATAATATTAATAACATATAATTTCAGCATCTACTATTTTTATTTATTTAAAAAAAAAAAAGATCTCTGTAACAATCTGGAACTAACAAAGACTTATTATAATAGTAAAGTGCTATTTTCACGTTATCCTTGATTTTTCGACACCTGAAAGATTATTATTTATATTAATAAAAACATAGTTCTACGATATTTTTAATACAAATTAAATGTACCAATAAGAAAAATATACAGATACAATCAATTTATCGAAAAAATATTTTTGTTGTCACCTCACAAATAATAATGTGTTTTCCATAATAATATATAAGTTGTATCAATATTTCCAAAATTTAATAACAATAAATTAATTAATTTAATTCTGGTGTCTCCTATCATATAATGGAATAACAGATGTATCAATATGAAAGTGCGACATATTAGTTCGAAAATTTGTCGTTAACTTACAATGTTGACGTGGTGTAATAGGTCAGCGCACTTCCACGAATATGAAGGATGTTTCTTATTGATACATTTAATTTGTATTATTATTTTTATTTAAATAGGTACCTACAACTAAATTTATGAATATATTTTTCAAAGATTTCTGATACATGTAACGCGTTTTTTTGCGAACACTTAAACGTATTAAAAAAGTATTATTGAATTGAATGATCTACAATATAAAAAATACTATTACGTTGAAATAAATTCTAATTAGTAGAATGTTTTTCCCCTTGGGAAAACTAACAATTTGTGAAAATTAAATTATCAACTATGTACTGTGTAAGCTGGGAGCTGCGAGTGTTGGCGACCACTTCGTGTTTGTGATGCGGGTGAAAGGATCATCCAGTGTGGTGAACTTCATCACTTCTCTTCAAAAGTTACGTAACGGCGCCATGAAGCCGTCCGTCCGGCCTAACCTCGCAGTGTGTGCAACATTTCGCGAAAGGCCGCAAAGTTCAGACAATTTAATATTTCAAATCTAATTATAATTAAAGACGGACATCGCGGCGTGAACGTAAAAGCGTCGCGCAGGTGGCTATTGATCGATCTTAAATCAGTCCGAGCTGCTCCACAAACGAAAGAGTCGAAAAACTTGAACAAATCTCGCTCATGTACGAGGCGCGTTTTTTAACTAAGCGCCGTTGCCGTATATCGCATGCGCAATGGTTTCCTTCGTCTGTTGACTCACCACATGCAACATTAGAAACATTCACACAGTGTGGCCATATTGCAGTGAGTGGTTGAAATGTTCAAGATAATAGATCAGATACGGTCCGTGATGCTTTCGTTTCTTGAATGCACGAAAGTGATTTCCATATTTTCCTCCACCTGAAGCGGTTCCTTGGTGGCAAGCGTTTTAATGACGATGCGTCGTTCTATGACGAAGGTATACAAAAATTGGTGGCCCGTTATGACAAGTGACTTAATTAATGGTAACTTAACTTCTAGAATATCCACAACATCAGCTCGTAGAAACACTACATATATCCACGGAATGATGGAGGCAGAAACAGTTATCTACTGACCATCCAACGCTGAATGTATCGGCTAATCTCATACACATTTTAAAATGTCCATATGTATAAACATATATGTACTCATACGATGTCTGACGAAATGAAAGGTTCTAAGGGCACAGTACAGGGCTTACTAGAGATAAATAACGTAAGGCTATCAAAACAGAGAAATTTTTGCTAGATGCTGAGAGATACGGAGTTTCAATATATTGGTTTACATACAGAGGTACTGTTCATTAATAAATATATACAAAAAGATGTTGTGGCCTTCGTATGAATGTTGGCCCCACTTTAAAAAATATCGCATTAAGATAGTTCCGTGGAGAATGGAGTCAGTAGATGGTGGAGGGTGGGGGGTTTAAAATGACGGTTCAAGAAATTTCTGGAAGCTTCGTAAAATATTTAGATGATTCTCAAGTCTGCATTGGAACATTTAATATTTTAAGAATCGTGATTTTTATAACGGCTTAGACTGACATTGTAAATGTAGTTTAATTCATTAGAATTTATATAGAAATTTGTATAATTTTAAATTGGATCCATACACAAACAAGAAACTTTAGAATTTTAGCTGTAGGCCACATGTGTGTTATGAATTTAATAAATAATGTTGGGTTAATGCATACGTCTGTGGCATTATATTATTTTCAAGACAAAAATATTTAGAATTTTAAAAAAAATAACGTACGTCAATGTAATTTTAATGTCATGGTATAGTTTTATTGAATATGTCTTGAATTTAAAGTTTATGTTATTTGTTCGCTAAAGAAGTGTCAAGTATTAAAAAAACTAACATTTCCGACATATCCTCTTGCTTGAATTTAACCGAGGAAGTAAAACATCGGAGACCACTATTTAATATGAATTTAGTCGAAATTTTTTTTTTATACAGCCTTTGATGGGCCCCGGAAGGACCCACCCTTTTCCGGAACCGTTGTAAGAGTTCGAAACTCTCTTTATCGGTCCCACGCCACAATGCTGCAGTAACGCGATTTTAAACAATTTAAATATAAGTGCAAAACCGAAACTAATGATTAATTATTAAGTCACGAATTAAAGCAAAGTTACGAATAAAATTAAATCTAATCTTCCGGCCCCCTTTAAGTGCCATTTCTCTATTTGTTGTAGCAACAGATGCATGCAAACAATATTAACATAAAATATAACAAAGAGTAGAAGAAAAAGCAAAAATAAATATATTAACAAATTACACTAAAAAATAAACTAACGCGCAGCACCGTGCCGGCAGTGCTGGGGATTGCCTCCGAACAAGCATTTAAATAAAATTAGAGACAATAGAATAAAACAGCAATTTAAGGGCCAGGCATTGAGACTCTCTCCCAAAGGGATAAAAACGGGACACAATTACGACATGTGTCTCGCCAATCACGACGCGGGCCAACCATATTACGCCCACTTTCTACAGATAATCAATGGATACACCATTAGGGCAGAGCTCCCGATGAATGCAAATCATCATCTATTATGCCATTTTTCATTGCCAAAAATCAATCACCATAAGGCCGCAATTCAAGAAAACCGACCGGAAAGACGGCACCGAGTGGTTTTTCGGCGTGATAATGCCCGTCGCAGCATACTGCCAACATTGCAAAAGCGGCTCGGTTGGGAGATTATTCCACATCCACCCTATTCTGCCGATCTTGCTCATCACATTTTAATAACGACTCGGCTGCTCTAAACTGACATGACTACTTCTACTCCTCCTATACTTTCACATTTATTCAGGCGTGGAATCGATAATTCGCCAGGGCGTCGGGAGTCAATCGTAAACAATGCGAGAGAACATATTATCGATTAGTTCTATTTTGTTTTTAAAAAAACGCAACGAACCTATAACCTATACATTTCAAAATTTTGAAAATTACTACTGGCATACGTGATTTCACCAAAAAATTCAAGGAAACACAAAAGAATTAACGATTTCTGCCGCCGTCATTTCGCCCTGACTCAACCTTCGCAGACAAACACGCCCGAGCGCGCTACATTCAACCCACACTAAAACTGTGAACGAAAATCTAGATATTAATTACACTTTCTTTCATAAATACCTGTTGATCCGGTCGGAAGAGGGACCCACATTTAATTCGACGCGTTGAATCACTCTCGACGCTAAACGGTCGACCCGCCCATTCTCAGCGAATGACCTCACGAAACAGGATTGAACACGACGCTTGGAATGTTCACCATGCGAGCGATAATTAGCAGTATTCAACCGAAAATTGTATTGTACGTGAATATTTGTATTTTAAATATTAATTATAAATATATACATATAAAATCAATTTTTTTGTAAAAAATTGTTATTGCGCTACCGGGATTCGAACCCGGATCTCTTTCCAAACCGGGGAAGGTGCATTATCCAACTATGCTACAGCGACAGTACTTTTGACGACAAATTTTCAAACCTATATACATCTATCGTTCCATTATTTGAAAGCCGCATGTTCTCATTAATTACAACTTCACAATAAGAATGTGTTCTCCTTAATAATATATAAGTTGTATCGATGTGTCCAAAATTTAATAAAAATGAATTGTTAATTCTGGCATTGCTATCGGTTTACACATGGCTCACACTCAGGGTTGCCATGTTATGTGTAGCCTTGTACATCAACCAGCATAATTTAAATTCAACTTCACCGTGGAACCGGAGTCAGTGTAGCTCGTGCAAAAGGAATGTTCTATGAGAGAATTTAGAAACTCCATATAAGACATGCTTAATTGTAGTAAGAATATTTTAAAGATACAATGAATCGCTATGAGTTTACTACCAAACGAATCTTGCATCATGTACTTTGAGAGCACTTGAACCCACAAAAAAAAAACTTTTTGGGTCTAAAATTAAAAATAATTAACTACCTAAAAGGATAGACACGGGGATTAGAGCGCCACACTTTTCTTTCCTGATACCCAATCCTTGCCTCGTCCACGTTCATCCCCATATATGTCTTTCTAGATGTGGCGGCTTGGGTAGTGTCATTTGTGGCTGCAAAGACGCGAGCAGGGCAAAAACGAAAGTGTTTTTAATATCTTTACGTTAAGATTACTTAAATGTTTTCTCTTTTATATATTCAATAACAGTACAATTTGAAATAAAGGAAAAAAAACATATTGACATCTGTGATCTTATCTCATCTATGCTGTCTATGGTAAGGGACAAATCTTAACTATCATAGAAATTGTCTATCCGCGATATATGTCATCTAGATGTCAGTTGTGTTCGTTTTGACAGCTAACCTACAAAGGTGGATACATCGATATTTTATTTATGTTTGGTTTGTTTTGTGGAAAGATCTATCATTTGATACTAAATAGCTGCCAGCAGGGCAAGTCAACAATCGGCGATCAGCCAATTTAATTAAATTAGTATAATTTAGTGCATATCGTATTATTTGAAGCCTGCACGAGTAAGTTAGTTTCTCTAAATGTATTATAAAAGACATAATAATAAAAAATGATTAGAAATATTGGTAATAATATAGGATGTCTAATCGCCACTATACATTATAATCGGAGATATTCACACGCTTGCATCGATACTCTGAATAAATTAAAAATAATCATAAAACATGAGTAAGTATGTAAAAAAAAATCTACTTTCACATTGAGAGTAAAACAAAATCTAATATTTTTAAATTACATACATCAATTTATTTTAACAGTCAACCGGCGCGATTGGAAATCCTCGAATAGATCGGCATTCATGACGCACATTAAAATTGTTGTAAATTACTTATCGCACAATTGTTTCGCATAAAAGATGTAAATCGGTTCAACGTAATAAATATTGAACACGTACAGTTCACATTTTATGCTCGGCGAGAGAGCCCCCCGCCACCAGAGAACGTGAGAAAATAACGACGCAATGACGCAAAATTACACGCAAAAATTATTTCAACAGGTCAAGTCGAAAAGGGTCTGGTACTAACTATAATTGTACACATTTCAAATAAATAAAAAGTGTTACATGTCGCCAAGAGACACGTGTATCATACCATTTTTGCCGCCACAGGCGAGATTGTTTTTTTTCCGCTATTTTTAATTTTTGTTAAACCACCCCCGTAAATCGGCCGCCCCTTTTGCGCATTTTGTTAGGCCGGCATTTTGAAACTTGCCCAAGGGCGGCTTTTTACCAAAAGACGTTCTGGCCACTAGGGTTGACTGCAAATTACTGCTTTATTAGGAAATAACTATAATGTTATTTATTGAATTTGCTTTCTAGATTATTTTTATTACGCACTATTATCGTTTTTGAATTTTTATATATTTTTCGACCTCCCCCTTTTGATTTGGCCACCACAGGCAGGCGCCAAATCCGCCTGTGCGTAACGCTGGCGTTGATACCACCCCTGCAAATATGTTTTTTTTTTTTAATATTTCTTCCATGTTAATTAATGTCTACCATGATATTAAATATTATACTCGTAACTTTATTTTATGCGCGCTATTTTTATCATTAGTTAAGATCAATATAATGTTTGCTAACGGAGATGGTGAAGGGAGAACCTCCTGCATCCCAGTAACAGGAAAACCTTGAATAAAAACACTTCCCGTGAGGATAAATAAAATTGAAGAGGCCTTCATCCAGCAATGGCAATAAAATAATAATGGCAATCATAAATATTTATCAATGTGTTCAATTTTAAAATCAAATAAAAAAATCTGCATTATAAACGTAAATGACAATTTGATAAAACAATCTATTAGGGGACTGGCGTGTGAGAAGTACCGGGATCGATACTCGGCGCTTCCAAAATATTTTTGTTTATGTTTCGGAGGTGCCCGATAAGTACCTACCCATAAAGGTGAAAATATAAAACTAGGTAAAGGTGAAAGTACATAAAATTTAAAAATAAAAAATTAAGAATATGTTGTGTACCGATACACGTCAATGTGTGCGTGAGACAGAAAGAAACAAAGTTATATGACCGCTTCACGCTGGACAGTAATGCGACAACGTACTTGACGCATGGTATCGTTCGTGTACACCGCGCGCAGTATGTCGCTGTCTTATGTCGTATTGTTTTTTTTACTTAAGTACTAGTTTCAGCTGATGAAGGGCATCGACAGAGTCATTATTATTATTATTATTAAGTGATTAATATTAATTTACTCCCTATCCATAAAATAATTCAACATTAAACAAATCTATTTAAATTCGTCAGTGGCCGACTGTACAGTGCAATTAGTAAAAAAAAAAAAATCGAACTGTACATAAGACGACACGCCGCCAACGCGTTACGAATTACTTAATTAATTTGTCGGCACAGATAATTAATCACTATCTAATTGGATAAAACAGGATGATAAAACAATTGACATGACATAACACATGTGAGTGTTGAAAAAGTGTCGCAGTGTAAACTGACACTGCATTATTAAATTTCATACATTTATCAAGATCACATAATTCAAGGGTACAATGGTTGACAATTAACGCATGAATGAACATTACTAACTATACTGACATCAATCTGCATATATAGAACGCGGTTCACAATATTCTATGGATGGAGGATACCTGACTAAATTACTGGTCGAAAATGTTCAAGGAATGTGTGCCAATTCCGCGCCGTTGCGTAATAAATTATTGTTGGATTACAATTCATGTTCAGCTATAAATCTTTATTAATCTATATCTTTGCTTCAGGTCGTAAATCTAACAAAAAGTAATCACACTGCTCTAAATTCGATGACCTTTAATTTTTTGTATTAAACATGTATTTTGGAATCAATCAAATATTTCAATTAATCTAAATAATCGCATAATTACGATTTTTTTTTAATGCTTATATCTCTGACATGGTTAGATTAGGGACGTATTCCTTGAACATTTATGACTCGTAATTGAATCAGGTATCCAACCATAAAATATTGTGGATTAGGTCTGTTACACTCTGTATATATACACACTCATCCTACGTAACATATCATAACTAACAAATAGGTCATTTTTAGATGTTCCAGTATACTTATTATATTTTGTATTTAATAAAAATGTTCTATTGAACAGAATTAATAACATATTTATTAAATATTGACACTTAAAAATATAAATCATATGCATACGAAATAATAGAACTGAAAACGAGCTATTAATTAGTTAAATACTTTGTGGACACAAACTCATACTCATACTCTGTACCAGATTTCAATCAAACTTTTCTGAAAAATGGACCTTGTAAATATTCTGGCTAAGTTCGTTAACCAGCCTGATCCAACATCTTATTTAATAATGGCGGTTGTTAATTTTTTTTATTTAATATTGAACCAAGAAAAGTAAAAAATACACTTTCACACAGAGATGATATCTACCTGATTCTTACGGTCGGCGAAAGAGGAGTAAAAAAAATTTCACACAAACCGTGAATAGAGATCGAAAATAGACTGCAGAATGAACAAATTATAAGTGATTATAAATCGCTGAATGAAAAGTATGTAATACAAATTAAATGTTGTAATTAGAAAGATATACATATAAAATCAATTGTTGCTACGGGGATTCGAAGAGATCCAGGTTCGAATCCCGGTAGCAACAACAATATTTTTTCGATAAATTGATTTTATATGTATATCTTTCTAATTAATACATTTAATTTATATTAAGAAATATCACAGACCCAAGTTCTTAAAACTTGCAACTTCACAATAAAAATGTGTTCTTAAAAGTTTGTGGCATAATCAACAGAAGTTTTTTTTTTAATTTTCTAAGATGGCTACGGTAAATGGAATGTATGAGTGAGGAGAGGATGGCAAAGAATGAAAAAATGTGAAGGCAACGAGACAATAGAACGTCCGCAAAAGAACTGGTGTGACCACGTACCAGTTAGAAGTTTTAACAATCGACGAGTGTGCAAGAAAATAGCATAATAGTAAGTTAAATTAGTTAGTCAATGTGTATTGAGTCTAAATTGTAAGTACCAAACTGCGATATTCACAGCATCCATCTTTTGTCATTTCCATAATTCACTAAATGAAAATTCTGTTAACCTATTAATTAACCAACCATTTTGTTTCTAGTACCACTACCTTCATTTTGCAAGATCCTTAAAACATGCAACATAATTCTATAATATTATAAAATAACAAATATCTCTAAATAAAGATAATCATGGAATTCCACAAAGTTTCACCAAAAACCTTTGAACAGTTACTTACATATTGTAATAATTTTATCCAATACATAAATATATTACGAAGGAATATCTAAAATATGAACTCTGTATTTAGTATATTTACAGAGATATTCATATAATTAGAGGCAATGTCAACTCAGTTTACATCAGAGAAAAAAGGTTAAATGTGATTAATTGCATGTCTCAACACAGATTATTCTAGTGAGAGTGTGGTAAAAAGTTCAAAATGACTATTAACATTAAACTTCTATAGATATAAATAAATAAATATATGTACAACAGCATTCATCAGTGGTATTCCATTACCGCAATGCTTGTAGCTCCTTCTTCATGTAGGTCAATCAATTGTACATATATTTGAAAAGGAGTACATAAATAATAAATCTACCATTCATAACGCTACTATTATAACATCAACTCACCCAGAATAGAGAGTATATATACAAATGCAAACATTATTTATATTTCAGTCTCATCTTCCCGTCACATTCAAGTGTATACACCTAATTAAAACAATTTGAAAATGGTTTATGCAATACAATACATATCCGCCTACTCATATGTTCATCGCGGTTATGCATTATCCGCCTACTGGCACGCTCTATGTTTAGTTTTATTTACAAGGGTACACCAACTATTTTTTTCTAAGTCTTCCTCTGACATAAATAAACTTCAATATCTTGTAAATAAGTAACTACAGCATTTATTTTAACCTAACTAAAGCATTATGATGCAACCAAATTGAATTAATATCTATTGTCGTTCATCAATTCAACTGATGTTTGTATTTATTGTACATACTACATACAAAATTAACAAAATGAGTACGTCCACAATAGATCTGGCATTACCAGGTAATCCAGATAGTGGAAGATATCGGCCCTCTTAAAAGCCTCAACAATGTTCATGCATGAATGTAGATAAGACGAGGGTTATGTCAGGATAGAAAAGTATGGTACTCTATTAGCTTCTGCCTGAAACAGCGTGATTATGAATTATTATTTTTTTTTAAATAGAGATTGCATACAAGAATTCCATATATTCATGCTACAAATTTTCAAACTAAGCTAAACGCCCGTGCTATGAAAGCAGACCTAACTTGCTCGTGTCCCGGGACAGTGCCCGAACTCCCAACCACTTGATCACTAAGTGAGTGTGTTAACGCTACACTGTCAAATGATTATGATAAGTTAGGAATTCCTCAGTCATTACATAAAATAATTAAGTAACCCTATCTCGAAGGTAACTCTTAGCCACATTTAACAATGTCTATTACAAAGGAGAATGAACTGGCAGATGTGCATGGACCGTTACATCCGCTTTCGAGACAAAAATGTATCTGTGAAGGAGCTCCCTAAGAACATTTTATAAATAGAGTGAAGTGGAAAAATATGGCGACCGGAGCAAGTGTCATCATTTCAGGTGGATGGGAAGAGAACAATGTACAGAATCGAGACAGGAAATAGATTACACTTAATTATATCTGTCCGAAACCATCTTTGTTCAGCTTACAAGGAAAACGGTCACTGACGGTGAATCATAGAAATGCAGAAAATCAACATTCAGAAGGTGCCTGCCTACTGAGTAACTTTAAATAAATAGAGATTCATGTCTAATCCATATTCAAACCAAACTAACGTTTGTGCTACAAGAATAGGACTTGCTGATGAACGATGCTCAAATCCCCGACCACTTGATCAAGTTACAAATGTAAAGTACCCTTGATGCATGAAGGGTGATATATTATATGAGTAAATAAGGTATTTATTTAACATAGACAAATACATTTAGATGGAATTCATTCCACAAACATAAATAATTGATTCTGAGATTTCACATCATCAAAACAAATACACCTTACAATGAAAATACTACTCATTCATTCATAATAACTGGAAGATAATGAAACAATGACATAAAGCTTATATCTGTTAAAGTTACAAGAATCAATAAACATTCAGGGGGTTGCAAACTTTTTTCTATTCCACAAATATTATTCTTATTAATTATTTAAAAATGTAAAATTAAATTTTAATTCTCTATACTCGCTATCTTAACATGGTCTAACCTAACCATCAGGTATGACGACACAAATTCAAAGAACCCTCAAAGAAAATAAGAGAAATCCTGGTATGCCTTATAATTATGTTCAGCTAGGGATTTAAATGGTTAATATAACAAGTGTGTACAAAAATACACATATATCGAAAAAATCGACAGTCAAATACAAAGAAATATATGTACTATTTATGAGTAGAAGATATTTTGTATCGCCATTGAAAAAAAAAACTTCACCAATATAGAAATGTTGCTCGAAACCTTGTTATAAATATATGTATAACCAAATAATAAATCATGGACACAACACAAAACAAACAACGGCCATTTACACGCCAGTTCTGGGAGCAACAATATTTTATGAAAGATTCTACATGTTCTTAGCTCCGAAACTGTACAACACACTCAGTACCAACTGCAAATCGTTCAACTCTAATAAGATTACACAAATATGGACTCAATATATGACCCAATCAGGTAGAGAGCAATCAGAAGCATGGCTATCCAACATTCTAACAATCATTATATAGTGCCTAAACTAATAATTCACCAGTTCTACAAGACTCCCACTACCTTTTTATTTAAAAATTATAATTATTTTTTCTTTTTTTTATATCTCTATTTTTATTTCTGTCATAACAGCACGAAAAAAACTGGCTACTTTACTACACAGACTTCAGTCTAGCAAAGTAGCCAGGACAACACTGTATATATCATAGGTGAAGTCTACTCCATCCTACACAATAAACTACAAGTATTAAATTGCAATATAATTGTATCTTATGTTTATCATGTTCTGTATATTATAATATATTCACCTCTGTTACAACAAAAATATGTATCTCAATAAAGTCTAAAGAAATAAATAAGTGTTAATTTCACTAACTTATTATTTATTATAATGTTTTCATTGCTGACACATTATCTTCAGTAAAGTTACTAATATTAAACATATGATTAAAGGACTGGTGCTATCCAACCCCCTGTACTCATCAAGTAGTCCTTTAGTCCTAAGTTTAGTATTAGTAATAACATTACTGAAGATGATGTGTCAACATTGAAACTTATAATAAATAACAAATCAGTGAAAGTAAATAGTGTATTTATTTTAAATATGATTTAAAATGGCCTTTCAGAGTTTCGAAAAAAGAAAATATAATAAAAATATACTGATATTTGTCCACATCAAATTTTTTCACACAGCATTTTGACAGATCATAAACATGATGTCTCCTGTCTGGGTTATCATTAAAAAATACTCTTTTATTATTATTTGTCACAAAATAAGATATCTTTGTTTAGTATAATTCATACATTCTCAATATTTATAATGTGAGAATGTCAACTTGTATGTAAATATAATATTTTATTGAGATTGCAATGTTGTATTTATTAAATAAAATTTATACTTTTATAAACATTTATGAAATAAAATAATATTATATCTGTTCACATTGATGGTGAATTTAACGCATGTGTTATATATAAAAACACACTCTACATACTTCAATGCATAATAATAAGAATATTTAATTAATAATAAAATTTTAATCCGATAGAAATACCAATGGTATTTACCAATTGTACTAAGAAATGAAATATAAATATATAAAATGTCTAGCTGTGGTCTGTTTATCAGTCTATTGTAGCTGAAAAAACACAAGATGTGAGTCATTCCAAGAGTTCATTCATAAATGTGTATTTTTGGCTGTGTACACTGATAATGCTGTGTCTACAGGAATATCTGATTACAAGGCGAATGAATGTCAAGGTGATCCACTTGAATACTAAATGTAAAGCAAATAAAAAAACTTAATCCATATTTACATAGAGGTAAAATTAAATAAAAAAATGAATGCATTTATTAATCTCAGTGGTGGAAGTTGTGCATCTGTTTTTAATGATGATTTGCATATGTCATTGATCGTGGGGCAGTGTTATTTCAGAGGAGTTATTACAGAAGTTGATATGTCCTTTTCATCTTAGTTTGCTATGATAAGAAAAATTTTGACGAACCATTGAAATAATTCATCATCATCATCATCAGTTTCGTCCCCGTATCCTAGGAGGGTCAGAGGCCCAAAGCGATTCCATCTTCTCCTGTCTTAATGACCAATCAAGGCCCAATCTGTAGTTCTAAAAACTTTGATGCTGTTTACCCCAACTAACTATGTCTGGAGCGACAAACCCGGTCGCTCTAGCTCCAAAGTTGTCGAAAATATATATATTGGTAATTGTCCATATAAGTCAGCTCAACTATGAGATATTTATATTTAAAAGTAGGAGCTTCATACCGCAGTATTTCTCATTCGGTCCATTAGCAAAATGATTAATTTAAATTGACTCGAAAGAGATTCAATTTGGCAGCGGAAATAAAATCACAAATTTTTAAAACTGCAATCCATACTAACAGCTGTACATTGTTTATACCATTTCAATATCATATGATTAGGTATCATAGCGCACACATAATTTTTAACAAGACATCTTCATAAGCTGCCTACTACTGAGGTTGGCGACCATATTGATTTAGCTCGTATAGAATCACCAACATTTTGAATATTGAATGACTTTCTTATGTTACACTGTCAACATAATCTAATTCTACCTACGCATCTTCTATGTTCACCTAAAAAAGATCATATTTTTCATTTCGACGAATGAAAATACGATCTCATTCCTTTCCTGGATAGTTGTTTTTAATTATCTTAATGTATCTTTATTAGTAATATGGTCGGCCAATACGCCAGGCCCTCCCGGAAGCCTTATACTGGTATGGAAATATTTTTTTTATATCTTCCTTCAGGGCACAAATAATAGGATTGGCTCTTAAAATTGTGCAAAATATTATTTCTGCGCACAATGTGATCCAAAATTAGAGGGAACATTGGTTACGATTCGTTTTGTCATCTAACCCCTTTTAAAAAATTGATATAACATTTTTTCTATACAAAATATCTGCTGAATGGATTATGGACTGATATACCAAATTTTGCCACCACATTATAAAGACAATGTTTAATGAATTGAAAAAAAAAACCAGTACGATAAAAAAAAAACTATGGTTATGGATACATAACATGTACTTGCTAAGTGTAATTAAAAGCAGTCACATTTTCCACTCCACAGTGCATGACGTGACGGTACACGCGGTACATAAAAAATACTACCATTGACTGTAATATTTAACTAACGTAGTAATCAAGTAAACATTCAATTGTTCATGCCGCATTGACCCATTTTCAGCACTTATTAATGACTGAAGATTTAAATTAAGATTGTGAATAATAAATGTGGAAAATTTCTTACAAAATCAGTAATGTAACAGAATAAATAATAATGAAGGACTACAAAATTGATCGCGTCAATGCGTTTAAATTTCTTAAAACATATTCTCATTTAATTGCTCGGGCCAATTTCTAGAACTGACTACATAACATCAGATTCATTGTAAACAGTGTGTTACCCAATCAAATAAAATTGTATCAAAACTACCAGTTACAAAAAGACCTGTGGAAAAATCATTTTTCTTTTTACTTTTTCGCCACTTTTCTTAATTTTATTTCTTTATTTAATTCCATTAAATACACATCCCTTAATTATATTTAATGGAAATAAATATACAACACACCTTTTAGTTAGGTACGCCATAAATTTCCATGTAAGGCTTACGTAGACTAATTAGGTGCACTCTAGCACGGAGAAATGCCAACACATTAAAGAGTTATTAAACAGTGTAGGTACGTACAAGTGTATATCAGGCGCGGTCACTTCATACATGCTTTGGATGCTCCACATCCCTTGTGTTCTAGAGTTAAAAAGCTTTGGACTTTTTGTTTCTAGCCGAAAACGGCACTGCAGCAAATAAATTTGTCCTGTCCTTTACACACTACGACATGGCGCGCGCACGTAGCAACTCGACATACATATACATTCTCAACAGCATACATATACATATCAGCAACAGTGGATTCTATCATTTGTTCCGTATCCACAAAGTTTGAAAGTATGCGACTTTCGCGCATGCACATTCAGTTCCGCCTGCCAACGTCATCAAATACTATTCGTTAACAGCATCCAACGTACAAAAAATGACTTTAATGCTCATGGGTATAATGCACAAAATAGCATGCATATTACGAAGCGAGCGGATTATTTTGAGAAATTTGTTTGTATGATGCATTTTTGACAGTTTCGCTTCATTGATACATAGAATATCTTTCGATTATATGTATTTGTATATTTGATAGTAGGTATAAACTTATTTTCCAGCATCCCTTCTACAAAAAGTCACCGACCGCCACTGATGTATATATACATAAGTATATAATCTGTATAAAAACAAATGTTTCTTAACCTTTACCACGACATTATCTCAAAGCTTTCCGAGATGATAGAAACATTTCTAAGTGTATCACGCATAGAAACTGCTATTATTACGTCATCTAATTGGCTACTGCTCGTGTTTATTTGATTTGTCTCTAATGGTATGATGTACCGTACCAGTTGCAACTTGTACGACAGAGGTTAATAATCTTCCTACCTGTTACATTTAAATATAAACTGACCACAAGGAAATTAAATATTTTTTCTCAGCTGATTAAAAAGTTTCAAGAACAGGAAAGTAAAGTGAAGATAAAAAATGTTTTCTCCAACAAATTAATTAAACCACAATTCCAACTTAGTCATAATGTAGAAAACCCACAGAAATCTAAAAATTATTGTAACTTTTTTGAATAGGTAATGAGAAAACAAAAGCAGATTGGTGTAGAAAACTGATGGATGAAACTAGGGATTCTGTGTCGAGACAACCCGGGAATTCCAAGGTTTTTTACTGTCTCAAGTCCCGGGATATAAAAAAAATAATAATTACACAGCAACGAGTGTGCATGTGTTATAATATATATTTTTTAAATTGAAAGTTTCCATAGTTTATATGGTCAGCCATTAAGGAGAAATTAGTCCTAGATAGTAGATATTTACTAACAAAAAAAAAATTCAAATAAATGGTTTTGTCGGTTTGTACAAACTGGGGATTATGTTTCCTTATAAAATATGTTCTTTTATATTTAGAATAAATTTATGTCATCATTTGAAAGAAAATATGTATGGGATGAAATTGTTTGAAAAAATTGTCTTCCGTCCAATGTATTGTTTCTTTATTAATTGTTATTTTTTTGTATGATTTTATTTTATTTTTTGTAATTTTTACATTACATACATATGAATGAACGTACATCATACATATGAATATGTTTTAAAATGTATAATCTTTCTAATTATAAATAAAATGCATTGTCTCTATTCCAGGGACTTGAAAACATTGACTCTCGAATCTTGAAAATTGAAAAAAGTCAAGAATACAGAATCCCTAGATGAAACAGAGTCCAAATTTGACTCTTGCCTGTAATACAAACGTTTGTATTTTTTCCGAATCTCCAATCAGTTTTTGATTTTTAAATAGAGGTGCGTACACAAGACGCATGTCTCAAATCAATTTTCTTAGTACTTTCAAACTAAGCTAAACACTTGTGCTATGGAAATAGGAGTAACTTGGTGATCTCCTGGGGCAACTGCAATAATATTTTTACAGAAAATTTATAGTGTTGTGAAGATGAGCCTTATAGATTTTATCTTTAAAGCTAAGCTAATAATAACATTACACCGATTTGGTATTGATGAACAATAAGATTTTATTAATCATGTCATATAGCGGTTAGACACCTAGTGATTACCGAGTTGTCACGGTGTCACAGATTTTTCAAGAAATTAAAACCTCCCACCTACTATCACATAAGCCAGCTTAGTCCTTTAAGCTTAGCTATAAAATAGTTCACATGTTGATATATTTAAAATAAAAAAAAGTTATGCTCACCCTTAAATAATATGTTTTAATTATTTATTTATTATAGCATATTTTTGAAACAAAATTCATGGGATGATTGGGTCTTTCAGAATTGAAAATTTGATTATTAAAATAATATAAAATGTAGATATATGTCCTGATAAAAAAACATGGGTGAATACTTTTTTTTTTAAATTATGTATTTATTAGACTTCTGGGAATAAATAACTTATGAAGTGACTACTAAGTTTATTAACACTGTGATGTTAATGTCTATTGTATGAGTACTCAACATATTTTAAGTAATGCATCCATGCATGCAACACACGATTGCATAAAGATGCATTAGGATCTGATATTTAAAATTCTGAACCAATGCTATTAGATTTTTATCAAACACATTCCATTTGGCTTCACATTTGAACTGTTAACAATTAAAAAAATATAAGTCATAGATAACTGTAAAAAAACCTAATTATGTGTATACATCATCAACTGGCAATACCATGGTATTTTTAAATTGTATTACTTTAAGAATGCTTATTATAAACAGTAAATAATACATTTTTCAAAACATTGTGTGTATTAATAACCGATTCTAATTAATGTAATGAAGCTGTATAAAAAAAATATGTTAATGTTCTTATATCTGTCCTGTTGATCTAATGTGTGGTGATTATCAAGAAAATGGCACAAAATATTTTAAACTGTAAAAATTACTAAATTAAAAAAATATCACAACATTGAATTAACGTTAATTATGTATTAAATATTATTAGAATTCAGATCAATGTTTATAATTAACATGGTATTTGTCGCCCAATAACGTATTTTAATATATAAGTGAATTCGGAATTATTGTTATTGACAATCTGCGAATGCAATAATTAATTATGTTGTGATAAAGAGTTATTATGGACCTATTGTCAGCACAAATGGAACAAGTTTTTAAGGTATCAAATTTAAGAAAAACGTGATTATTGCACATTTCAGAGTTAAGAGATAAAAAAAATACAGGAAATGGGATATTCGGACATGTGGATACATTCTCTTACTCACAGAATGTCAAGATAGTAATAACATTAGTAGTCACTAGAGACAAATATATATATAAAGCCTATAACATTAAATATGTAATTTAATAGAGAGTATAGTCATATTTCAAAGCATATAAACAATAATAATGTTTTCTTAGACTGAGGATAAAAATTAGAATACACTGAATAAAGGACTCACCAAAAAATATTTCAGCGATAGCACGCATCTCCGGGCAGACGTATGCAACGAAATTCACCATGTAAACACTTGTGAGACACAGACTGTATCATCGTATTGAATTATAATAAAACAATCACGCCGCCACTAACGTAAATTATCACAAATAATTAGACCGTGAACCGAGACGGGACGAGCGAAAGATTTTCGCAGCACATGACGTCACGCACGTATGACAAGACCGCCCCCAGTGAAACAACGGCGGCAACTGAATAAAACTAAACCAGCCAGTTAGAACAACATAAACATTTCAAAATAGACGCTTGAAAATGGTGGGAGGCGCGAATGCGAAACTAATTTTAAATGCCGTACGTCCGTGCGAACGAGCAGAGGAAAGATACGTTTCATAGTTTTACCTACAATAAATTAAAGATATCCAAAAATTGTTAAGAGTTAATCGTGCTTGCAAATGTATATACATACACGTGTTTGCGGTGTGACGTGTGGGTCGTGCGTGAAACATATGTATTTATTGATCGAAATTGAATTCATCGAACAACAATTTCCTGATTGTGTATCGTATATACATCGTACATTTTTCAAATGATTTTAATTTAATACACTTTCACTCGATCGTACGTTCTCTTCTTTCTATTTCTTTAATGATAATGCGATTACGCGTACGCCAATACGTATATTACGAAAACTAATTTGAAATCAAGAAACATTTAATAAATTTTTGCTGCACTTTGCAATGTTTTACACTGCTATCATCAAGTCTTTAATATAATAATTATTTTAATGTTAATGTAATGAAGAATCAAAATGGTGACTGGTTTTAACTTAGAACCGAATTCAGAGAACTGGAGCTCTAGGCGAAACTTTAAAACCAGGCCCCTGGAAAAATAATAATTGTATTACGGAAGTAAAATATTCGTATGTTGACGAGCATTTGTATTTTGCCGACGTAAGTATTTTTGGTTTTGTTGTCGGTTGGCGTATATTTTTTTAAAATATAAACACTCGTAAAAATAGTTGAAGACAAAATCTAAACAGATCACGTTTGACGGCTACATAAATTTTCATGGAAAACTCAAACTCAACACGGAAGCAATTCGATTTAATAAATGTGATTGAAATGTATCTCTTTCTAAACCTTTAATCAAAATAATATAATTAACATAATTATAAGGAAGAATAGAAAATAATGTAATACCTTCTCGGACGGGTTCTCTTCGTAAAATGACGGGCACTGTACTGGTACGGCACATCACAACACAAAGTGAAGTACGAACAGCAACACAGATATTGAAATATCGTTTTTGGTTAAGCTATCAATATTAACAGATCCAGAGCCAACAGCTCTTGAGTCGAGTCGACGAAAACCGAGCGCACACAAATACTTTACGGCCGCCGAGCACAATCAGATCTACCAGTATTTTTCTATTCGCTCTCTCTGTTGCTCTCGATTTACTTCCATTCTCTTAGTGATTCGGGGACTACCTGAAAAAGAGCCCCCTCACAGTTGCGACTATAATTTTCACGTTAGGGGAAAAATAAAAAAAAAAAACCTTGCCAGTATAAGGCTATTTATTTGACTTTCGTACATACCTATAAAAAATATTAATAAGAAGATAAATTTATACATATATATCCTATTCGGAATGGTTCGAAGGACTAACATAAATTTCTTTCAAATCATTTTACAAAAACACTCGAAGAAGCTTTAAGGTTAAATGTGTATTTTAACATTGCGCATCGAAAATATTTTCAGACTTGTGTTGAAATTTAGAATCACTTAAATATTATTTTTTGTTAGTGTCTTTTTAAAATTATTTATTTCATATGTTTTTGTGCGCGCTATGCCGCCATATGCAAAATATTTTCACTAAGCCGTGGGCGCACGCACACGTGCCCTGTGCAAGACTTTATTTTGGGAGCCTTAATTATTAATTTTCTAAGAATAATAATCAAATGAAATATAAAAATATTGCGTATTCAAGAAATATACAAGATCATTTGAATGAAATGAACAAATGAAAATAATTATTTATACAATGTTTAATATTTATACATGTTGCACTGCCTGAACGCCACTGCATACCTCTGTGGCATATTATCATCCTCGAAATTAACATTAATTCGAAAATAAATTGGATTATAATCAAAGAATATTATATTTTAAATACTAATTAAATGTATTCATTATAAAGATATACATATAAAATCATATGTTGTTGCGCTACCGGGATACGAACCTGGATCTCTTTCCAAACCGGGGAAGATACATTATCCAACCATGCTAGAGCGACAGTACTTTTGACGATAAATTTTCGAACCCATATGTTACACTTTTCAAATTAATACATCTATCGTTCCATTATTTGAAAGCCATCTCAAAGTGAATCTCAAATACCTTTGAGTAAACGCTAGAATTAACAATTCATTTTTATTAAATTTTGGACACATTGATACAACTTATATATTATTAAGGAGAACACATTTTTATTGTGAAGATATAATTATTTACAGACCGTCTGTTCTGAATAATTACAACTTCACAATAGGAATGTGTTCTCCTTAATAATACTATATTTCACTATAGTATTTTGGGACCTTTCCTATTATCTCCCTTACGCTTTATTGTAATCTCACAGCCATATTGACTCAGTTAACACTATTCTCGTTCTAATAAGAACAAATCATTGTTTATATACACCCTCGATTTCATGTTAATATATACAGCATCGTACATATATATCAGTTATGTTAAATTGTATTTCATACATTCCCTATTGGCTTCTAAATATATTTAACATGGAATAAATAGGTATTTGCTATCTAAAATATTATTTAATATATCAATCGGAATTCATCATATAGTGGCGGGCAAACAATAAGAAAAATTCATCATAATCCGATATAATTTTGTCAGTAAAATCCTTTGCGGGTTGTTGATACATCCAATTGACAACTGTCGAAGCATAGATGGAGATGTTTATAAGCGCGACAAATAATCATGAAATATGCTTTATTTGATGCATTACTTATGAATTTTTTCGCCTAGGCGTTCGATATCTGTCACTTTGGTGATGACATTTGTTCGTATTATGTGTAATAATGTATATTAAATAGCGAAGATCATCATCTGATGAACTTTCATAGCTAAAATAGCGGAATATTAAATGATTAATTATCGCATACTGCAACTTTCAAAGTGTCAATGTGTCAGATGATTTTTGGAATAGCGGTGAAAAGTCCGCCATATTTAACTATCGATTCTCATTTTTACTATCAGTTATCGCAGAGTAAAATGAGTTTACTACGGGATGTACTTTCGAGAAGTAAATATTTTTTTACTAACGATCAAACAATCCGATTTCGCATTTTTTAAAATCTTTTTGTAACTTTTTTTATCATAGTAAAAAGTTACTACTGATCACACAACCGGCCCTTGGACGCTTAGGTACATGTGGATTGTGGTTTGGTCCATATAAAAGGACACATAATACAATGTGATCCGTATAAAAAGACAAATAATACAATGTGATCCGTATAAAAAGACAAATAATACAATGTGATCCGTATAAAAAGACAAATAATACAATGTGATCCGTATAAAAAGACAAATAATACAATGTGATCCGTATAAAAAGACAAATAATACAATGTGATCCGTATAAAAAGACAAATAATACAATGTGATCCGTATAAAAAGACGAATACCGTCATTTAATTCGTATGCGTCATCTGTGTTAATTTTAAATGAAAATATTATTAAATACTAATTGAATGCATTAATTATAATTATATACATATAAAATCAATTTTGTCGAAAAATATTGTTTTTCCGCTCAAGTGTAACATAGAAAATATTATTTTTGACAAACTTGTCAACTTGCTGATTAAATATTGCTGTTCAAGAAATATATTATTGCTATTTCGTAAAATAATTCGACGAAATTGACAATTGAGAAAATGGTATTCGGACAATTTGTCGCTGCCCTTTGCGCGCTGATTTGAATTAATAATAAATTATTAACGACCGTGAAAACCTACGTACGTAGTATTTTTATTACAGACCTCTGCGGTCCGCAAGTCAGAGTTCGGAATGCGGTCCGATGATATAAACATTTGTACAATATTGTCTATTTTGTAAGTACCTATTATATTATTGAAAAAAGATACTCCAGTAAACCAAAATGAAATTAAATAAGTTTGAAACTTCCTCGATCTGCCGCATGAGGATCCGCCATTGTTGTATCAATTCTCACTTGTTTAAAGTCCGCATTTGGGACTCTCGTATGTGTGAATGTCAACTAGAAGAGGAAAATTTAAATCATGTTTTTTTAGAATGCCCAGTATCCAAATTTAATCCAAGATCTATCCAAGTATACTATTATTCACAGATTTTAAAGTACCAAAAATAGTAGACATACAAAAAAAATCAATAATTCAAAATTCCGATCTACAAGATGTAGAGATCAAATTGATATCCCAAAACTAAAATATACCGCAACTCAAAATCAATATATTTATCAAGGTATCAAATTTTTTAACAATCTCCCCATCACAATTACAAAAATTACGGACTAAAATATGTACACAGACTAACTGAAACATAAAATAACTCGAATATACTCCTTCTCTATACACGAGTCTTACTCTCATAGAGAAGAAACAAATGTTAAAATATATATCCACTGATTATTGAAATTGTATTATATTTTTAATATTAATAAAAATAAAAAAATCTTTCTAACAACAAAATTCCGTTCCCCATCAACATCCCAACTTTGTTGTCATCTAACAATCAAACCATTTTTAAAATATTAACGAGGTGGCAAAAATTTTCGAATTGAATAACGTTGGGGTGCTAGGAAAATGATCAAAGAGTTTCAAAACAAAGCCTAGAATATAGCTAGACATTACAGTATATCTGGACATTACAGCAGGACGGAGCTCCATCTCAATCAGCCAGAAATACAATCAACTCTCTTCGTCGTGAGAATGTTAATTTCATCGAGCCAGGCATGTGGGCACCGAATAGTCCAGATTTAAACCCAGTAGATTATGCAATATGGGGTGTTTTTATGATTTTTGATTAGCTAAATATTATGCAAAAAACAACTATAATTAATTATATTATGTTTTGAAATAACTCATATGTTACGAGATGTTTTCACTTTTTTTGGGCCATCCTGTAAATTGTCAGGCATACTACACATGATCGTTTATATTATTCAATTATTCACTATAAGAATTACCCACTTTAAGAATAAATTTACAAATTTTAGTGAAAGGTTTTGTTAATATGATGTTATAAAACTTAAGGTTACAAAAATCTTATTTTAAAATTTACACGTTCAAATGTCGATAGAAATAAAATCGTGATCTGAATAATGAAACAATTTCAACGTTCAGAACATAAAGGTCACCTAATTCACATTTCAAAGGAAAATTGACAATACGTTTCGATGTAATAATGTTTGTAATAAATATAAATTTTCTTGCAAATTTACGTACAAATAATAATGGGTTAGAGTCACGCAAGTCATAATATAGTATAAGAATGATGTTACCTTTATGTTTTCTATTAAAATTTGTCAAAAAACCACATTAAAAATGGCGCGTTAGAAAATACGTAAGTATATTTTCATTCTTGCCATGTGTGACCATTTTGAAATCTTAACGATTTTAGATGCGTCCAATATATCGATCATGGCATCTCTCACACGCTGAGAAAGGGCGCTGTCATCGGGTTCCTTCCTTAATATAATGCGGTGTTATATTTAAAATTATTTTAAAGAAATTAAACTACAATTTTCATGTGTTGTTTGATTATTCGGTAATATAACTGGTATGTTTCTTGTATCTGATAAATATATTATTTACAGGGTGGCATTAGGCAGGGAAAAAATGCTACTCTCGACTCACCGGTGTGATTGTGATTGATATTCGATAATATCGGTGATTGGAAACTGTGATTGTGATCACAGTTTCATTACTAATGCGTGTGCACTGCACGATATACAATACACGAAAACATAATTTTGAGTGCATCTATTAAAATCTCATTGCGCTAAGACAGTGAAAATGATAAAAAAAGTACATTTTCGGGTCAAATTCTCAGAAAATATGCGTAAAACTTTTTGGTAGAATCTACTAGATGGCGCTGATCAAATTTCAGAAAATCCGCTGGATGGCGCTGATTCAAGTGATGATCGATTTAAACGGCAGCGTCAGAAAATCAATTGAATTTGTAACGAAAAAAATTATTTGAATCATAATATTCCCAGATATTCAATCGCTGATAGTGAGTATGACTCAAAAATATCAGTGATTGACTCACAGTTCGTGATTTTGAGCTCATCACTAAGAGACACGTAATGCAATTTTTTACGACCTTATCTACAAACGGCATATGTACGACAAAATGTATGGCTTTTGCGCGGGCAATGGCTTTTAATACGTCAAATGGTATCGACAAAGACGATGATAAAATAAATATAAAATTGTTACTAAATCAAACAATAGTTACACTAAGATTATTTTTAAATTTTATAAACGTGTTCAAAAGCTGAACAGCTGTTTGTGTTATTGTTTAGCGTTTTCGAAATGTCATGTAATTTAACAAGTGTCATCTTTTGTGTACTATTCGCTTATATTCTATTATTCTACGTCTCTGCCAAAATTTTGGAGATTCAATTGTCTAGAGACATTTCGAAAATTTTAGCACTATTTTCCATCTTTGTAAATAGCGATAAATTAATTCGTGCGTTAGTAAAACCAAGTATTTAGGATAATAAATTCAACATCAATGTGTTTAGGTATATAACAAAGGCTATATATATAGCTCCTTCCGAATAATCAAAAATCTGTGTAACTAATCTGTCATATGTGAGAAATAAACTTAAATTACATATTTATTTAAAATATATAAGTGCAACGGTAACTATCCAAAGTTCGCACTTTAAAGTTAAGAACCATCTAGCGGAAGAATTAGAAAAGAAAAATAAATTTTACGTAATTTTCAACGAATGTGTTCCAAAGAAATTCATCTACACACAGCAATTCTACATTTCAAGCAAATTTGAATATATTTCTTGAATTGTATTATAAACGTCATATTATTTTGAATTATAGTATTTTTAATCTTTCAATTAAAAACTTGAATTGAATTTCTCAAGAATAATAGGCACAATATTAATATTTTTAACATTAAATAACTCGCGCAAGTGTAAACTTCTGAAATATTATATTTCTTCCTGAGAAAACGGCCTGTAATTTAGATGCATACGATCTCTTTTGTCAATACTTCGATTCAATAGTATCACAACCCAAGTCCATGTATAATGCACGCCAATGGTGCATACACGGGAGTGTAAGTTAATAATATTTTAGGAGTTGGTTGTTTGGCTAGGTTAGGCATTGTATATAATTCAACTGAATCATTTATACTCGTATAACTGGCGTTTTTAGATCGATTCAGAGTTTGCCATAAACCACCTGGCGGCGATTCTGCATAATAAAACATGGAACGCGTTACTAGTGTCAACCGATTACAACTAAGCGAAGACGCGATTCATTAAAAATTGTTGGGTGTCCTTTTAGTAATTATTATTGTGTTTTCTCGGTAGAGGCCGTCGCGTCGACATCGCTGGTCGCATATGTACGTAATGCATACATCTCACTTTTTTAATCTATAATACTTCTCGCTTAACGTCACATGCATATGACGCAAATTACGTATGTCTAAATGTTGTTCTAAATAGGTTGTCAATGGTAATAATTTATACCATTGTCCTAAAAACAGATGTCGTTACGGTAATTTAACAATAAAAACATGAAGTGAGGCTATTTTATAAACAAATATTTATAACGTTGAATGCAGTGACAGATCCTAGAAAATAAGTATGTATATTTGTGGGTTAGGTTGGTGGTTAAATAAAAAAGTGATGATTGGCGTGTAGATGTTTATTGTGACCGTATGATAAAACAAGGAAGACAGATATTACGAATAGAATGAAGAAATTAAGAGATGAAGCGAGTCGGCGGTCTCGCTCGGCGCGCGTGGGCTGGCAAGACCCCCGTTGCGGAGCGATGAAACAGGAGCGAGCTCGTTGGTGGAGGATCGGGCCAGACCTGTAGCGGTAGCCGGCAGCGCTATATCGCAAGCATCGATGCCGGCTGAGACGACGGTGAAATTAAAATCATATCCCCTACATATATAATGTTTTGTACAATTGCTTATACATGTACTTTATTTTTTCACTTTCATAATAATTTTTTTTTATTGGATGTTCAATCGGTGTTGCCGGGACGTGCGGCTATGAACTACTCTGTTCATTGGTTTTTCTCAAACTTAGGTACTTTTTAATTCAGAATATTACTACACACGTTTAATAACCAATACTCACTTGACTAACTAACTCACTGTCACGGCGTTTCCCGCAGGGGTAGACGGGGAGGATAAAACGTCACACTCTTCTGTCATGGTGTACTTACCACTCTTGCCTCGGTTACTTTCATTCATCTTCTCATGATTGAAGGACGTTTTTTTGTTGAATCTCGTAGCTCGTGTGTTTTACATCCAAAGTCTAAATACCACATTCCAAATACCAATGTGCAATGCACGTTGGTAGGTTTGTCAAATTGTGATTTATGTGCGAGATGAGTTTTTATATTCCGTTATATATTTTTTAGCTATTTACGATCTTATTTATCTTTAAACTATTTTCCCAAAACGCGGGTCCCGAGGCGATCGACCAGCCGGACCTGCTCATGTTATTATTCAACTTCATGCATCTTTTGAAAAATTACATTTGTCACGACGGTCGCAGTGTGGTTATAAACGTACGATTATCTGTCATTTATAAATCATATATATATTTTTTGTTTTATTAATAAACGCCCTCACTGAAAAATTAAATATAAAATCAAATGTTAGGTAAATATACTAATTATACATTAGTTTCAATAGCGGTAATTACAGTGTAATTTTTATTTATCATCATTTTAATTATAATTATTAGGTGTGTATAATATACGAGTCATGTAAAATAGTCTGTCACATCAACTACTGCAGCAGAATAATTCTCAGAAAAAATAGATATACCTGCTCGGATCAGTGCAATGCTGGAAGATTTGAACATGATGACCTTTAAGCAACAACAATATTTATCGATTTTATATGTATATCTTTCTAATTAATATATTTAATTCATATTTAAAATATCACAGACCGCCTGTTCTGAATAACTACAACTTCACAATAAGAATGTGTCCTCCTAATAATAAAGTTGTATCAATGTGTCAAAAATTTAATAAAAATGAATTGATAATTCTGGCGTCTGCTATCAGATTACTCAAAGGTATTTGAGATTCCGTAAAAATAGGGTAGATGGCTCTTTCAAATAATGGAACGATTAAATGTATTAATATCAAAAAAGGTAACATATAGGTTCGAAAAATTGTCGCTAAAAATATCGTCGCTGTAGCATAGTTGGAAAATGCACCTCCCCCGGTTTGGAAAGAGATCCATGTTCGAATCCCGGTGGCGCAACGACAATATGTTTTCGATAAAATTGATTTTATATGTATATCTTTCTAATTAATATGTAGCGATCGGAATTCAAATCTACCGCCATCTCAGTCGGCATCGACGCTAGCGGCTGCTGCTACAAGTCGGGCTCAAGCATTCACCGCCAGACAGTCTCTCCAGTTTCATCGTTTCACAACGGCAGTCTTGCCGGTTCGCGCTCGCCGAGCAAGACCGCCAATTCGCTTCATTTCATTTCATAAGACACGTGCACCTGCTACATCTTCATTCATTCTTTAATTCTATCTGTCTTCATTGTCATTGTCATATCATACTGTCATAATAAACCTCACACGCCAATCACATTTATTTCATTTAACCACCGTCCTAACCCTCAAAAATATATTTAATTCATATTTATAAAATATATTTTAATGTTATAGTATTTATTTTTAAAATTCTCACTAATAAAATATCGGCAGATAATAAAGTAAGAAAAATTGATGAAAATCAATATGAGCACGAACATCATACAAGAGGAAAAAATGGAAGAGAAGAGATTGCCATTCGGAAAGAAGGCTACATCTCAGAAATGGCGCAAAATTCTGCATAGTGCACGGAAATATTTCAGCTTAGAGGGAATACTGATAGCTACCAACGTGTATTTTAAGGTTTTAAATCTAGGTAAACATTATGTTTAATTATGCAGATGCGTAAATTTTTGGTACACGACATTTCGTTCTTTCATATACCAATCCTTGTTATCTTTTATTGCTCTGTTATCTGAATTAATCTCCACCAATTGTACATATCATAGCAATGCGTTATTGGCTAACAAAGGAAGCAGCTATTTTCCATACAGCAACAGACACAGTAATTGGCAATCCTTGATGCAACCGTGTGTTGTGAAACTATCTGCCTAAGATCGAAAAATTGTCTGATAATAAAAAGTCGTTTTTTGTATTTATATCTTCCAAATACAAGTCTA
This sequence comes from Eubasilissa splendida, assembly GCA_031772225.1. Lineage (NCBI taxonomy): Eukaryota > Metazoa > Arthropoda > Insecta > Trichoptera > Phryganeidae > Eubasilissa > Eubasilissa splendida. Next base: position 6,278,660 of record CM062862.1, read on the forward strand.
CCGTAAGTTCCATCTTATCCGGTACTCAAAAAACCGTAACCCTTAAGCAACTGACGACTGGCTGATGGAGTTTGATTAGTTTAAAAGTAAAAATCACCTGGATTTCTGATTATCAATCTGTCCAGTAATTCTGCGGTTCCAGTGGTGCCAGATAAGAGAGTATGTATGCATTCTATCTATTCTCCATGCAATCAGATAGCGTTTGACTGATCTAAGGTAAATATTGCATGATTACTCTTTAGGACTCTGCACTTCCCGAACAAGTGCATAACATTATTCAATCTGGTTGTCCTGCTTCCACGGCCTCTTCTGCTAGAAATTTTGCCTCGAATGATGAAATGCAGGATCTGATATTTTTATGAATGCGTAGGGGTTATCTTTATCAGTTATACTAGATTGCCCGCAGCTCTCGCACGAAGTATAAGTACGAAAACTCACAGAGAAGAACATAATGTGTCTATGGGAATTCAAATAATAAGTAGTGCGCCTGTGGAATACAAATCACCAATGCAAGATGGTATACAAATTGCGGGAAATAGGCACCAGCTCATTATACTCATAAAAAATGATATTTTATTCATAAAATCAGATTTTGTATATAAAAAAGACTTGTAAGATAGACGCATTACATTTTGGTTAATCTACAGAAGTTTTTAAAACTTAAATAGTGCTTAAACTCACAGAGAAAACCATTATGTGTCCACGGGATATCTCTTTAATTCAAATAATAAGCAATGCGCCTGTGGAATACAAATCATCAACGCTAGATGGTATACAAATTACGAGAAGTAGGCGCTAGCCTATTATATTCATAAAAAAAATATTTTATTCATAAAATCAGTTTTCGTAGATATGATAAAGACTTGTCTTTATCAGTTATATAGATTGGAAATGTGTACGCTTTAAGTTGTCGAGTCACTCGGAGGGAGTGGCTTATATTTAAAGGTTAAGTAATTCGTATGAGAAGATTTTGTACATGGTGAGACTTCTTTATTTATTTCTCTTCAGTTCTCACGCGTGTAGATGTATGTTGCAGTGTATATGAATGTGAAATGTGCGAGTGCGCATATATATATCTTGTGACTAGAGCAAGGTATTTTATTAAAACAGCGGGTTGATTCACAATTGAAAATACAATAATTATAAAATTAATTTGCCCAAATAAAGTTCGTAACTGAAGCCGACGGGCCCAAGAGAAATGATCGCTTTCGCTGGCTTCGGGGACTGGGTGCACCGCGATGTGTAGTCATTAGAGACCACCTATGGGTGGCAAATCTAAAGGGCGGCATTTTGGCTGTGAATATGACAATACTGAAGTTAATCGATTAATCTAAATATATACTTTTTTTTTTTGGCTAAAATAACCGTGCGATTGACTGTTTTTGCCTAAAAGTTAAAAAATATTTGTAATCCTAAATTATAAAGAAAACATCCATAAAATAGAAGCATGTTTTATTAAATAACATGAAAAGCTAGGTATCTATGTCGCGCCCAGTATAGAATAGCACGCAAGGCGCTGTGTGAACTAAATAAAAGAAAAATATTTACAGTAAGTTTATGTTTGTCTATTTGTTCGGTGCGACGTAAAAGCTAGAGCGGGCCTTGTTGTCATCTTCGGTACGCTTCGGCACTAATGGCTGTAGAGCGCTTGAATAAACGGACAGGAATTATGCGACGCGTTCAGGTTCAATTATCAATGATTCAGTGCACCTGGGATGTTTGACATCAAAAAATTCAATAGCTAATATCGAAAGAATTTCAAACAGTCCCCCTTCATTCTGATAACAGACCTAGTCCACAATATTTTAAGTGACTAAATAACGAGTCGAAAGTGTTCATGGAGTACGAATTCTGTACCGTTATGGAAAATCTTATTATATGAGATTTTTATAAAATCATTTGAAATAAATATTTGCGAAATTGACCCATTATTATTTTATGTCAATCATGACAAAAAATAGTCTATCCACTCGAAGTTTAATATTTCAATTAATCGAAATAATCACATAATGGTTAACCCTTCCCAAACCATGCAGTAACACAGGTCTATCATCATAATTAACCCTGTAATATTTCGGTAAATACGAGCAACATAAAATTCATATTTTAGATAATCTTAAAGAAAATATTAGCGCTTAGGAATGACTAGTGAAAAACCAATTATGAAAAGGGAATCGTACAAAAACAAATATTTTTTCCATTCAATCCGTTGTAAAGTTAATACGTTGGTAAAAATACAATTTGTGATATGAAAGACTGAGATCACACACTATTTTCACAGTGAAAAGAACAACAAACATACAAATATAATTGTCTCTTTCTCACTAATTAAATGAAGAGAGATAAGAAGGAAGGACACATTGTATACGACTTAATGAATACTCTAAATTATGTTATTAATCATTTTTTCAAAATTGAATTCTCAATATTTACAGTAAATTCGTGCCATTTAAGCTAATGAAAACATTTTTTCTAACTGTTATTTACGGTAACACGAGTTGACAGCGTGGCTGCGTTCGGGTATTTTATATCATGGTAAGGTAAAGGTTAAGATATGTGATTTTTTTTATGTATCTATCTCTAAAATATTGTGCACTGGGTATGTTACACGTTACATCTACCTATTATTAATTTATATTTGTACTCTAGATCTTGACAAAAAAAAAAAATAATCTGGCCGCTCGATGTTCGATGGCCATATATTATTGAATTCAATATATAATTTGGAATCAATTAAATATTTCAACTAATCAAAATAGTCAGATAACTACGACTTTTTAAAAAGCATTATATCTCTGACACGGTTGAGATTTGGTACATGCAGCTTGAACATTTTCGAATCACATTGTAAATATGTATCTACCCGTAAAATATAGCGCACCAGGCGTGTTACACCCAGGATAATTTTAAATTATAAATTAACAATGTATTCGGTACACATTTTGCTTGAACATACTATGGGGCGGTAAAAACTGCAGCGCTACACAAACATGACGCGTGTTCAATGTTCACCGTGTATTTGCCCAGGTGATACCGTGGTAACTGTTGCCTTGTGCCCGATAATAATATCGAACCTACCTCTGTTTCTAGTGCCTTTATTAGATCAACTCAATTTCTAGTTGAATTTTTTTAAACTCAGTTCAAAAATGTTATACAGAATTTTTATAAATTAGTCTTACATTCAAAAGAGTATTTTTCTTTTACTTATTCTATAATCTTATATTTACTACAAAATCTCGATTTATCAACAACCGGAATGTATGCAAAGAACGCTGTGTGTGTTATTATATGTCTAACAATTTTTGTGGTGGGTTTTGGTCAAGACTGCTTTGATTACGGCCACAAGGTAAATTATTTGAGTTTTATTTGAATTCTAAATATGAATTAAATATATTAATTATAAAGATATACATATAAAATCAATTTTATCGAAAAATATTGTTGGTGCGCCACCGGGATTCGAACCTGGATCTCTTTCCTAACCGGGGAAGGTGCTTTATTCAACTAAGCTACAGCGACATTATTTTTAGCGACAATTTTCGACCCTATATGTTACCTTTTTGATATTAATACATTTAATCGTTCCGTCATTTGACAGAGCCATCTACCTTATTTTTAATTAATTCATATTTAAAATATCACAGACCTATGTTCTGAATAATGAAAAAAAAAAAAAATTATTTTAATTCATTTTCATTTTTTTTTTTTACTATAGTTGGTTCAACGAACGTTTCAGGTCCATGGCCGCTGTGCCAGATTATATTGTACGAGTACCCAGGGGCGAGGTTTTTCATAGCACCCACCCACTGTAAATTTTTAGTAAATAGTATAACAGAAAGTAAAAATATAGTAAATTTAATAACACATGTACCTATATTAAAATCTTTTTTTTTTTAAATTCTATTTCGCCTTGCAAGAGATAGATAATGCCATTGCAAGGCGAAACGCGTCTCGAGTAAATTAAACGAGTAGAATCAAAAAACAAGTGTTTCAGTTTCACATATGTGATTATGGATTTCTACAAACTTACCTCGGAAATACCTTCCTAGACTTTTAATCATCCAATTAATCTTTTGTTACAAATTAAGTTGACCCATTGCATCAATTATTTACAATGAACTTACGAAGGCATTAAATATTATTAAATTTATCAACGATAAGAATTATGAAAGACTTCATTTTCTTAGCCTTGAACAATTTCGATTCAGAATCCCGAATTTAATGCGTTCAAACCATCGCATTCACTCACCATCAGAGGCGTAATTAGGGTATTTGGCGTCCGGGGGCAAACTATCCTAATTTTCGGCTTACATTTTACCTTATCGCCGTTGTTTTCCAAGTAAAAATATTTGTATGTCGATGGTTGACAGCACATATGTTTAAATGTGTTCTCATTAAGAGCACTAGGTCATAAATTGTAAGGAGTTACATTTTTGAAAGTTACAATGATGATTTATGGCTACTTACAGCACGAGCGGTCACTTTCAACTCGTATTAACACTTATTCTGCGGTGGTGGGTCATATTTTACCCGGGTGTTTGTAAAAATACGAATTACGCTATAAATATTCCTTCTAGCTAATGTTTTATTAAATATTTTCAAATAATTTGAGATACAAATAAATGTTATCGGACGAGATTTAAATGAGTTATTGATAAAAATGTGAAAAAACGCTCAAAAACTGACCTAAGACAGTCGCTATTACGGGATTAAATCTCAACACTTACGCCGAAACATATATTGTTCCACACAGGAAACAAGACTGTAGAAACGTAAGGGGTGATTCGCCGGATCGCTCTGGTGCCTCGGACGTCGATATCTGCAGTGGTCCAGGGGGGTCCAAAATCGTCGTCCAGTATAGCAGCCAAAGTCAAAGAAAGTTCCAGGTTCAGTCCAAATGTCCAGGAAGCCAGAAAGTCCAGTGTAACAGCAGGGTCAAGCGGAGATGAATGACACACAATTTTCCTCGGAGAGTCCCGCGAGTCCCGAGTGTGAGATCAGAATGGGAATGTTTTCTGCAGCCGCTGGACCATTATTTATTTTACACAAAAATTATTGGGAGCGTGAGACTCCCCGTAAATCTGAGACCCAATGAGATGGCGAAGCCAGTCCCCTCGCCACCCTGTTTGGGTCCAGCGCTGCCACCCCCTGGCGGCCAGACTCCGAAACTCGGCTCATTTTTTCTGTCGTCCCGTCCGGGACGGCAGAACTCGGATTCCTCCGCTATTTTGTTTTTTAAAATCAAAAACCCTGTTTTCTCAGACATCGCGAGTATTTTACTTTGTAGACTTTATTCTCCCTCGCGATTCCTGATAAATCTCACCGGGGAATTAATTATCGCACCTTAAACTTAGAAAATCCATTTTTGCTAGCTAAATGATTTTTAAGGTGCGTAATATTATCTCCGGGCGATCGCCCCTTCCATACTCTTTTTATTACATAATATCCTAAGTTCATATCATTTTACTAACTTGAAATATTACAGAAAGAATCTTAACAATAATTTGCCCGCTCGCCGGCGGGGCGGAGTCTCGCGGCGGCCCGGTCCTCCCTCCACTCGGCGGTCCGTCGAGCGCAGAGGCGTAGGGTTTCCAGTGGCGCGGAGCGCCAGGCGAAATGTTCCCGTAAAGCATGAAAGATGCACTTTTGCCTTTATCATTTCTCAGGCCGCGATTATCGCGCCCCGCAGGCTCGTAGCTGTGCGGAACATATATTGTTAACATTTTGAGCGGGTAGACAAAGGATACGAGGTATGCGTCCATGTATTTGTTTGTGTTGTGAATATATATGTATTATTCGTAATTATTTAAAATTAAAAATTTTTTTTTTTTTAGCAGATGAAGCCGGAACGCTTCCTATCCGATAAAGCGCGTTGACCAATTACACCACGTCAGCATAAATTGACGACAAATTTTTGAACTTATATGTTGCAGCTATTTCAAATTGATACATCTATTATTTCATTTTTTAAAAGCTAATCCCGGCGGCAGCTAAAATATTTTTTTTTCAGGACAAAAATAACAAAAATATCATTAGGTGGATTCATTATATTATATCGTTATATTTTAAAAAAAAACTGACAATTCATTCCAATGTAATGTTTTAAATATCACTACGTGTGACTGACAGAAATTTTTTGATATATTATATAATTATTTTTTTAAATCTGACAGTAATACAATCTACAAAAAAACAATTATTTCGATGCGTTTATATTCTCTGTTAAGCTAATAGCTAATGGGTTAGTAAGGCAATGTCTTAAGGCGGTATTTTAAGGGGCGGCTATATAAGATGAAAGTAAGCTTTTAATAAAATGTACACTTCTTTTTCTTCTTCTTCTTCTTCATCATGTGCTGAGCATCGTAGTTCGCTGATATGTCTGGAACTTGGTACATAATACGTCTCTATTCCTCCCAGTTTTGAGCCATGTTGATGGCACTGTGTAAAGAAAACTCTGTTACCTCCTATATTTAGTCGATCCATCTTGCAGGAGACAGTGCTCTTCAGTGGCGTAACAACGACAATGCAACCAATGCAGTGCATAGCGCCCCACTGTACATTATGTATTAATTTTTTTCCCAGCGCTAATATTAACTAATCATTTTTTAAATCAACTACAGCAAGACAGGAAATTGTAAACTTTACAAGACATTTTTTTACGTGAGTAAATACGTATATATCCTAAACCCGACAGCGTTAGGACAAAGGTCATAACCGCAAAATGAAAATCTCGATAAAGCGAAACGAGGATTATGAATGCGAAAAATACTTTTTTTTTCATGAAAGCAAAAAATTAACTATCGTCACAAATTTATTCAAAATTGATTGTCCACCTTGTAATTGCTTTTTATACATAAGGTTTTGTACATAAAATACATTCAAATTTCATAATACATGGATTTGAACATAAACTATAATTGTGAGGTCCAGAATCAAAAGCAGACATGTCCACTTTACCTGTTTTCTAGTAAAATGCAAAGAGCCATTGTACTACAACTGTCACATTTGGAATCATATTCAACATGACCAGTGACCATAGGTCACATGACCAAATACTGTCGTCTTATTGGCTGAAAACATATTTGTATGGGTTTGAATTAATTATCTATTGGACACGTCTGCGATTGAAGTA